>CM077644.1:168022461-168479961 GCA_039707465.1 Rhabdophis nuchalis | reverse complement strand
CAGCTGCATATTGGAACGTATCCCTCAATGAGCTTTTTAATCATGAAGATAATCAAAATTGCAGGTGCAACTATGAGGAAGGAGAAGGAGCAGCTCCGGCCTGTGGAAGACATTCAGAAGAGAAAAATAGTGATAGGAAAGCCTGGGTCCCAAGACATTCAGTGAGGGTAGAACAGAACTCTTCTGCTATCAAGAATAACAAAAAAACTGCTTTAGCTTACAATTCTTTGATTTCCTAGAAGTTAATTTTCTGGTATCTCATGAGCCTTTTCTCCTGAAGAAATTTGTCAGGTTGGAAGGTTTTTTTGTTTCCTTGTTTTATATGCCACCTTTATTAGTTTTATAAATAGCTCAGGGCAGCAAACATACCCAATACTCTCCTTCCCCCTCCTATTTTTCCCACAACAAGAACTCTGGACGGTGAGTTGGGCTGAGAGAGTAACTGGCCTAAATTTCAATTATCTGACTTTCGCACCTAGATTGGGACTAGAACTTACAATTTTGTGGTTTCAGGCCTGGAACCTTATTCATTACACCAAATCTGTTGGGTCTGATTGTTTATTTTAAATGATGTGCTTCAAATGGAGTGGGTGTGCAACACACATATCTGCTCACCTGCTCAGTTGTAGGAGTATTTAGACGCGGTAGTATTAATGCATAGACACATTTATTGACAGATAGAGAAACATCCATACAAGGTGTCTATTGGTACTATCTGTGTGTTCCTCCTTATTTTGTATTTCAACAGCTTGGGTGGTGGGTGGGGCTCGTCTGTTGGTCAGTGCTGGTTTCCAGATGTCTGGTAGGTGGGATGTATCATCACATTTGTTCATGTTGTGGGGTTGTTTCTCTATTTCAATTGAATCTCTGATTATTCTCCTGTTGAGCTGCTCAGTTTTGGAGATTAATTTGGTTCTTTCAAAGTCAATATCATGTCCTGTAGCTTTAAAGTATTGGTAGAGGGGAAAAAAACAACTTACAACCTCATCTCTCTACCAGCACTTTAAAGCTACAGCATCTGCGTAGCCACAGACAGAAGCCTGAAGATGGCAAGTGAGACCTCGCCGAAACATTGCAAAGACAATCTCATTCTTACACGGGAAAACACCCGAATACAACAAGACCAGCACACACACATACACACACATACAAAGTTCTACCGAAAAAATGAGGTGAAAAACTCAACCTGACATATGCACATAGTTTAATGATGCCTTTCCACATCTAATTTAAATGAGAATCTAACACAAAACAAGTTTTTTTTAAAAAGACTTCATACCTCTTATAGACTAGAAACGATGGAAATGAAGGTATGGAGGGAAAGAAAGACCTAATAATATTAAACCACACATTCTGATTTAATTTGGAGGAGAAAAGGTGTTTTTTTTTGTGATGTGGAGTATTTTTGGTAAATTGAGACACAGTGTTTAAGGAAATAAAATGCCACTTATCAATGGCTGCCGGTTATATCACAACTTGATGCTCCATCTGAACAATTTAGCCTGCATTATTGAGCATTTCCTTTTCTCCAGAGGACTTCAAAGTTTTCTTTTATTACAACATAATACTAATTCCAGCTGGCTGGCTCTTCTTTAAATGCTCCATTAGTTCCCCTAATCTTAACGGTAACTACTGAAGCGAATGGAGCTCGGACTCCTGATGCCGTAATCCCACTGTGGCAACCTGCTTAATTCAAGACTGTTTCTAGGACAGCTTTCATCTTCTAAGAAAGCAGAGGGAATAATTCATACCTATTTGCTTAGTTTTCTGGCCCTCAAATTTAGGACTTTGAAAGAGGCTGAGTTGTGCCTGTGATGGACAGCATCCACATTTCAACACAATTTCAACTAGGCAGGAGTCGTCCACAGAAAAACAACAAGCCAAAGATTAGCACAAATGAACCTTTAAGATATTCCCTTCCAGGTTTCAATAAACATCTATTCTCCATTACGCAAAACTTTTATTATTCGATATTTTCTACAGTAAAAAGAAAAAAAAATTAAACCTGCAATATAGGTAGTCCTGGACTTACAACCATTCATTGGTGATCATTCAAAGTTACAACAGCACTGAAAACAGTGACTTATGACCCGTTTTTACATTTACAACCATTGCAAAATCCCCATAGTCATGTGGTCACCATTTGTAACCTTTCCAGCTAGCCTCCGACAAGCAAAGTCAATGAGAGAAGCCAGATTTGTTTAATGACCAAATGATTCACTTAAGACCTGCAGTGATTCACTTAACAACTCTGGTGAAAAAGTTGTACAATGGGGCAAAACTCACTTAACAACTGTCTTGCTTACGAACAAAAACTTAAGGCTCAGTTGTGGTCATATGTCAAATACCACATGTATTTTTTTAAAAAAACATCTGCAACTATTCAATATGAAATACAAGCAGAGCCATCATTGGTTGGGATCAGATGGTATTGATTTTTGAATATTCTTTTTCCACATTGGTGATAAGATGCCACCAAACAAGTCAAAGGACTAACAAAGACACCCCACATACTTCAGAAATTGTTAAATATTTGCTTGTTATATGCACCTAGGTGGACATAATTATTGTGAATGATTCTGACCAGCTAATGTTATTCTTCTCCATTATGGGATTTATGTCAATTAAACTATGTGCTTGAGTGATTTATTCCTCAAGAAGAGAGCTGTTGATACTTCTGAACAAGATAGTTTCTGAACTTCTCCATAGTTACAAAATATGCAGTGCTAAATAATGCTAAACACAGAAAAAAAATCCTTTTTACTTTTTAATCTTACAGGCATTGTTCATTTACAAACACTCACATAGGAACACACAGAGAGATTTATAGAGGTAGCCCTGGACTTAAAACAGTTAAATTAGTGACCGTTCAACATTACAGCAACACTGAAAATAGTGACTTATGACCATATTTCACACTTATGACCATTGCAGCATCCCCATGTTCATATGATTTAATTCAGAAGGGTGGAAGGAATCAACTTTGAACTGGTAAGAATCGAACTTCTGGCAGTTGGCAGAACTAGCATGCAATACTGCATTCCAATCACCCCAGACCACCCCAACGATGCTGCCGAGGTATTGTCCCGGTGTTTGGAGGCCGTACGGATCTGGATGGGTAGTAACAAACTCAAGCTCAACCCGTCCAAGACTGAGTGGCTGTGGTTTCCGGCACCCCGGTTCAGCAAGATTACTCCAACTCTGACCATTGGGGGCGAAACACCGGCCCCCGTGGAGAGGGCACACGATTTGGGTGTCCTCCTGGATTCCCGGCTGTCCATGGAGGACCATGTGGGGGCCGTGGCCAGGGGGGCGTTTCATCAGGTACGCCTGATGCGGCAATTGCGCCCCTTACTGGACCGGGCTGCCCTTCGCACAGTCACTCAAGCACTCGTGACATCCCGACTCGACTACTGTAATGCTCTCTACATGGGGCTTCCCTTGAGGTGCACTCGAAAGCTACAGCTAGTTCAGAATGCAGCCGCGCGGGTGATTACGGGAGCTCCTAGACACTCCCATATAACACCGATCCTGCGTGAGCTGCACTGGCTTCCTGTGGCCTTTCGGGTGCGCTTCAAGGTTTTGACGACCATCTTCAAAGCACTCCATGGCTCGAGACCTAGTTATTTGCGAGACTGTCTCCTGCCCCATACATCCCTTCGACCAATCTGCTCCCACAGAGAGGGCCTTCTCAGGGTGCCGTTGGCCGGACAATGCCGACTGGCAACACCCAGGGGAAGGGCCTTCTCTGTGGTGGGCCCCGCCCTTTGGAACGACCTACCCCCAGAACTTCGCACCATCTCAGACCTCCGCCTCTTCCGCTAGTGTCTAAAGACACATTTCTTTCATCAAGCCGGCCTAGAATAGAATAGAATAGATTTTATTTTTCTATACCGCGTCCTCTCCCCAGGGGGACTCGGAGCGGCCTAGTGTAACCTCTGCTGTGACTATTTTAGATAGCTTCTATTTTGGGGGGATTTTAATTTGGTTTTAGTGCAGGATGGGTATTTAATGAGTTTTTAAATGTAATATTTGTTTTTGTATGTATTTTAAATTCCTGTGCGCCGCCCTGGGTCCTCTTGGAGAAGGGCGGGATATAAATGTAATAAATAAAATAAACTGTGCTACCATGGCTTGATGCAACCTGTAACCAGAGTGGAACAGAATATGAGGCATTTGATAACTAGATATTTGAGTTGATCATTTGCAGGGATCTTTGTGTGTGAAATTAACTGAGGACCACATGAGTCGAAAAGATCTGCCTACTTTGATTTAATATATTTCATCTTTTGGCAACAAGAGCCTGTCAGTTATATCTCCCCACATTTAAAAATAATTATATATTGATTATCATGGGCTATAAATATCTAAAGTGATCTATTGTGACAATTGACATATTAGGAAGTCTAAAGAACTACACTGTTTTCTGCTACTGAAATTGCCATATGTATATTTTAAAAAGCCAAAATAATTCCAAATATGATCCATCTTTATTGGTTGCTTCTACTGGCCTTTCACTTTATAGAATGTTTTGTGAGATAACATCGTCAATCAGCAGCCCCGAGAAAATTGGTATTAATTCTAATTAGTTCTAGAGCCATATGAAAGAAAACCTAGTTTCAAATCTTCACCCAGCTGTCCATCTTAAAAAATAGACATGGACATACTCTTTCACAGAGCTGTGGTGACTGAATGGTTAGAATGCAGTCATAATCATCATCATTTTAGCCATTGTCTATCCACTGCAGGATGAAGGCCTCTTCTGCATATTTTCAACCAATTCAGTCCTGAGTTTCTTTTGCCAAGTGGGCCTGCAATGCTGATGTCATTAATCCATCTTGTTTTAGGTCTCTTTCATTATCAGCGTTCAGATGTCAGCGTTCCAAAAAATACCCCCAACGAAATAAAACTCCGAGGCTTGAGTTCCCTCAAAGTTCAACTTTATTAGAGATGTCATATTGGCACATCTGGGAAAACCTGAATCTGAAAGCTTCCAGGTTTTCCCCACCCAGTTGAAAGTTCAAAATCTTGTCCCCACACCCACAAGTTCATCACATGGTTCAATCTTTCACTGCCACAAAGACAGATTCCTCCCATCCAGATCTGGCCAGGTGCAGAGACAAAGATGACCTTGACTTTCTAAGAAGAATGTTATTATGGCTATATATCACCAAACTCCATATAATCCCCCTCCCATTGTCCCACAGTAGAAAGTGTGACAGGCCTGCCTGAAGTCCAAAAGAAAAGATGGCTTCCTGGCATGACATGAGATCTATTCTAATGGTCCACCTGTTATCAGTTCTTCTTGCTACGTGACCCACAAGAAAATGCCGTATTACAGTCTAACTCTGCCAACTGCCAGCAGTTCAATTCTGACAGGCTCAAGGTTGACTCAGACATCCATCTTTTTAGGGTCTGTAAAAGGAAGACTCAGATTGTTGGGGTCAAGATACTGACTCTGTAAACTGCTTAGAGAGGGTTGTAAAGAACTGTGAAGTGGTATATAAGCCTAAGTGCTATTGCTATTAGAATTATTGCCAAAATAAATTGCACTATCCACTTGTTGGTAGGATTTGATGATAAAGATCCAAAGAATTTCCAACCAGGGTATGTTTCCTCCTATATCACTTGATTTTCTGCTCATCTGTCTGTTGTGATAATTATTGTAAACTCAAACTGTGCAAATTGTGACAAATAGTATGGAGAAACAAGTTTCTTGAAAGGAAGGGGGAGGGTCCTTTAAAATGTCTATATTCATTTTTAAAGGACTATTATTTAGACATTGTCCTACCTCAAAAAACGGTGTATGTAGAAGAAAATATAAATACAGAACCTTCAAAAAGGCCATACAGTTCTAATAAAATAAACAGTTGTATGAAAAATAAAACTGATATCAATCGGTATCGATGTGTTTGTATACGAACAAAATGCAGATAACTTTACCTCATCTCTTTGGGGCATGCATTATATATTTGCTTTCATACGATACAAACACGAGAGAGACTAATTTGTAATCGGGTTGCATATGATGTATCCCGAAGCAGATCTTCATCTGAGATGTAAAACGATTCTCTCTTTATTGCTCATGTCAGTGTAATCAATAAATAACAACCCTGGTGACATGTAAACAGACAGCATTAGAACAATGAAAAGAATCCCCATCAGCAGAGAATCAGAAAGGCCACAACCTCCTGGGGACTTTTCCTGCGCAAACCCCGTCCCTGAGGAATCGCTGAATGTGGATTTGAAATTTTATATAATAAGAGTGCTCTATTCACTTTCTTTAGTTCATTCGGCGTAAATGGGAAAGTAGCACTGAAGATAGGAGGCATGTGAATTGCTTTGGGTTCCCATAACACAAGAATGTGAAGCAGAGGTGGGTTGCTCCTGGTTTTATTACAGGTTCGCCTTGTATGTGTGTGTGCACCAGATGTGCGCTGCACGCGCGTGCATGGTTCAATGTAAATTGTTCTTCGCGCATGCGTGCACACACACACTACTGAATGACATGCCAGCAACGGCAGCAGCGACCAGGGAACTGGTTCAGGGGCGTGGCCAGCCTGGGTCACTGCCAGTTCTGCGACCCAGGCCAAAATACCCCTACCAGTTCACCCAAACTGGGCCAAACCGGGAGCAACCCACCTCTGATGTGCAAGCAATTTGTATTGTGAGAGTTTCTTTTTTCTTTTGAAAGGACCATCACATATCCTGATGGAGAAGATTGTGCCTTCCCCAGACAACATCTAGAGACTACCATGTTAAAAAAGATCTTCTCCATGACTTTATGACTGAAATATATGATGCTTGCTTTTTTTCCTTCTGTTTATATCCATTTGAAAGGGAGGCAGACTATCCACAAGCATATTCATTATACAGGTAGTCCTCAACTTGTGACTACAACTGAGCCCCAAATTTACGTTGCTAAGTAAGAAATTTGTTCAGTGAGCTTTGCCCCATTTTATGACTTTTCTTGCCACATTTGTTAAGTGAATCACTGCAGTTGTTAAATTAGTAATACTAATTGTTAAATGAATCTGTCCCAAAGGTGCTTTTTTCAAGAGGCAACTGGTCTTTTTGGTTTTTCTTTGAAGATGTTTTGCTTCTCATCCAAGAAGCTTCTTCAGCTTCAGAGCTCAAAAAGCTTCTTGGATGAGATGCGAAATGTCTTCAATGAAAACCAGAAAGTCCAGATGCCTCTTGAAAACGAACCTTTGGGGCAACTATGACCTGAATGACTGGGAATTTCCATAGACATTAAGTGAATCTGGCTTCCCCATTGACTTATCAGAAGGTTGGAAGGACCTTATCGGAAGGTCGCAAAAGGTGATCATGTGACCACAGGACATTACAACCCACCTAAGGGCGAGTCAGTTGTCAAGTGTCTGAATGTAAATCACATGGCCTTGGGGATGCTGCAATGGTCATAAGTGTGAAAAATGGTGATAAATCACTTTATTCCAGTGCCGTTGTAATATTGAAGGATTAGTAAATGAACTGTTATAAGATTTATTTTTTTATTTTATTTTATTAAATTTATATCCCACCCTTCTCCAAAAGGACCCAGGGCGGCGCACAGGAATTTAAAATACATACAAAGTAATACAAAAATTTAAAAATCTATTAAATGTCTGTCCTGCGCTAAAAACCAATTAAAATCCCTGAAATAAAACTATCTACACTAGTCCCAGCGGAGGTTATGTTAGGCCGGCTTGATGAAAGACGTGTGTTTTTAAACAGTGGTGGAAGAGGCGGAGGTCAGTGATGGTACGAAGTTCTGGGGGTAGGTCGTTCCACAGGGCAGGGCCCGCCACAGAGAAGGCCCTTCCCCTGGGTGTTGCCAGTCGGCATTGTCCGGCCGACGGCACCCTGAGAAGGCCCTCTCTGTGGGAGCGTATCGGCCTAAGGGATGTATGGCGCAGGAGACGGTCTCGCATATAACTAGGTCCCGAGCCATGGAGCGCTTTGAAGATGGTCGTCAAAAGATACCTGTACAAAGATACCAAAAACACAGCAACAGATACCAACAAACACAGCATTGTATCAGCTAAGAAAAGCGTTGTTCAACGTGCTTGGTGGTTCATTGACTATTAAGAACGGCAATGATGTTGAATGTAAACCTGATCTGACTTCTGATTACTGAGCTATCGTTGGAGGCATACTCCTAAAGGAGCCCTGGGACTGTATAATATAATATAGATGTATCTTGATTGAGTAGAAGAACATAATTCAATTGAAGAGTTCTGCTGACATAAGAGCAGAGTACAAGTGATTTATAAAGAGCAACCAAAACCTTGGCTTGATATTCTACTCAGGAACAAGTATGCGATATGCATGATTAATCCCAAAGGGAAAAATCGATGGAGGAGAAAAATGGCTCCAGTAAACAACACAAATAGGGAGATGTTGGGGTTTTTTAAAAAAAAAAAAAATCTTGATCTATTGTCAGTTAACCTCATGGACTTAAATTTCTTGCAACAAGAAATAGTAATGATGCCCCAGTAGTAGTAAGAGGAGGAGGAGGAGGTGGTGGTAGTGGTAGAGAAAGGCAAACAGAAAAAAGGTGACGAATCGGCAGCCACAAAAACTAGCTGAAAAGCAGAAAATATATCATATTCTTTTACAACTTCAGCTTTGACAAGATATATGTGCTGCTTAGTTGCAGTGCCACAGTGATGAGGAGAAGAAATTAATTCAAATGCTTGCAGTTGCAGATGTTCCTGGATAGAAGTAGGGGATGCCTTTATTAATCATTAAGTGTCAAGTGATGCTTTAGATCAGGGGTCCCCAACCTTTGCAACTTTAAGTCTGAAGGACTTCAGCTCCCAGAATTCTCCAGCCAGCTTTGCTGACTGGAGAATTCTGGAAGCTGAAGTCCTTCAGACTTAAAGTTGCAAAGGTTGGGGACCCCTGCTTTAGATGCAAAAACATAAAGCAACTCAGGGCATAGAAGTGAGCACGCATAGGACCCGTCTCCAATTCCTCAAAGCAATCAGCAGGGGAAGAGGAAGATAAAATGGCTCCCTTGAATTTCAATTTTTTTTTTTTATGGGGATACAAGAGGACAAACCTGATGTAAATTACACCCTTTGGGTCATGATATGTCCTCCTTCTGAAAACAAGCCTGCAGCTTACCCCCAAATTCCTTGGTTGTCCTCTGCCATGTGATCCCTGGAAAAAAGGATCCGAATTTAAGGCATTATAGTCAATTGCTAGATATATGTCTTTATTATCAGCAATCAGAACCATTCGTGAAGAGTCTCAGCAGTCAACAGGATAGCAGTTGGAAGGGACCTTGAAGTCTTCTAGTCCAGCGTTCCCCAACCTTTCGGACTTTACATATCGGTGAGAGGAGGTGGAGGAGGAAAAGGGATCTTTCTGCATGAGCTGTGGGTGAGTGCACAAGCACACTGTTCCATTTGTGCAAGTGGCAGGCCCATTTGCCCGCTGCTTACATAAATGGAGCTCGGTTTGCACACTTGCCTGCCACTTCTGTAGCCCAATTCAAAATTGGCCATGGCCCAGTACTGGGTCTTGGCCTAGGGATTGGGGACCCCTGTTCTAGTCCAACCCCATGCTGAAGCAGGAGACCCTATACCAGGGGTTCCAAAACTTGGCAACTTTAAGACTTGTGGACTTCAACTCCCAGAATTCTCCAGCCAGCACAGCATAGCAGAATTCTCCAGCCAGCATAGCATAGCTGGCTGGAGAATTCTGGGAGTTGAAATCCACAAGTCTTAAAGTTGCCAAGTTTGGGAACCCCTGCCCTATACCATTCCAGATAAGTCGTTCCACTAATCAATTGTTTTCACTGTCAGGAAATTTCTCCTTAGATCTGGGTTGGTTCTCTCCTTGATTAGTTTCCATCCATTTCTTCCTGTCCTGCCTTCAGGTGCTTTGGAGAATAGGTTGACTTCCTTTGGAATTTGCCAGTGCTACATTCAAAAACCATTCATGAAAGGAAACACCCCCTTGCCATACAAAAGTAAATGATAATATGTGGTTTAAAGGCAGTTCGACATCTAGAGGAAGGGTTGGGCCAGACTAACTCCTTTTTTTTCACCAGTGCCCCTGAATTTTATCGCCAAACTGTTAGACAGTCACAAGCCCTCTATTGCAGGATACTCACACAGTTTAATATTAAGCAAAGATTGATGGGCCTTTATTGCTAGTCAACTATGTGTCAAGAATCTCACCAGACTGATTGCATTTCTTTGGTAATGGCAAGGTAAGTTTTGAATATTCCGGGACAGATCTGCCCTGTGTTGCTTAATGCAGTGCAAGGATTCTAACTTTCAGCCCCTCTTGATCCCACCTTCCAGTTGAGCTAGATATTCGGCCCACACCTGGGTACCTCAAAGTACCTTTTGTGTTCATGTTCAAAGAGCTGCATAGCTTTAGTTCATGTTGGTCATTGCCTCTGTGACAGTGATGGGAAGACCTCAAGCACTACTGCCACTCAGAGGAAATTATTCTGGGGCACCAAAGCACAAACGTGACTCAGCAGATGGCAGCACTTGATAAATTAGGCTGTCAGACGAAATCAGCATTCTCTTTACATCTGACAAAGTCCTTCAGGGAGCAAAAGAGGACTAAGAATACGTAATTTTCCCATGTCATTCTGGGAAATGAAGGTGTTTGGGAAAGGATCAATGTAACTGGTGTTTGCAGAGTAAAATAACCTGACATTATGAAATTTAAAGACAGCATTGATTTTTTTTTAAAGGCTTGAATCAAACCGATCAGTTTGGATATATCAAGCTTGAAGATTTATTACGTGATTTGTAAAAAGATCAAGAACTCAGCAAAAGTCAGGGTTTCTAGCTTAAGCCAACAACGGGTATAATTAGACCTACATGCTTTTCATCTTACCCAAGCTATATCTGAGTAAATATCTAATCTTATATTTCTGGCTCCTTTAAACTCAATATTGTAAAATAAAATGGATGAAGCCAGTAATTACATTTTCAAAAATGTACCTAAGAGCTATACACCATATGGATTTCTATATTTCTTCATTCTTAGCAATAAAATGGGATGCAGGGTTCAAAATCCCTATGGAACTGTATCAGAATGAAAGAAAGAAATATGTTTGTATAGTTTCATACTAGCTACCCAATTTTCCCCATCTTAATTACAATAAAACATAAAGCAGAGAGGCTGTTACAAGTATATATTCCTAAAACTACAAACAACAAACTAACTAAAGAATATCAAAAAGCATTTATAGGAACAGCTAGTGATTTTATTCTCCCTCCCTCCCTCCCTCCCTCCCTCTCTCTCTCTCTCTCTCTCACACACACATACACACACACACACATACACACACACACTCAGCTGCTCTATATCCAGAAGGCTTTTGTCAACTAAGGAAGAAATACCCTAGATCAGGGGTGTCAAACTCACATCATCACGACAGAGTCACGTGGCATATTGGGATTCCCCCCTCTTCACCAAAACAGGAGTGGGCATGGCCAGCACGTGATGCATTCAGCCCATGGGCTGGGAGTTTGACAGTTCTGCCCTAGAACAGGGATGTCAAACTCACTACATCACATTGCTATCATGTGATGTGTCATGACATATTTTCCCTTCACAGAGGAAAGCTGGGATGGGCTTGGCCTGCACGGGAAACATCCAGAGCTGGAATAGGTGTGGCCTGCATGGGAAACATCCAGAGCTGGAATGGGTGTGGCCTGCATGGGAAACATCCAGGCTGCGGGCCACCAGCTTGACACCCCTGCCCTTGACACTCTAAATTATGGGTGTCAAACTCACGGCACCATGTTACCATCACCTGATGTCTTGTGATGTTTTTCCCCTCTGCGGAGCTGGGGTGGCTGTGGCCTACATGTGATGCAGCCATCCTGTCGACTGCCAGTTTGACACCTTCGCTCTAGATACATGGCGGGTTTTATTTAGCTCACGTGATTTATAACACCTAAGCTAAGATAATATCATAAATTATTTTTCCAAAATATACATCTAAATCAGCATGAATCTTACTTGTTTTCTTATCTTACCTCACTATTCAAATATGTTAGTTTCTTTTTGAGATTTAAAACAAAACATTTTAAAAATGATTTATTACCATCATTATTTCTATCACAAAGCGCTTCTGTGTATAACTTCCCCTAACGTATGCAATTGCATTGCTCAGGATTCTATTTTGAACAGCATAAGTTTCCCTAATGTTCCCTACCACATTTCTCAGAAGCAGGCTTTTAAATATAATTTTGCTTCCTCCTCCTCCTCGTTTATGAACATGGCTTTCATACAGGGAGATGGGCAGTTTTAAAATTTGATAAATACATAAATAAAATATTCTCTTTTAGGCATATCTCTCACAGATGAGTGGTTCCTTTGTGCGTATGTTTGATGAATGAAAGATGGGGACTGGTAGATTCTAAAAATGTGTCATGTATATGTTTGAAAGGGCATTTGTAGTATCTCCTGTGTCTCTTGTTATTCTCCCCCTGCCCCAACCTTTATTTTTGTTTTGTGATTTGGACTGTGTCTTGTTTTAATTCTATTTTTGATGTTAATATGCTGCCACCACTAAAAAGTTGTAGGATTGTAGCAGGCTAAAATAAATCATTCAAACAATCAATCAATCAAATAAATAAATGAATCTACATGTACACATATAAATAAATACGTGCCCTGATAAAACAAAAGAATAAATGCAGAGCCCCATAAATCTGGATCTTACATCTCAGGGAATACATATAAGTGAAACGATCCTTCAGACAGCCTAGCTACAAACCATTTACAGCTTTAAAGGTTAACACCAACATCTTAAATTGACTTAGAAATAAATAGGCAGCTTTTGTAATTGGTACAGAATAGGGTACTGTGATCAGAATACTTGCTGGCATCACTTACAGGGAAAGGTAAAGGTTCTCCTCGCACATATGTGCGAGTCGTTCCCGACTATAGGAGCTCATCTCTGTTTCAAAGCTGAAGAGCCAGCGCTGTCCGAAGATGTCTCTGTGGTCATGTGGATGGCATGACTAAATGCTAAAAGCGGACAGAACTCTGTTACCTTCCCACCAAAGGTGGTTCCTATTTCTTCTACTTGCATTTTTATGGGCTTTCAAACTGCTAGGTTGGGACAAGTAATGGGACCTCACTCGGTTATGTGATGGTAGGGATTCAAACTGCTGAATTGCCTACCTTTCTGATTGACAAGCTCAGCGTCTTAGCCACTGAGCCACCACATCCCTCATGGCATCGCTGAGAACACCACAATCTCACAGTTAGTTCTATGTTGCATCCAGATCATTTGATTTCTTCATCTACAATATTGTCCTGTTGTCCAAAGGAAGTTTCAATTTCTTCTTTGCCTTCCTCCATTACAAAACCTTTCCTCGCATGGGATTTTATGAACATCCATAAATCCAAAATCAAGGCAACTGCTTTTGAAAGAGATGGACAAGGTATACTTGGAACCTAGTTAGTTCCTAGTCACCCGGAACATATGAAGCAGTTTAGTTCTCTCTTAGCCAGCGGGCAACGCCCAGGGGAAGGGCCTTCTCTGTGGCGGGCCCAACCCTCTGGAACGACCTACCCCCCGTCAGAAACTCAAGACTTACTTTTTCCAACAGGCCGGCCTGGCCTAACTCTACATAGCCTTTAGCCTGACATCAAATTGTTTTAATTGGTTTTTAAGGGTAATAGTTTAATTTATTGTAAATGTTAGCACAGGGTTAATAATTTAATTTGATTTTAAATTTTGTATATTGTCATGTTTATATATGCTTTTTAAATTTCCTGTGCACCGCCCTGAGTCCCTTTTTGGGAAAGGGAACGGTATATAAGTTTAATAAATGAATGAATGAATGAATCAGTCAATTTTATAGAAGCAGGTCCTTGGTTGCCACAGGGCAAGAGAGTCCTTTAAAAGCTACAACTTGTACCTATGCCAGAAAACAGCTAACAAACCATAGCTATCTAGGTTCCTTAATTCCAATCAGCAAGGCACAGGTAGTCCTCAACTTACAACCACCACTGGGACCAGAATTTCCATTCACAACAAATTTTACAATTTTTTTTGCCAAGGTTATTAAATGAATCGCCAGAGTTGTTAAGTGAATCACATGGTTGTGAAGTTAATCCAGTTTCCCCCATTGGCTTAGCTTGTCAGAGGTTTACTGGGAAGGTTGAAAATAGATGGTTGCAACCATTGTAAATACATGCCATTGTTTCCAGCCTTCCTGATAGCCCTCCTCTGAACTGACCTCAAATTCAATTTCCCAATATCCTTTTCAAATGAAAGTTTGATTTGAAGTTACTTTAAGTCTTAAGGAGGTGAGCTGACGTACTCTGCCTCGTGTTAGGAGGTCTATTTCTTAACAGCCTAACTCACGTGCATTGCAAGCCACAATGGAAGTAAAAGCAGGTGTTTTTCTGCTTTTTTTGATCTCATTGGAAATTCTACAATCCCGCATCTACTATCGGGAATAAACATACTTCACAGTACTGTTACATTGTCAAATCCAGACAGCTGAAGGCACTAATCAGGACACAAATATTGTGTGCCCAATACTCAGAACAAAACTCTGGATATCCAATTCTTGAATTGAAATAGAATTAATTTCTAATCAATGTCTAAGAGAAGTCATGATTCTATGAAATAAAAACAAAAACACAAAAGCAGGTAGACCTTGCCAGCCTATAGACTCCATAGCCCTTCTTATTAGGGAAGAATCTTCCTTGAAGGCATCACGACATACATTTGATTCAACATGTAAAATTTTGAAATAATATAGAAGTAACCCATTTCCACAGAACTGACCTTTTAGGTGTGATGGAAGAATATAATATATAACTTTCAGCCTATACTAGTTCTAATATTTATCAGGGGCACTGTCATCTAATACTTTCTCCCTTATTGCTTACTTTGTCTTGAGAAAGAAGTATAATAATTTTTACTCCTAATATGTTGTTTTACTACCGTGACCTTTTTGCATTTCATAGTTTGACTGGGAAACATATAAACTCCATTTCTCATTGACTCATTGAACAGTAAACAGAGACAGGGATAAAAGAGACAACATACCAAAAAGAAATTGTCAAAAGGTCAAAGTAGAAGGATGTCTCAGCATTGCTGTTTAAATATATGACCGGGGCAAAATCTGGCAATCCGTTCCAATAAAAACCACTGTTAACTTTAGCAAAGGAAAATATTAACCTGTTCTGAAACAATTTAAACCAGCAAAGGGATTGCTTGTTTTGAATCAAGACAACATACCCTGTGACCCAAGAATATAAACGTAGCTTGGCAGCCTTCTGTGATGGTTCATAGGAAAGGACAATTATGACACCCAGACAATTTTGAAGAATTCTACATAATACATTCAAGGATATACAGATATATGAGAAACATATAAACTCCATTTCTGAGAATCTTATCAAAAAGAAATGGTTGTGTTGTTTTTTTTAGATCTGTGTTCCATATTAAAAGTAAAAGTTCCCCTTGCACATACCGTATGTGTTAGCCCTTCCCGGCTATAGGGGGCAGCGCTCCTCTCCGTTTCAAAGCCAAAGAGTCAGCGCTGTCCGAAGACGTCTCTGTGGTCATGTGGCTGGCATGACTAAATACCAAAGCGCTGTTACCTTCCCACCAAAGTAGTGCCTATTTTTCTACTTGCATTTTTACATGCTTTTGAACTGCTAGGTTGGCAAAAGCTGGGACAAGTAACAGGACCTCGCTCTGTTATGTGGCACTAGGGATTCGAACCGCCAAACTGCCAACTTTTCTGATTGACAAGCTCAGCATCTTAGCCACTGAGCCATTGCGTCCCTTATAAGTACATGCTAATACGTGATCCATATTAGGGTGATACAAATCCAATACTAGTTAGGAGAGGTAAATATACACTTACTGGAGGTAAAAGAGATAGAAGGACCTAGGCTGATTTTAAAATGTCCATGAAAATCTGTTTGTAACAAGCTGCTTCACCACACTACAGAAGGCAAAGTTGTAAAACCAGTGGACAAAAACATTAAGAACTTGCAGTGCTTGTACAACAATCTGATGGGGTGGGATGATTGGATTCCTTGATTGCAAGTATCACTCTGATTATACACAGACTCCCAATGGTGACATCAAATGTAACTTTGGATTGATTGCAGGGTAGAGAATAAACTACTGTCATCTTGAAAATATTGCAGAAGTGAAACAGGCAAATAGTTGGTGTTATTTGAGACCATAGTGTAATATGTGATTTTTCGGATTCAGATTCCTAAAAGCAAAAAATGAAGGAGAAAAGACTACTAAAGTTGGCCTCTCTCAAATAACGTATTGTGAAGATCCTCACAAATGCCCAAAAAGATATGCCCATTCTTCCTTTCTATTATAAGGATGAGATGATGTATGAAAGGATGGAAAAACTTGCTGAACTGTAGCTCTCACCAATCTTCCAACAAGTTTTGTAACTTTTAATTCAGCAAGATCTGGAAGGCCATAGATATCCTACCAATGATATTTGCTGGATGTCAGAGAGAGACTGGTAGAGCAAAGGGGAGGAGTCAAGCAGGGAATTAGTTCAGAATCTCTACATAGTCACAAGATGACAAAGTCCAACCCCCTTTGAATTTCTTTGTATCTTTTTTGGCTTTACTCAGGTGCAAACCATTAGTCTGGGAACATTCCTGTGTATAGGCATAACAATAAAGCAGTAAAACTAATCCTTCACGTGTGGACCTGGTTGTCCATGATTAATACTGCTGCGCTATATGGTTTTAAGAAAATCCACTATTTTATGGACATGTTTGCTCCCACAAGAAAGAATGGTCACTCGCTCTAAAATTCCATTCTTCAAAACATGCCCTTAGTAGGACAGATAAAAAAGCAATTAGAGGGAGTGATACACAGAGGAAGGGATATATTTATACATTTATTGATTTTACGTGCTTATAAATCGGACCAATTTTCAGTTCTGGGCAGTATTCAAAGTCACAAAAAATAAAGGTATTGCTTCTGACCCAAAGGGAAGGACCGGACGCAGGAGGTTAATAACAAGAATGGAGATTCAGACTAGACACCAGCAGGAGCTTCCTAACCATACAGAAATGTGTGTGTGTGTGTACGCGTGCACACATACACACACCCCATTATATATATACCAACTTTCTGATGCATGCACCTTTTACATCAATTGTATGTGGAAGCTTCAGAAAGGTCATCTTTCTCATACGAAGAACGGTTGCATGAACTGGGTATGTCTAGTTTAATAAAAAGAAGGTCCAGGGGAGACATGATAGCAGTGTTCCAATATCTCAGGGGTTGCCACAAAGAAGAGGAAGTCAAACTATTCTCCAAAGCACTTGAGGGCAGAACAAGCAGCGATGGGTGGAAACTAATCAAGGAGAGAAGCAACTTAGAACCGAGGAGAAATTTCCTGACAGTTAGAACAATTAATCAGTGGAACAGCTTGCCTCCAGAACTTGTGAATGCCCCAACACTGCAAGTCTTTAAGAAGATGTTGGATAGCCATTTGTCTGAAACGGTTTAGGGCTTCCTGCCTGGGCAGGGAGTTGGACTAAATGACCTCCAATGTCCCTTCCAATTCTGCTATTGTATTGATAACGAGAATTAACCAGGCAATTATTTTACTCTGACCCTCTAGTACAGGGGTCCCCAACCTTTTTTTTTTTTTACCAGGGACCAGTTTCATTTTAAAGAAAATTCTGCGGACCGGCTGAGTGGCTCAGCAGTCATGTGACTGGGTGGGCGTGGCCAACTTGGAAAATGTGAAACTCACTTAACAATGATCTTGGTTAGCAACCAAACTTTTGGCCTCAACTGTGGTCATAAGTTCTTTCTTTCTTTCTTTCTTTCTTTCTTTCTTTCTTTCTTTCTTTCTTTCTTTCTGTCTTTCTTTTTCTTTCTTTCTTTCTCTCTCTCTCTTTCTCTCTTTCTCTCTTTCTTTCTCTTTCTTTGTCTCTGTCTCTCTTTCTTTCTCTCGCTATTTCTTTCTTTCTCTCTCTCTCTCTTTCTCTCTCTTTCTTTGTCTCTGTCTCTCTTTTTCTCTCGCTATTTCTTTCTTTCTCTCTTTCCCTTTCTGTCTTTATTTCTTTCTCTTTCTTTCTTTTTCTCTTTCCCTCTTTCTCTCTCTTTTTCTTTCTCTCTCTTTCTCTCTTTCTGTATCTTTTTCTGTCTTTCTTTCCTTTCTGTCTCTTTCTCTCTGTCTATCTTTCTCTCCCTCCCTCCCTCTCTCTGTCTCTCTATGTGTGTCTGTCGTTGTCGTCGTCGTCCCCCCCAGCCTCCTCAGCCCGTCCGCCGTGCTTGGTCACTCGTTCGCTGAGGATGTATGCATGCTTTATTGCTTTTTGGTTTTTTTTTCATCCTGCTGAGTATAAACACCGGTTGAGTCTGGGGGCAGAGTTGTTTGACTGTAATACTGCATGCCTGGCTGCAGAGAGAAAGAGAAGAGAAGAGGGAAGGGGGAAGGAGAAATTGAGTGCCAGAATGTATTGCTTGAACTTGTTAAGTAGGTTGAGCAGTTGTCCATGCTAGCTTCAAGCTGCCATCCAAACCGAGGGAAAATTAGGCAAGGGGGTGATTTTTACTGCTATTTCTTGAATGAGATTTCTCGTTCCTGCATTGACATTTAGGCCTCGGCCATGAAAATATGATGATGTCATCACTCAGCTGTCACCCTTAAGGCTCTATATTGTCACACGCATTTCATAATTCTTCCCACCCCCTTTTTCCCTCCACCTGGATATTCGTACCATAGACCAGGGGTCTCCAACCTTTGCAACTTTAAGTCTGAAGGACTTCAGTTCCCAGAATTTCTGGCTGGAGAAGTCTGGGAGCTGAAGTCCTTCAGACTTAAAGTTGCAAAGGTTGGAGACCCCTGCCATAGACCAAGAGTACTAACAGAAAGAACATTCGTAGACTACTGTGTTTCATTTTGCGTTAACGTGTTACGGAATTTAAAAGTTTGTTTTAAAAACTAAAACCCCCATTGAAATAGAGTCTGTGTACAAAACTAAAAAAAAATCCATTAAAAACAGATGAAATTCCATGCATACATAAACATAAAAAAAGGAGGAAGGAAGGAGATTCCTTCCCCACCCCTCCCTTTTTAGGAACAAAACCCTAAGATTGCTTTTTAGGCAATGTTCTGAAACTTGTGAGCATGGACTGCCAACCCATATGCCCTTGTGAACTAGAGAAAAAATAGGAAAACAAAGGGTTTGTTCTAAATATCTATTTTTTTATTTTTTTATTATTTGAATGCTCAATAGAGTTTTGAATTGCCTACCACAGGCGGCACATGGAGCTATTTGTCAGGGCACGCGAGGCGATGCCCTGTTAGCTGGCCAGCATGCATGTGTGCACTGGCCAGCTGAATTCGCCCTTTTTTGCATGCTATTTTCACCCTCCCCAGGCTCCAGAGGCTTTATAGGAGCCTGGAGAGGGCAAAAAGAGCCTCCTCCCCCCCTCCCCCCGGAGGCCCTCCAGAGACTTCATGAAATTCCCTGAAGCCTCTGAGCACACAAAATGACACGCCGACGAAACCGGAAGTGACGTCCAATTTGCTTGGAGCGTCATTTTGAGTGGTCCGGAGGCTTCCCAGGCCCTCCGGAGGCCCTCCAGAGGCCCTTGGGAGGCTTCAGCGACCTTCAGGATGCTTCCCTGAAACCTCCGGAACCCTCAAAATGACATGCCGATGAAACCAGAAGTGACGTCCAATTTGCTTGGAGCGTCATTTTGAATGGTCTGGAGGCTTTAGAGAAACCTCCTGAACGTCTCTGAAGCCTCCGGACCACTCAAAATGACGCTCCAAGCAAATCGGACATCACTTCTGGTTTCGTCGGTGCATCATTTTGAGTGCTCGGAGGCTTCAGGAAAGCTTCCTGAAGGTCGTTAAAGCCTCCCAAGGGCCTCCTGGGGGGGGAATGCTGTTTTCGCCCTCCCCAGGCTCCTATAAAGCCTCTGGAGCCTGGAGAGAGCAAAAAGAGCATGCAAAAAATGGGGGGGTCGCATCTGTAGTGCGCGCATGCGCACTGGGGGGGTGTCACGCATTGCATTATGGGTGCGGCATGCCCACGCACGACCCCCCTGCACTCCTCCCACTTATGGCACGTGAGCCAAAAAAGGTTCACCATCGCTGACTTACACCAACCTCATGGATTATTTAAAAAAAGTTGAGACACATTGAGTTCTTTTGGAAATGAAATTTGAATATGGCCTGGCTGGGAGGCTCCATCAGAAGAAGGATATTTGGTCCCAAGCTCAAAATGAACCACCTTTTCAATTCCATTCCTAAGTCTTCTTATGGTCCATTTAGATTCTGGTTTTTTTTAATTACCTGGCATAGGATTCTACCTCAAAGCTGGGCAACTGACAAAAATTATGCTGCTTTCATAGAAAGCCTTCATGAATTCTGGAAGCTAACAGAATACATCCACTGTGTGGCTTGCTCACTGATCTTTTAAAATATGGCCTTCTTCCCAAGACTCCAGAGGTGGTATTCAGCAGGTTCTGACCAGTTCTGGAGAACCAGTAGTGGAAATTTTGAATAGTTTGGAGAGCCGGTAGACACCAACTCTAACTGACCCCACTTCCATCTATTCTCTGCCTCCCAAGTCCCCACTGATGGGAGGAAATGGGGATTTTGCAGTATAACCTTCCCCTGCCACGCCCACTAAGCCATGCCCACCAAGCAATGCCACGCCTACCAAGCCACGCCCACAGAACCGGTGGTAAAAATTTGAATCCTACCACTGCAAGACTCATTTATAGTTTGCTTTAAGAATCTATCCACTTATCAATCTTTCTCTCAAGTCACAAAGCCCGAGTAGCTCTAATGTGCAAATGAAATTAAGATGCAAATCTTACATAGTATTTTTAAATTAGTTCATGTAGTTAATGCTGCCCTTAGGCAAGTTTTGTTTTACGTGGCCAGCAATTACATTTATAAAAGACAAGCAAAATGTCTGGTCCAGACATCAGGAGGAGAGTAAGCAATTCCGGAAGCACCATCTTTTCCTAGGTGTTTAACAACCAGATTTACTACAAGCAATAAAAGCACTCTTTCTCCTCCTCATTTTATGCTTACTTCAAAGTACCGCTGTGGGCTTCGTGCCATGAAGTAGCCACCTTACCCTTTCCTAATTTTAATTTACCTTGTGGTAAGGAATAACCAAAATGGTAATGCTTCCATACCCTTCTCTTTACTTCTTAATCTCTTAGGTAAGACTCAATGTAAACCTGGTTTCGTCATATTCTAAGAAGATAATGTAATTCTGATTTCTTTAAAAAACTGATTGGATTGTTTGGCCACATCATTTTTATAACCTCAGCCTTTCACAATAATTGACAAACACATGCATATAGTGCAGGAGTGTTAAACCCATGGGCCGGATCTGGCATATGGAGTGCTTAGACCTGGTCCATGGCGCCGCAAAGGACCAGTCATGGTGACTCTGCCAGTGAAAATGGAGCTCAAGAGGGCTGCATGCAGCCATCCCAGTCTCCGTTTTCGGCTGTGATGGCCTCATGCAGCCCTCTGCCTGTAAAAATGAAGCTTTCTCCTTTCAGCCACTCCATTTTCACTACAGAGGGCTCCAAGAGGCTTTTGCAGCTGAAAACGGGGCCCAGGAGCCTTTTTTCATGGCAGAGCACTGGGGCCACCAATGAGTGATGTCATGCTGGCCGCACCCATCCTGCCCATGCCTACCCCAGTCCCCCAAGGTCAAACATAACCCTGATGTGGCCCTCAATGAAATTGAGTTTGACAATTGATGTGGGCCTGGCTACTTGCAGGACCGCCTTCAACCGCATACCTCCACTCGACCTGTCCGCTCCCACAGGGAGGGCCTCCTTAGGGTGCCATCCGCTGGACAATGCCGGCTGGCAACGCCCAGGGGAAGAGCCTTCTCTGTGGCAGGCCCCGCCCTTTGGAATGACCTCCCCCCAGACCTCCGGACTATCACCGACCTTCGCCTCTTCCGCCGGACTTTAAAAACCTATTTTTTCCGTATGGCCGGCCTGGCATAGCTGCTACAACCATGTTTTATTAGATTTGGGTTTTAAATTGATTGTCTCTTTTAGCACGGGTTAAACTGTTTAATAGTTGTTTTAAAATTTTGTAGAATTTGTACTTTTTGTATTGTTGGTTTTTAAGTCCCTGTGCGCCGCCCTGAGTCCCTCTTTTGGGAGATAGGGCGGGATATAAATCTAATAAATAAATAAATAAATAAACAATCTATGTGCCCTCTTTCTTAAGGACATCCACCTAGCAGGATTAAGAAGAAGTGCCTTCTCCATGGTGGCTTCCTCCCTGTGGATCATCATTCTCTTGGATATAAGGTTGGTACTCTTTCAAAAAGCCCTGAAGATCCCAGAGTAGGAAGGAGCCCAACAAGTGACCCAATTGATTGTTGTCACCTGGGGGGGGGGGGAGATAATTATTGCTTTTTTATTGTTTTTATGTTTATTGTTTTTATATTTGTAAGCCATCCCAAATCACTGAGAGTAAGTTGGGCAGCCATATTAATTTTCTTAAATAAATAAACATATGCTTGCACTGAGTTTTAGCACATGTGATGGCCTGTCTTCTAAAATGAACCAAGGCTATGGCATGCATTTGAAAGAAAACGGGGATGCTTGTAGTTGTGGAGTCTGTCTGGCAAGAACAAAGAATGTTTGTTCACAGACAATATGCATGTGTAACACTGATATAAATTCTGGGCAGTTAGAGGACTGATAACAGTAACAAAGGGTTAGACATTCTGCACTAGAACCTAGAAATAGGGATGGCCTGGGGCAAATAGAATGTGCATTAATAACTCCTGGAGAATTCATTAGCCAAGGCTTAGGGATAGGGATGGCTAGAGACCAATAGGACAATTGTTAGATCATTATCAAAATGTTTCTTAGTTGATTTGTTTTATATATCCTGCCCAGGGGTGGGTTCTAACTAATGCCAGTTCGCCCATGCGCACGTTGTACACGCATGCATAGTGCAATTAAAATCGTTCTCCAGAACTGGTCAGAACCGGCTGAATATCACCTCTGCTGTAAGCTGCTTGGTGCCTTAATATAATCTTTGAGCAACCAAGGATGAGAAACACTGATTTGGGGTTCAGCCTTTTCCAAGCTGGTTGTAGGCGGTGATTTTGCTTCCTGGTTCACCCAGGATCCTAAACCCTAATCTGGCTTTGCATGCTTTGATTAATGAGTTGCATGCTATTTCTACCAGGTGTTTTCAGTTCTGGGTGTACACAAAGGTCTCTGCCCCTCTCCTCAAATCTTCCATTGCTTAAAAACTATTATTCAGTGCCATAAGACTTTTGATGCTGGCATGTCAAGGCAAAAAGAAATGCAGTTATTTGAAGCTGGAGATCTTCAAGAAAAGATTAGATAGCCAATCTTTTGGTTGTCTTATCATTTTAAGATTGGTGTAAAGTCTCCTGCCTTGGGCAGTGGGGTTGGACTAAAAGACCTCTAAGGTCCCTTCCAACTCGATGATTCTATGTGTTTGTTTGTGAGTAAGTATGAATATGCATATACACCAGACATCCTTATGCTTGAATTTAGGCTAACAAATCCTCATTATTTACTCAGAACTAAATTTGATATTGTGGTTCTTCGGAGCAAAGTGCTTGTGAAGGAATTTAAAGCTGAACTTGGAAAATAATGAAAGAGCTATTCTTATTAAGGCAGGAAGGAAGAAGCGAGCTGTTAAGGAAGCAATTGGAGAAGGGATTATCAAGGGCTGAGGTAGCAGGAAGAGTGAGAAAGGAACTCAACATAACATTTCTTTGATTTTCTTTAGTATAAATTGAAGTAAAAGAAAAGCTTAGACAAACTTTTAAGATTCTGTAATTTTACCTTTTTGCAACAAAGGCCATTCCACTTACACCTACTGTGTCTATAAAGAATGACACCATCCCTTTGAGGTAGGCCAGCTCTCTCCTTGATTAGTTTCCACCCATTGCTTCTTATTCTACCCTCAGAAGCAATGGGTGGAAACTAATGAAGGAGAGAAGCAACTTAGAACTGATGAGAAATTTCCTGACAGTTAGAACAATTAATCAGTGGAACAACTTCCCTCCAGAAGTTGTGATGCTCCAACAATGGAAGTTTTTAAGAAGATGTTGGATAGCCTTTTGTCTGAAATGGTATAGGGTTTCCTGCCTAGGAAGGGGGTTGGACTAGAAGACCTCCAAGCCCCCTTCCAACTCAGCTATTGTATTGTATTGTATAAGGGAGTATTCTGACTGGGAGATCTCTTCCCCAAAGTCCCCTTAATTATTCAGTCCTTAATTCCTCCCTTAATAGGGCTCTTGTACAATTCCCACAGTCAGATCAAACATTCATTTTGCATTATACCAATATGAATGACAGGAGGAGAAGGAGGAGGAGGAAGGGTTGATAACATTACATCATCAAGGGGTTTTCCAGGTTTGGCTGATTATTTCTTCCTTCTCAGTTCCAACATTAAGTAATATCTTATGATATAAAATATTCATATGGAATCTGGTATCATATTTATTCTACTATGTCAAAACTTATTTAAGAAAGTGAAAGATATTTGAACTGCCATGGTCTGCTACATCAAGAGTAAGAAATCAGACGATTTCCGCTTCCGCCTCCCAGTGGCGACGGACGGGTCCTGGACTCGTCCGTCGCTTTGTCCTTTTTTCTGCCCCCCGACGGGGGCGAGACACCCTTCCTTGGGGGTCTCCCGTAGGGTTGGCTTGCTGGGGCCGTTTTTTTCCTTGCGGCGGTGGGGGAGCGACCCTTGTCTTCGACCTAGGTGAGGAAAGGCTGGCTGCGGGGGGGAGACGCCTCGTCTCTTCCTTCGCCAATGGAGAACGGTAAAGCTTTGTGAATGTGGAGAGAGCCGGACGTTCGGGTCGGAAGGCTCTCCCGAGGCTCGGCTGCGAGGTGAAGAGTGAGTGTTCTTTTTTTATTTCGTCTTTGCTGGCAGCGCTGGACTAAAGAGCTTGGAGGGGGGTGTTTTGCTCGTTAAACCCTCCCTCGGATTTAAAGCGGCGCTCGTAAATGGCTCCTCGTTGCGAGGAACCGGATTCTTTCTATGTGGATTGCCTGGAACTTAATGAAAGCAAGTGAAAGTGGTATGCGGCTTGCTTTTTTACAATGTTTCTAAGTTCGACTGGCTTGCAACAACTTTTCTTTTGTAACTTTCTCCGGCTGGCACTCAGTTTGGGCGGTGGAAAATGGCTACTCTTTGTTCCTGAATGACTATTTCATTTATGGAAAATTACCAGCATTTCCTTGTGATTTGGACTTCCTCTTGCCATTAATGAAGAATTTTTTGGATTAATTGATTCCTTGTCTGGAGTGCCTTTTCTACTATAATTATTGATTTGGAAAAGTGTTTCTCTTCTGGTTTTTGAATTTTCTACAACCCTGACCTGAAACTTTCATCTCCTGACCTGCCTCAGCGGCCCCACCCAAAAAACGCCATTTTAGTGGCATTGACTTTAACAGCTAACCATGGCACAAAAATCAGAACTGGCAGGTTTGGAACAAAGAATGTCTTCTCTGGAATCTGTATTACAAACTTTGGTGCAAGAGATCAAGGCTCAGAGAGAAGAAAATAGTAACTTTAAGAAGGAACTTCTGGAAACACGGAAGCAAGTGCGGGAGAACACACAGAAGACTGAAGAGTTGGAAGGGGGGCTGGCTGGGGCAAAGGGAGAGCTTAAAAATGTTATTAATGAGGTTGTAGAAATAAATGGGCATGTGTTTAGGGTTGATATGGAAAGGATGACATATTTTTTAAGATTTCAGAATATTTCTGAGGAACTGGGTGAGTGTCTCCCTGAACTCATGAGCACAATTTTAGCAGATTATTTACATAAACCTAAGGATGAGATCAGGGGGGACATTGACCTAGTTTACAGAATAAATTCCGCATATGCCAGGATAAATGAAGTACCCAGAGAGATACATGTTAAATTTGTTAAAAGGTCAACCAGAGAGGAAATTTTGAAGGCGCAGAGAGGGGGCCCGTTAATTTACCAACAAAAGGTTGTCGTCATCTTGAAGCAGATCCCAAAAAAGATTAGGGAGATGAGAAGGAGGTATTCCTTCTTATCCAAAAAATTGTTTGATCACGGGATTTGGTTCAAGTGGGCGATGCCCGAAGGGATGCTGGTGTTCTGGGAAGGAGGAAGAGTAAGGATTAAAACAGTTGTCAAGGCGGAAGCCTTTCTTAAAAAACACTCCTCTGTCCTGGGGGAAGATCCAGGGGGAGCAGGGGGGGCCACGGCCCCGCCCACTGGGGGCCAGGAGGGAGAAAAAGAAGATACAATTGCCAAGAGGCTTAGATCCAAAAAATGACTTTGCTTGCTTTTTTTCTTTTTTTATTAATTTTTTTTTAACCTTTTTGTACCAGGATGTTTGTACAAGTCTGCCAGCGTAGAATGGGAATTGTATGATGTATTCACTTATCTTTATCTTGTAGTATTTTTTGATAAATTTTCTTACCAATGTTTTATTATGTAGCCTGGGAAGGGCCAAGGACTCTGACGCAAAGGTTCTCAAAATGTTTCTGTAACCCCTACCTTACCCTTTGGAAAATTGTAAAAACCAATAAAACTTTTTCAAAAAAAAAAAAAAGAGTAAGAAATCAAGATTATTGATTTTATTTGACAGGTTTCTACTAGTTTGCCTTTTCCATCAAATGCTCAAGAGATTCAGAGCATTTTCCTCTTCTGATCTTTTCTCTCTCTGATAAAAACAACCCTCTGAGGTAGAATATAAGTTTGAAAATTGGTCTGGTCGGTTGTGATCTAAAGCAGGGGTCCCCAACCCCCGGTCCGCGGACCGGTGCCGGTCCGCGGCTTCATAGGAACCGGGCCGCAGGGCCAGCAAGGAGGAGGGAGCAGCCCCCTGAGCAGAGGATAGCCGAGCGCGCCTCCACCAGCTCCTTCCGACGGCCCAATGCACTTTCCGGGGCTTCCTGGAGGAGTCGGTATGTCGGCTTGGGAGGTTATCCCGCAGCGGGCGGGCAAAGGACTCAAGCTGCGGCTACCTTAAGGTGCCGCCAAAGCCATCCAGGCACCACACACCTACCTCCCTTCCAGCCCCGTAAGGTGCCCGGACGGAGCTCGGGTCCTTCGCCCACCCGCTGCGGGATAACCTCGGCAGCCAACATACCGACTCCTCTGCTGCTTCCCTGGGGGGAGGGAGGGAGAGAATGACAGACACACAGAGGCAGACTTAGAGAGACAGAAAGAGAGAGAGAGAGGGAAACACACACACACACACACACATACAGAGTGACAGAGATGGGTGGAGGGAGGAGAGAGACAGATACAGAGAGAGAGAGAGAGACAAAAAACAGAAAGAGAAAGAAAGAAAAATAGAAAAAGAAAGATGAATGGAGGGTGGGAGGGAGGGAGTGAAGGAAAAGGGGGAGGGGGGAGGAAGGGAGGGGTGAAAGAAGGAAGGAAGGAAAGAAAGAAAGAAAAAGAAAGAGGGGAAAAGGGTAGGAGAGAGGGAAGGAAAGAAGGGAGGAAGGGGAGGGAGGCAATGGAAGGAAGGAAAGGAAAGGAAAGGAAAGCAAGAAATCTATTTTCCTATTTCCTTCCACCTCAAGCTACCTGTTTGGTTAACCAGGCTAAAGATCTATTTTTCTCCCAGTGGTCATTTCAAAGGAATCACATCCTCTGAGTCCTTTCCTGGATTCAAACCAGAATCCCAAAGAGTCATGGGCTGCCTTTATATATACCGAGTGCCCATAAATCCATTTTTACCATCTTCAGAAGACCAAAGACCAGCCAGAAATGGAAGAAAGAAAGAAAGAAAGAAAGAAAGAAAGAAAGAAAGAAAGAAAGAAAGAAAGAAAGAAAGAAAGAAAGAAAGAAAGAAAGAAAGAAAGAAAGAATTTATGACCACAATTGAGCCCAAAATTTTGGTTGCTAAGCAAGACTGTTAAGTGAGTTTCACCACATTTTCCAAGTTGGCCACGCCCACCGGGTCACATGACAAAACAAAACAGGCCACACCTTTTGGCTCTCAAAAGAAATTTCAGTAGTGGTACTGTTGATATTTGGCTCTATTGACTAATAAATTTGCTCACCACTGCCCTAGACGGCCAAGTGAGCCGACTCCCCCCCCCTGCGTGCGCATGCGCCGCCTGTTCCCCCTCCCCCCTCGTCCGCTAGGCCAGCCGGTCCGCAGAATTTTGCGGACCGGCAAAACTGCGCATGCGCGAAAAGATGGCGGCGCGCCGCTGAGCTCCGTGCGGGCCGCGGAGGCCCGCTGGTGGAAAGGAGGTGCTACCCGACCCCATTTCCAGCTTTGGGGGTCGGGACTGGTAGGAGGACCACCTGGGTTTGCGATCGTGCCCTAGTTGGGGCCGCCCGGGTGGTTTTTTCGGCGCTGCGAGTCCGGCCAAGTGAGCCCGGTTGAGGAGAAGACGCCGGGCGGAAGGAGGGCGGAAGAGAACGCCGAGGAGGCCGAGGCCCGAGCCTGGACGCCGAGCCGATGAGAGCTACGGGGAGCCGGGCGTCAGAGGCTGAAGATTGGAGTATGGAGGACGCCTGGGAGCCCGGAGGACCCCCCGGATGGCCGGAGGAGCCCCTGAGGTGAACGGGAGGAGCGGAGGCCGGTCATTCGGGAGTGGGTCGAGGAACGGATGCCGGGCGAGGGCGGCATGGAGAAACGGGGGCCGAGCGGAACCCTGGAGGGAGCCCTGACGTATGTGGCTGAATGGCTGAATGTTAACCGAGGCCTGAGGGTGGCTGGAAGATCAGAGGCCTGGCGGAGGCAGAGCAGAGGCCATGTAGAAGACCGTAGGAGGTGAGGCCAAAGCGCAGGCCGAGTAGAGGCGAGGAGGGGTCGAAATGCCTGACTGGAGGCCGGAGCCAGGCTGGAGAAGCAGAGTTGGGACGAGCATGGACCCCCTGGGACCTCACCGTGGGGCTTCACCAGGGATATTATTCGTTGGGCTGGAGGATTTTGGACTCTGGACTTTATATGTCTATACCATCTACATTATTTATTTCATCTACATCATCTCCCGTTTATATTGCACATGGCCCGAATTTTATCTGACTTTCGAATTTGAATTCTGCCGAATTACCCTACTGGACTATTTTATATATTTAATATTCATATGTTTATATATTTATATATTTATATATGTATATCTATCTATTTATTACCATCTTTTGCACCTTATTTAATATCTTAACCTTTTATCCAGCGAGGTCTCTGTATTACCTAGCATGTACTCAAGGGCCTGCCTTCTCTTGCTGCGAGAGTCCCCCCTCTCGCAGGTATGGCCCGCTGTGTTATCAAGGGCACACTTTGATGAGGGACTAGTAAGTCAGGAGAAGTGGCGAAAGCGCAGGTGTAGGGGTTTTTTAGTAAAAAAGCTGTTGTCTGTTTTAGGGGGTACCAGGGAGGAGGGAGGGTTTAGACAGGTTGAGACTAGCCAGAAGGGAACGGGCCGAGCCAGCAGACGACGGAGGGAGGCAGATGGTTCCGTTAAGAGGGGGGAAACACAAGTCATTCCGGTGGAGGGCTTCCCCATCCAGAGGGTCGTGGGGAGGGGCAGGGCCGAGGGGAGACAAGTTCCTTCCTCCCGGTTGGAGGCACGTAGCCGTTGGTTACAAACGGTTGGGTGCCACAACCCCCGCAGGCTAGGTGGCCAGGGAATACAGATCCAGGGTCTGCGGCTGATGTTTTGCAACGCCAGGTCCGTTGTCAACAAAGCCCCCCTCATTAGTGACCTTGTGTCAGAGGGGGAGCCGGACCTGGTAGGAATTGCGGAGACCTGGTTGGGCCACGAGGGAGGACATCCCCTCGTTGAAATGTGCCCACCAGGCTACCGCGCATTTCATCAGCCGCGGGCCCTAGGCAGGGGTGGTGGGGTAGCGGTCATTATTAAGGAAGGCCTTGAGCCGAGAGAGACCATTGTGCCTCAGACTTCCGGCTGTGAGTCCCTCTGCGTGAAGTGGGGCCTAGGGAGGCAGTTGGGCTTGCTGGTTGTATACCTGGCTCCCCGCTATGTAGCAGCAGCCCTGCCCGAGCTCCTGGAGGTGATCGCTACGGTGGCAGTGGAGACCCCCAGACTTATAGTCATGGGGGACTTTAACCTGCCATCGTTGGGCGAATCATCCGTGGTAGCTCGGGAGTTCATGGCTTCCATGACGGCCATGGACCTGACCCAAGTAATTCAGGGCCCCACCCACGAGGGTGGACATACGCCGGACCTCATCTTCGTCTCGGGCCAATGGAAAAGTGATCTGGGTACAGGGGATATAGTCATCACACCCTTGTCATGGTCAGACCACTCACTTCTCCGGCTCGACTTTCCGACCGCTGCTCCCCTCCGCGGGGAGGCGGAACCAGAGTCACCAATCTGGTACCGCCCCAGGCGCTTGATGGACCCGGATGGGTTCCAGACAGCGCTTGGGCCATTTCCTGTATCCCTGACCCGCGCCCCGATGGAGGACCTCACGGCCGCATGGAATAGTGCGGCCGTGGGAGCCTTAGATCGGGTCGCGCCCTTGCGGCCTCTCTCGCGGCGGCGAACCACCCTGGCTCCTTGGTTCACTGAGGAGCTGCGGGTGATGAAACGCCGCAAGAGATGCCTAGAGAGAAGATGGAGGGCTAGCCGCTCTGAATCTGACCGGACACAGGTAAGAGCCCATTTACGGACTTACATTGTGGCGCTGAGGGTGGCCAAACGTCATCATTGTGCCACTCTCATAGCATCCGCAGAAAACCGCCCTGCCGCCCTGTTTAGGGTGACCCGCTCCCTCCTTCAACAGAGGGAGCGGGAAGCCCCGCTACAGGGTAGAGCAGAGGAATTTGTGATTTTTCTGCAGGAGAAAACCGCCCAGATACAGAGTGAGCTAACCCCCATTCATGGCCCAGTGGGATGCCACGAGAGAGATCTTGTTTGGGAGGAGTTTGACTCCGTTACTTCCGAGGATATGGACAGGCTACGTGGGCGACTGCGAGCCACCACATGTTTATTGGACCCGTGCCCCTCCTGGCTTGTACTGGCATCCTGGGAGGTGACACGAGGCTGGCTCCAAGAGGTTGTCAACGCATCCTTGAGTGAGGGTTCCTTGCCTGCCTCCCTAAAAGAGGCCATGGTGAGGCCCCTCCTCAAGAAGCCCTCTTTGGACCCAGCTCTTTTGAACAACTACCGTCCAGTCTCCAACCTTCCCTTCTTGGCGAAGGTTGTTGAGAGTGTGGTGGCACAACAGTTTCCCCGTCACCTGGAGGAAGTTGACTATCTAGATCCGCGCCAGTCCGGCTTTCGGCCCGGGCATAGCACCGAGACGGCATTGGTCGCGTTGGTAGATGATCTCTGGAGGGCCAGAGATGGGGGATGTTCCTCCATCCTGGTTCTATTAGACCTCTCGGCGGCTTTCGATACCATCGACCATGGTATCCTATTGCATCGGCTGGGGGGGTTGGGGGTGGGAGGCACCGTTTTACGGTGGTTCTCCTCCTACCTCTCTGGCCGATCGCAATTTGTGCGGGCAGGAGAGCAGAGGTCGACCCCGAGACCCCTCACATGCGGGGTGCCTCAGGGGTCGGTCCTCTCGCCTCTCCTGTTTAACGCATACATGAAGCCGCTGGGCGAGATCATCCGTGGTTTTGGGGTAGAGTACCACCTGTACGCTGATGACACCCAGCTGTACATATCTACCCCAAACCACCCCAACGATGCCGTAACGGTGATGTGCCAGTGCCTGGAAGCCGTGCGGATCTGGATGGGAAGTAACGGACTTAGGCTCAACCCGACCAAGACCGAGTGGCTGTGGTTTCCGGCTGCCCGATTCAACCAGCTCTCTCCAACGCTGGCCATAGGGGGCGAACATCTTGCCCCTGTGGATGGGGCGCGCAACTTGGGTGTCCTCCTGGATACCCGGCTGTCCATGGAAGATCAAGTGACAGCCGTGGCCAGGAGGGCGTTTTACCAGGTTCGCCTGGTACGCCAGTTGCGCCCCCTATTGGATCGGGACGCCCTTCGCACAGTCACTCATGCTCTCGTGACATCCCGACTGGATTATTGCAACTCTCTCTACATGGGGCTCCCCTTGAGGTGTACCCGGAGGCTTCAGTTGGTCCAGAATGCAGCCGCGCGAGCAATTATGGGCACCTCTAGGTTTGCCCATGTAACACCGCTGCTGCGCGAGCTGCACTGGCTACCTGTCGTCTTCCGGGTGCGCTTCAAGGTGTTAATTACCATCTTCAAAGCGCTCCATGGCTCGGGACCTAGCTACCTGCGGGATCGGATCCTGCCCCATACATCCTCACGGCCGATTCGCTCCCACAGAGAGGGACTTCTCCGGGTGCCATCCACTAGACTTTGTCAGCGGGCGACGCCCAGGGGGAAGGGCCTTCTCTGTGGCGGGCCCAGCCCTCTGGAATGACCTTCCCCCTGATATCAGGACAACCACGGACCTCCGCTCCTTCCGCTTAAAATTAAAGACGCACTTTTTTCGTCTGGCCGGCCTTGGGTAGTCTCTTTTTAGGTTAGGGTTTTTTAGGGGTAATTTTTAGTTTAGTTTATGGGTTTTAGCGCAGGATCTATTTAATCTATTTTTAACTCTGTATTTTGTATCTGTTTGTGGTTTATTTGTATTTTTAATTGCCTGTGCCCCGCCTCGAGTCCCCTTGGGGAGAGAGAGCGGGATATAAATTAAAATTATTATTATTATTTAAAATGAAACCGGTCCCTGGTGCAAAAAAGGTTGGGGACCCCTGCCCTAGAGGACCGAGTGAACCGACTTCCCCCACGTTCGCATGCGCCGCTTGTCCCCCCCCCCCGCTCCTCCTCTACGCCAGCCGGTCCGCAGAATTTTTTTTTGAAATGAAACCGGTCCCTGGTGCAAAAAAGGTTGGGGACCTCTGATCTAAAGTGACTCTGTGTGGATTACAATATGATAAAGTCATAAATATAAAGGCATTAAAATTAACAACTAAAGACTAAAAGCAAAGAGCACGAACAGTACAGAAGTTGGATCTATCATTCCATCCACCACCTCTGGCATAGCAAGACTGCATTGGGGCCCTAAGCCACCTGACAGGGGCCAAGTTTTAAGACCCTGCCAGAAGGTAAAAAAAGTGGTGGCAACTCTTGCCTCATGCAGTAATATATTCCCGAGAGGGGGTGGGCCACAGCAGAAAAGACTCTTCATCAGAACAACAGAATTAAGAAAGCTTTATACATTTTCACTGAAGTGGAAGGTGGGATAAGGCAGGATCACTGGTGGCTTCCTACTAGTTTGGACCGTTTCGGCCAAACTGGTAGTGGTTTGGCGGCCTGGGTGACTGTAACCGGCAACGACACAGGCCTGCCATGCCCCTGAACCAGTTCTTTGTCTTGTTTTTCTGTTCTGCTGTGGTATTCAGCAGGTTCTGACCAGTACCTGAGACCCAGTAGCGGAAATTTTGAGTAGTTTGGAGAACCGGTAAATACCACCTCTGACTAGCCCCACCTCCATCTATTCTCTAGTCCCAGCTGATGGGGATGAAATGGGGGATTTTGCAGTAACCTTCCCCCGGACTGGGGAGGGAATGGAGATTTGACAGTACCATTCCCCTGCCATGATCACCAAGCCACGCCCACCAAGCCATACCGTGCCCACTGAGCCACGCCCACAAAACTGGTAGTAAAAAAAATAGAATCCCACCACTGGCTTACAGCTAGCTTTGGAAGCAGGCATTTCCACCCTCAAATGCCCTGAAAATCATGTTAGACCATCATGCCAGAATCACTCCATTTTGTAGCTATTGGAGGAGACTTGGACTATAAGCCTATCCTCAATCATGAGGGCAAAAGTTTGCGTGTGTCGCCAAAGTGATTTCATTCTTCCCCGAGCATGAATGACCCTACTCTTAATTCAAGTATGAAATGGATGCCATGGTACAATGAACACACAAATATGTCTCAGATTTTATTCAAGTAAATAAATACCGGTAGCCCTCATTCAATGAAAGTCATTCAGCTTTTCAAAGTCACAGCAGTGCTGAATGAGAAGATTTATGACCAGGGTTTTGTTGTTTTGTTGTTGTTATAACCATTGCAGAATCCCTGTGGTCACATGATTGCTATTTGGATGCTTGGCAGTCATCTTACAATTACGATAATCATGCTTATGCGATTGTCATTTGTAAACTTTGCTGCCAGCTTCTGACAAACGAAGTCAATGAGGCTGGTAGAAAGTTGGAAAGGATGATCACATGATGTCATGCTTAAGAGCCACAAGGGCTATGCCTAACGATGGCAACTGTGGGAAATGCCATAGTAATTCAGCACAGCCAAGTGACTTCATGCTTTATAACCATGTCACTTAGTCACAGACTTCCTCCTTTCAATGGCTTTTATTAACTGGGGATAACCTGCAAAACCAATTCCTAAGTCACACAATAGGCTAGAGAACTTTAACCTCCTGTGCAAAACACTCTCAGATCTAAATGATGGTCTGTCTAATGGAAAGCTAAAGGTTCCCCTATCACATATGTGCTAGTCGTTCCCAATTGTAGGGGGCGGTGCTCATCTCCATTTCAAAGCAAAAGAGCCACCACTGTCCGAAGACGTCTCCATGGTCATGTGGCTGGCATGACTAAATGCCGAAGGCGCATGGAATGCTGTTACTTTCTCACCAAAGGTGCTTCCTATTTTTTCTACTTGCATTTTTACGTGCTTTTGAACTGCTAAATTGGCAGAAGCTGGGACAAGTAATGGGAGCTCACTCCGTTATGCGGCGCTAGGGATTCGAACCACTGAACTACCAACCTTTCTGATCGACAAGCTCAGTGTCTTAGCCACTGAGCCACTGCGTCCCAGACCCACATTAGATACATTCTATTCTATTCTATTCTATTCTATTTCGTACATACCAGTGATGGCGAACCTATGGCACGGGTGTCACAGGTGGCACATGGAACCATTTCTTAGGGCACGTGAAGAATTGCCCTGTCAGCACTAGCATGTGTGTGCTGGCCAGCTGATTTAGGCCTTCTTTTGAGGCCGTTTTTCGCCCTCTGGAGGCTTCAGGGAAGCTCCTGAAGCCTCTGGAGGTGGGGTGGGAAAGCTGTTTTCACCCTCCCCAGGCTCCTAGAAAGCCTCTGGAGCCTGGGGAGGGCGAAAAAAGTGTGCCAAAAGCAGGGGGTCACGTACATAGCATTATGGATGTGGCACGCCCATGCACGACCCCCCTGCGCTCCCCCTGCTTTTGGCATGCGAGCCAAAAAAGGTTAGCCATCACTGGTATATACAGTGGAAAGAGATGAATCTAGACTACATTAAAATCTTTACTATATGCAGCAACATGTTTAAAATTGATGATTACAAACCCGAGAATTAATCTCAAGTCTCGAGACAACCATGCCAAACACAGCCTGGCAAAGCATCTCACTTCTTATCTGTACTTGATTATCCCAGCTTCTGCCTTTAATCGTATTTCTACCTTTAGGCAGTATTTCATCTCTACGTCAACTTTTTATCTGTGTTATCATCTCTGATGCCGCGTTTGATTTATATTTTATTACAATCCCTCAATGAGAAGACAATTACAAACTTAACGATATACTGATTTCTTATTTCTAACATGTTTTGTAATATATCAAAACTCCGAAAGCACAGTTTACCATTTGTCAAGTTTTCCCTCATCTGTTGCTGAGATATAGTCACTTAGCAATCGTTCAAAGTTACAATACAACCTTCACAGGCCTTCTTGCAACTCAGTTCTGAAGTTCTGCTGGCCAGCACTGCCCATGGCCCCCCATGGCCCACATTTATGCAGCATCCCATATTACTGGGATGGCGAACAGAGCCCTCTCTGCAGACACACAAGCCGTTGGCCAAGCTCAGCTCCACCACGCACAACTCCAGCTGGCCAGCTGGTGCTCGTCTCTCTGCTGTGCATATACGGGGAGCAGGGCACATCCAGGAGATGTATGCACATGCACAGGTGGGTGGGGGTTGCATGCATATGTGCAGGGGCAGGGAGAGCACAGGGGGTGCAGAGCACTCCCTCCGCAGCCCATTTTAGTTGCAAGAAGCTGCAGGGAGACTTGCTAGGCTGAAAATGGCATGCGGGGGGGGGTCATGCATGCATGCACAGAAGTGGGGGAAGCACAAGGGGATCATATGCATATGAGCAGGGGGTGGGGCGCAGGAGGTTGTCATGCATGCATTGCATTATGGGTACAGGTATTTGTCCCTGCTGTTGCGCGTGTGCACTTTTGTCACCTGATGACAAAGTGGTTAGCCATCACTGCTATAGTACACTTGTTAAGCGCCAGGAGATTCAATGATCGGCACTTAAGACTAGAAAGGAATTCATGGTGGACTGGACTTAAATCTCTTGTAGGTGCTCATGGACTCATGACTGATAATGCATTTGACTCTTCCCTCCGGCTCAGGCTGGTTGTCTCCTACAATACTTTTGCTGAAAACTGCTGTTTTTTTCCGGGATTCTGGTTGGTTTTTTTCCTGCCTACCAAGCAGTGGGTTTATTTTATGACTGTGACATTCATTTTATGACCACCATGTTTACTTAACAACCATGGTGAAAAAGTTCATAAAATTGGGTCAGTCAGGTGTGTGACCTGCTTTATGGCCATCATGACTTACGACTGTAATAAGCAGGCTTCATTATGGTTGTAAATCAAGGACTACCTGTATATTGCAAGAGGAAGAAGAGGTCCATAATCCCAAAAACACCTTTTTTTAACCATCTCCAAAGTGGCATGATCTGCCTGAATCTGGAATGAGTGGGCAAAAATGTTGAGTGGCTTGTAGTTTTAATTAAAATCTCCCCAACAATTCTAGCATTACTAGATAGACTGTTGGTGAGCTTAACCATTTGATATTATTTTGTTGCTTGCACAACATACTTCTTGCCCAGATCTATGAGAAGGAAAGGAAGCAGAACATGGTGCAAAGACATTCTGAGCTGAGTTTTGTATATCAATTCTTAAGTCTTCATCTTGGATTGGCCCCCGAGAATTGAAATCTCCGTTAATTACATCCATAACCACAGTCAAGGGGAGGAAGCAAGCAATCCTGTTAGCAGCTAGAACGTCCCCATAAATGCCATGGCTTAGCAGCAGTGGGGGAAAAAAACCTAATCTTAGTAAGCCTTGGTAAAGAAACCCATAATTAAACAAGATATTACAATAGATTGCAATTAATACTCCCAATAAGGAACAGCTATTTGTATCTGCTTGGCAAACAACCACAGTTTTTTTTTAAACATGTGTGAGATATTTTCAGCCGAATGTCTTAATTAAGGCTGCAGTGAAGGTTCAACTAAAATCTGGAAGGAAGTGTGCAGAATTTAAGTTAAATGTGATTTACTCCAAAACCAAAGACAATTGCTTCAGCAAGAACAGATGTAAAATCATTCTGCTATTGACTCTTGCCAGGCGTGGTTTTGGGGAGAGACACGTAAGAAGAACATAATTCGGCTAGCTTCTCAGGGAGAAAACAAAATAAAACAAACTTCAGACGGTCAATCCAGAAAGTGCAACAAATTTCCTCTGAGGAAACTCCCTCTTTCTTTTGAGCATTTTGCTTGGGGAAAGAAAAAACTAGAAGAAAAAGCCAAATCTGCCCATTGATAGATGTTCAAGAATAGCTAAAAATCCACTCTACCTCTCAATTACGTTGGAATATATCTCTGGATGTTTCATTATAAAATCTGACTAGTGTGAAATCTGCTCCTTGGGTGCAGGTAGTCCTTGACCTAGGGAGTTCATGGCTTCCATGACAGCCATGGACCTGACCCAAGTAGTTTTAGGCCCCACTCACGAGGGGGGGAACACACTGGATCTCATCTTTGTCTCGGGACAGTGGAGCCGTGATCTTGGAATAGGGGATCTAGTCATTACTCCCTTGTCATGGACGGATCACGCTCTCCTTCGGCTGGACTTCGGCTGGACTTTCCAATCGCTGCACCCCACCACGGGGAGGCGGAACCGGACACTCCTATATGGTTCCGCCCCAGGCTTCTAATGGACCCGGAAAGGTTCCAGAGGGAGCTTGGGCCAATTCCTGTGACCCTGCCCCGCGACTCGACTGAGGACCTAGTGGCCGCATGGTTAAGTGCGGCCACGGGGGCCTTGGACCGAGTTGCGCCCTTGCGGCCTCTCTTGCGGCGACGAATCACCCGGGCTCCTTGGTTCACTGAGGAGCTCCGGGGGATGAAACGCCACAAGAGATGCCTAGAGAGTAGATGGAGATCCTCTCGCTCCGAAGCCGACCGAACACTAGTGAGAACCCATATTAGGGCTTATTTAGTGGCGATAAGAGTGGCCAAACGGGAGTATTGTGCCACCCTTATTGCATCCGCAGATAACCGCCCTGCCGCCCTGTTTGGGGTGACCCGCTCCCTCCTTCACCAGAGGCCGCGGGAAGCCCCTCTGCAAGGGCGAGCAGAGGAATTTGGGATTTATCTGCAGGAGAAAATCACTCGGATTCGGAATGAGCTACCCTCCATCGACAGTGGTCCTGTGGGACTGTCCGAGGCTAGTCTTGAGGCTCCTTCTTGGGAGGAGTTTGACTTTGTTACCACCGAGGATATGGACAGGTTGTCAAGGAAACTTAGGGCGACCACATGTTTATTGGACCCGTGTCCCTCCTGGCTTGTACTGGCATCCTGGGAGATGACACGAGGCTGGCTCCAGGGCATTGTCAACGCATCTTTGAGTGAGGGGTCCTTACCTGCCGTCTTGAAAGAGGCGGTAGTGAGGCCCCTCCTCAAGAAGCCGTCCCTGGACCCAGCTTTACTAGAGAACTATCGTCCGGTCTCCAACCTTCACTTTTTAGTGAAGGTTGTCGAGAGTGTGGTGGCCCAACAGTTTCCGCGACACCTGGAGGAAGTTGATTATCTAGACCCGCGCCAGTCCGGCTTCCGGCCCGGTCACAGTACTGAGACGGCATTGGTCGCGTTGGTCGATGATCTCTGGAGGGCGCGGGATAGAGGGTATTCCTCTATCCTAGTCCTATTAGACCTCTCGGCGGCTTTTGATACCATCGACCATGGTATCCTATTGCACCGACTGGGGGGGTTGGGGCTGGGAGGCACCGTTCTGCGGTGGTTCTCGTCCTACCTCTCTGGTCGGTCGCAATATGTGTTGACGGGAGGGCAGAGGTCGACCTCGAGGCCTCTCCTATGTGGGGTTCCTCAGGGGTCGGTCCTCTCGCCCCTCCTTTTCAACACATATATGAAGCCGCTGGGTGAGATCATCCGTGGTTTTGGGGTGGAATACCATCTGTACGCTGATGACACTCAGTTGTACATATCCACCCCAAACCACCCCAACGATGCCGCCGAAGTGCTGTCCCGGTGTCTGGAAGCCGTACGGATCTGGATGGGTGGTAACAAACTCAAACTCAACCCTGCCAAGACTGAGTGGCTGTGGTTTCCGGCACCCCGGTTCAGCCAGATCACTCCAACTCTGGCCATTGGGGGCGAAACACTGGCCCCCGTGGAGAGGGCGCGCAATTTGGGTGTCCTCCTGGATTCCCGGCTGTCCATGGAGGACCATGTGGCAGCCGTGGCCAGGGGGGCGTTCCATCAGGTTCGCCTGATGCGCCAACTGCGCCCCTTACTGGACCGGGCTGCCCTACGCACAGTCACTCAAGCACTCGTGACGTCCCGACTCGACTACTGTAATACTCTCTACATGGGGCTTCCCTTGAGGTGCACTCGAAAGCTACAGCTAGTCCAAAACGCAGCCGCGCGGGTGATTATGGGAGCCACTAGATGCTCCCACATAACACCGATCCTGCGCGAGCTGCATTGGCTTCCTGTGGCCTTTCGAGTGCGCTTCAAGGTTTTGACTACCATCTTTAAAGCGCTCCATGGCTCGGGACCTAGTTATATGCGAGACCGCCTCCTGCCCCATACATCCCTCAGACCAATCCGCTCCCACAGAGAGGGCCTCCTCAGGGTACCGTCGGCCGGACAATGCCGACTGGCGACACCCAGGGGAAGAGCCTTCTCTGTGGCGGGGCCAGCCCTTTGGAATGACCTACCCCCTGAATTACGTACCATCACCGACCTCCGCCTCTTCCGCCAATGTCTTAAGACATATCTGTTTCAACAAGCCGGCCTAGCCTAACCTCCCTTGGGGACTTAAGATAGTTTTAAATTGGGTTTTAAAATTTGGTTTTAGCGCAGGATGGGGTTATTTAATAGTTTTTTAAATTATATTTATTGTATTTGTGTATGTTTTTTAAATTTCCTGTGCGCCGCCCTGGGTCCTCTGTGGAGAAGGGCGGGGTATAAATTTAAATAAATAAAAATAAATAAATAAATAAATAAATGACCACGATTGAACCCAAAATGTCTGTTGCTAAGTGAGATAGTTGTTAGGTGAACTTTGCCCCATTTTATGACGTTTCTTGTCACAGCTGTTAAGTGAATCACTGCAGTTGTTAAATTGGTAACACGGTGGTTGAGGTGAGTGAATCTGGCTTTCCCATTGACTCTTGTTTGTGGGAAGGTCGTAAAAGGGGATCATATTATCTTCCAAGATGGCAGCGCGCTTAGGCACAGCAGCTTTGAGCTCCTGGTGTCACAGCAGACTTTTCCATCAAAAGATTGCAGATTCTTCACGAAGTTTATATTCTGTAACAGTGGCACCATCATTATCTCTTGGGAATATACTAGGGGCAACTGCAAGAATTGAAATGAAGAAGCGGAGAGCACCATCCCTACCAGTAATTCCGTCCTTTTCTGTTGGGAAAGCTGAGAGAGAAGAAAAAATGCCAAGTGCGATTCCTCAAAGTTCATTGCAACAAGAAATAAAAAAGAAAAGAGACGTGCACCTCTTCCACCAACTCCTAAAATGCCAAACAGATTTGAAGAAATGGATAATAAAAGACAAAGTACAATTCATCCTTTTCAACTGTCATTTGTCGGCCATTTTGTTTGCCTGGAGAGATTCCTGTTTTGGCTGTCACTGCTGTCTGTATTCCACCTGGTGCAGGTGTTGGCACGGCGCTCAAACCAATTTCATTGTAATTTTATTACAATATTATTACAATGACAATAAAGATTATTATTATTATTATTATTATTATTATTATTATTATTATTATTATTATTATTATTATTATTATTATTATTATTATTATTATTATTATTATTATTTGATCTGAGGACACAGCAACTGACATAAATATGAGTCAGTTGCCAAGCATTGCCTGGTTTATATTTATGATGGTTGCGATGTCCCGGAGTCATGTGATCAGCTTTTGTGATCTTCTGACAATTAAATCAATGGGGAAGCCAGATTTGCTTAACAACCGTGTTACTAACTTAACAACTGCAGTGCTTTACTTAACAATTGTGGCAAGAAAGGTTGTAAAATGGGGCAAAACTCACTTAACATAAAATTTCAGCTCACTCAGCTCACTTGTGGCTGTAAATTGAGGACTATCTGTATTAAGTGAACTCTGGTAGTGTTTGCCAGAATCTCTCTTAGATCAAAACCCCCAAATAAGACCAAGTTATGAGAAAAAGCTAACTGCCTACCAGTTTACTAATAGTCTCATTTAATGTATAGGCTTAATTATGTTGCTATAATGTTTACCACCATCTACAGTATCTATCACTGGATTATGTGGATTAGGCGATCGACCGATCGATAGATAGATAGATCGATCGATCGATCGATCGATCGATCGATCGATCGATCGATCGATAGATAGATAGATAGATAGATAGATAGATAGATAGATAGATAGATAGATTCAATCCTAGGTAGAGGCAGATGTAAGATCTCCTGCTTGGGCAGGGGGTTGGACTAGATGACCTGCAAGGTCCCTTCCAACTCTTTACATCTAAATAATATAGATAGATAGATGATAGATAGATAGATAGATAGATAGATAGACAGACAGACAGACAGACAGACAGACAGACAGACAGACAGACAGACAGACAGACAGACAGTAGTCTGACTTGCATTCATTTCATTCTTCACAAATTCCCTGTCATCTGCAGAATATATGAAACTGAATATAATTATACACCATTTTTGCTTATATTTATGTTTGAGCTTAGTGGTTTTAGAAATACAATACTGTTTTTCATCATCATCATCATCATCATTACACACACACACAAATACACACACACACACACACACACAATTATATATAGATATATAACATAACCTCCGCTGTGACTAGTATAGATAGTTTTAATTGGGGATTTTTAATTGGTTTTAGCGCAGGACTTGGTATTTAATAGGTTTTTAAATTTTTGTATCTTTGTATTATTTATATGTTATTTTAAATTCCTGTGAGCCGCCCTGGGTCCTTTTGGAGAAGGGCGGGATATAAATCAAATAAAAGAAAAAGAAAGAAAGAAAAGAAAGATTGCAATCTAGGACTAGGCAACTGGCTCAAATTTATGACTGGTTGCAGTGTCCCACGATCATCTGATTACCATCTGTGACCTTCCCTACTGGCTTCCCCAGAAAGCCAATGGGGAAGCTTGCAGGAAAGTCTTCATCACCCATGTGTCTTTCCTCAACCTCTGCACTTTCACTGGGCTGGTCACTCCCCCCCCCCCCCCCCCACTGATTATCCCACCCTGATTATCACCGTGCCTTAATTTAAAAAGTAAAAATGGGACAAACTGGGACTATTGGCAGATATGAGTCACATAATTTGCTGAAGACAAGACTATCGATGGCTATTAGTTCAGTACTCTCTGCAACCTTGTCAACTTTAAAATGTGTGGACTTCGACTCCTGCTGACTGGGGGTGGAATTCTGGGAATCAAAGTCTACGTATCTTAAAGTTGCCAAGGGTTGACAAACACTGCTCTGCAGTATTTTTCCTTCCATTATCAAAAAAGCAGAAACTCAGGAAGATATATGAGGAAGGGCTATTGTACTCATGTCTCATTCTTGGCCTCAGTATAAATATCTGGCTGCAGAGGGATGCAGTGGCCTAGAGGTGGAGCGCTCATCTCACGATCAGGAGGCGATCCTATGTAGCGGCAGATATTTCCCTCTCTGGGCATCATGAGTAATTATCTGCTGTGAACTCTGCATCGGTGACAGGAAAGGCATCCTGCCAGTAAACACTTAGCACCATTCAGTTGACCCGACTCCACCCTGATATTAGGGGTTAACAGGTCATTAAAAGACAATAAAATAAAATAAATATCTGGCTGCATCGTGGACACTATTCTGAGCCAGATAGGATTATCACAGCTCTCAGAATCCTAATTAATGGGATTCAAAATTGAGCAGGTATTGAAACTCTCTGCTCAGGAGTGAACTTAATGGGATACAGCAGCACAGATTATTGATCATTGGTCAGAAGGGAGGAGTTATTTCTTTATCAGTGCACTTGTTTTAATTTGGCCTGATCTGAACAATAAGGCATTTTAACATTCTCAATGCAATTTTCAAATAATGAGCATGCATTTGGATGTATGTAAATAGAGCAGCATCCTGCAAGAGGAAGAAAATGCCAGAGATTCCTTATTAGAATGGTAACACTGTCAATAAATATGCAGTGGAACTGTTTATCATCTAAATGCCATATCCCTCTTGGGACAAGGCTGCTGGTGTGTCAGCTTGATCATTTTGCTGCCTCAGAGTCATACAAGACAATTAAGCCACCATGGAGAACAATACCTATCCATCTAACTCAACAGGATACGAGTTGCTCCATGGCCAGCTATTGATCCAAAAAGGAGAGAAATCTATCTGAGTGCAAAAGAAAAATAAAATAAAAAACCCACTAATCAGCATAAAAATCTCCTGGTCAACTGGGGAATATATACCCACCAAGAAGGGAAATACAAATGATATAAAAGCGAAGCAACTTGAAACTCTTTCTGATGAATCCTTGGCAGCAGAAAATCAGAAGGGGACGTGTGACAGTGGCGAGAGGGAGGAAAAATAAATCCATCTGAGTATTTATGAGTTTAGCTGCACTGCAAGTTCAAGCTCCATTTTTGGGCCTTCGAACCTGAATATTACACATTTTTCAGGGACTGCAATTTCTGTAACTGTTTGCATCTGCACTAAATTTGTTAAATACAGTTTCACTTAGACAAATTTAGAACGGTGCCTCTAACGTGTTTATGAATTAAAGTCTGAAATATGTAGAGAGGCACGTCAGAAAATATTGACACGTTTGCGTTAACAGCTAGTTTAAACTTTGAAAACCAGCATACACACATTTTTGACTTGCAAATGCCACCTCGCGACATAGCAAAGGAAAGGAAATGAAGTCAGGCACTTTAATCACCTTGGCTGAGATACCAGCTGTTTTAGTCTGTTCCCAAATGTCTCTTAGTATGACTTTCATTACCTGATTGTTATGTGAAATTCTGTCTAAGCTGGAACTAGAAGTTTGCCATGATACAAAAAAGATGTTGAGATCCTAGAAAGTGTGCACGAAGTTAACAATGAAGGTAAAGGGTGTGGAGGATGAATCATATGCCAAAAGGTTGAGGAAGCGAGGTATTTAACCCAACAAAAAGAGCAATGGGGGGACATGATAATTGTATTTCAGTACTCGATGGGCTGTCACAAAGAAGAGGGGACTGGCTTGTTCTGTAAGGCACCAGAGGGCAGGACAAGAAGTAATGAATGGAAGCCTGTTAAAGAGAGAACCAGCTTGGGAGTAATTTTCTGATTAATTTTCTATTCATTGGAGTAGTTTGCCTACTGAATTGTGGGCGCTCCCTCACTGGAGATTTTTTAAAAATGGACAATAATTTGAATGGAGTGGTATAATACCCTCTGTTGGGCACTGCCAGGTGGCCTCCTGCTCCTGGGCAAGAAATGCACTCTGATTGGCCGTCAGACTCCCATGGGGCCATGCAGGGACAACTCTGTAGGCTGTGCTTTGAGTCCAAGTTGGGTTGAGCCTTGGTGGGTGGTGATGTAATGAAAAGGGCTTTGGGATTCCTATTATGGGTCTGCCTGTAGATCTTTGTTATGTAGAATAGACTGGCTCGGGCCTTAATGGCTCAGTTTCTGCCTCTCTTTTAGGGAGAAATATTCTGCCCTTTTAATATTTCCCAAAATATTTTGTTTCTCTAGGAGAGGGGTGGATTTTAGCTTCCAACAATAGAGGGTCATAAAATCACTGCATAGGACTCATAGGCACTTGGTTTTGATGTGTAAAAGACAAATGAGGAGGCGGAAAGACTCCTTTCTTATATTTTAATTAAAAAGTCCAGGGATGCTTAAATGGCTTTTTCTCCCTCCAGAGTGCCCTGGGGCTTTCTTATGACCCAGATCTGTTGCATGACAGTTCTAGGAAATGCCAAGAAAGAAACCCTCTAAAGTACTGTTTCTCTTCCAGATTTCCCCCACAACGTATATTGGATTCTGCAAAGTCTAAAAGGGGAGACATTAATATTGAAAAATCTCAGGAGGCCCAATAAGCTTAACGGCAGGGCTTTATAGAAAACGGGGGGGGGGGGGGGTTCTCAAAAAATAAAAACGTGAGAAGGAGAAAAAAAAAGAAACCCAAATATAAGTTTCACTACTGATGCTTGTTAAAAGCCTACTGAATGCCAGGATTAGATTGTAAGATCTGGCCTACTTCAAGACAAACCATTAACAGAATCCTGTTCGCATTAATTTCAGTACTTCTCATCCAAGGCCCACCAATTTATCTTCCCTGATAGGTTTTCATTACGAGTCCTGCGCTTCATTAATGGCTTTGTTCGCTGCTCTCCCCATCCTCGTCATTTTTAATAGCCGTTTTAGCCCTTTAAAACAGAAGGGCGACGCAAGGAGCTTCGGGTGCACCGATCACATTATCAGAGGGGAAATAAGTTTCCTCCTCCAGCCGACTCATAGGAGGGGCTCTTTAATTTCAGAAGAATGCTCAAGAGAAGGGAGCCACTGCTGAGAAACAGTGCTCTGCTGGGAACTGTCAACACAACATGAAGTGTTTTTCCAAAATGCTACTCACTTGCTTGTGTTGAGTCCTCGACTTGTGACCGGTCCTCGATTTACGACCGGCCGCAAGTCTTCCACTCTTCTCCCTAGAGCCATGGTAACTGCCTGTAACAAGTCTGTAACTGCGTCGCGCCTGATTGGCTCAGACGCGACTGGCGGGAATTAGGTCCTAGAGCTTACTGATTGGTTCCCCACTTGACAGCTCGCCTATAAATAGCTGTCAAGCGGGGAAGCCCCTGTCTACCGCACCTTTGCTTTTCCTGCTGTTCTGTGTTGCTCGCTTGCCTAATAAACGGCCGTTTCTTTCACTAGCCTGAGTCTGGACTCCTTCCATCCTAGGATCCAACAGCTTGAATCTTTTTTTTTTTAGTTCACTTTGAGTTATGATCAGACATGAAATCCTCTTATCTTCACTACTGGTTCGGGGTCGGGAGTGTGCACGCATGTGCACTTGCTTCGCTTGAGGGCGGCACTTCTGCGCATGCGCAGAACCTTCACAGAGCATCTGTGATAACATCTGGGTGGGTGGCTGGAGCCTCCCACCTCCGCCAGTACCGGTTCGCCTGCACCATGGCGAACCGGCAGGCTACCATCACTGGTTATGATTAAGCAGAAAGTATAGTTGCTGAAGTAGAAAGTTAGCACCCACCCTCTCCTAGAAGAATGAAATATTTTGAGGCATATTTAAAAAGGCAGAATATTATATTTCCCTAAATGAGAAGTGGAAAAACATGCTTTTCTTAAAAGACAGAAAGCAGACTCAATATCTCCCCCCCCCAGCAGATTTGTGTGCCCATTGAGAAAGATTGGGCCAGCCTATCTACAGAACAAAAGACCTTGTCCGCTCCAGGCAGTGGTGGGTTCTGGATTCCGTTCTAACTGGTATGGTTGAAATGGGTCCAGCAGTGTCCACATGGATGCACGCAGTGCGTGAATGTATCTTGGTGTTTCCGCGAGCCTCCATGATGCTCCATCGGCTCAGTGGCGCGTCGTGCAGGCACTGTACATGATGTGCATGTGTGCCGAAGTGCTGAAGACGTAAAAGGATGGTAAGAAGCGAGGGGCGGGTGGGTGAGCCCTCCGGAGCACCATACCGGAACAGTATCTGGTGCTCTGGGCAGGCTCCAGTACATCCGTACTGGGGCGTACAGCCTGCAATCCACCACTGGCTCCAGGGTGAAAACATTAACCCACCAGCAGCAGAGCTCACTACATTGCACAATCTCCTAAGGACATTGCATTAGAGTCCAAACTTCAACAAAACCTGGGAGCTTTGACAAACCCCTAGGATTTGTACGTAGCACTATGGGAGGCTGACAACAGCCAATAGAATGCATGTTCTTGCACAGGAACAGGAAGTCCAAGTGCAAAGTCCAAGAAAAGGTATAAATAGCCCTCACACTCAGCTCCATGCAGTCAGCTGCCCAGAACCCATGTGCTTGGTGTTCTGCTTCACCATTAAACCATTTTTCCAATCAGCCTCCATTATTTCCAGTGTCATTCTCTGGACTTGGAACTGAACCAGATGGATATTTCTTCCAGCACTGGGAATAGGGACACAGAACAAAGAGCTCATTTTAAATATTTGATTTAACCGAGCAAAGAATTCCTTTCTTGATTTTCCCCACCCCTCGGTTCTTCAGCCTTGTGCAGTGTGACTATAGCTGGCTAAGGGAATAATGACTTACAACTATATTCCCTTCTCTGTGCTGTAGTCTTATAACGGGCGACTGTACATTTAGGGTTATGGGTTTCTCAAAATGCAGGGGCTTGGTTAACAGGTTCTAAAAGCAATACATTCACATGACTTGTCAAATAATACAAGGTGATCATTTTCAGACTGGGAGCTAAGACAAAGCCCATTTATTTGCAGGTTATAAAAAACAAAGAGAAGGACATGTCAGTTATGTATTGTTTTAAAACGTACTATGGCCCAACAGTTCCTCTCTGCAGATTTTATTCCACACATGGCCTAAATGTGGGACTCCAAGGAAGGAAAACCCAGTTGCAATACAGTTAGTCCTCAACTTACAGCCCCAACTGAGCCCAACGTTTCTGTTGCTAAGTGAAACATCAGTTAAGTGAGTTTTGCCCCATTTTACGGCCTTACGTGCCCCAGTTGTTAAGGGAATCACTGCAGTTGTTCAGTTGGCCACAGGGTTGTTAAGTGAATCCGACTTTGCTCATCAGAAGATCGCAAAATGACCCCAGAACCCAGCAACCGTCATAAATATGAGTCAATTGCAAATTTTGATCATGTGACCATCAGGATCCTTCAATGTGTGCAAAATGGTCATAAGTCACTTTTTTCAGTGCAGTTGTAACTTTGAATGGTCACTAAATGAACTGTTGTAAATCAAGGACTATCTGTACAGCCAATGCATGTTGCTATATTACGCTAACATTATTTCTCTTAACTAAATATCTGGCACCAAAGGCATTCTCATGCCTTCTCCACTAGCATCGTGGTCCAGGGTATCCATAAATTAAACATGCTATTGCGTAAAAGACTTGTGGTTAAAAAAATAAAGCCTTCTACTTACTATTGCCGAATTTTAAGGAATGAATGAAATCATGATGCTTAATTCACGATAAGTAATGTTGCAGCAGATATGAATGGCATTTGCTGCCCCCTGTTGAAATGTCATTTGAATTTTCCCATGGTCTCTACTGAAAGCTTTTCCAAAAACATATATTAAACATTGATAACCTCCATTTCTGCCTTCTGAAAATGTCTGCATGCCTTTTTTAGGCAAACGGTTGCACACCAAGATTTCAAGTGTATTTATATTTACCTTCAAAGTATTAATTGGTACATGGGTGCCGTGTAGCTCTGTTAATAATCTTACAACTTTGCTATCTATATTGGGAGGTTTTTAAAAAAAGAGACTGGACAACCATTTTTCTGAAATGGAATAGGGGTTCCAGCCTGAGAAGGGGGTTGGACTAGAAGACTTCTTAGGTCCTTTTGATAAATATTTTTATAGTTATAGAGTATTGTAAAATACAATATATGAAAGTAAATAGAAGAGCAATGAAGGGCAGAGGGGAAAGGGGAAGCGAAGTGAGGAATGATAGATAGAACTTTATAGAAATGGCTTGTTCATACCATTATGGAAAAGTAAAAAGTTGTGTTTTGATGTGAATGCCTTATTTATTGTAACAGAGTGAGTCAGAAGTCAATACTTCTTTTTCTCCCCACCCCCCGCCACATCTTTTGTCACTTCACCGAGGTTCTTTTCAACTCTGTTACTCAATTATTCTGTTATTTCCAAATCTATACAGAATTAATTTGCCTTACGTGAAAGATATTATTTGGTGAAGATCATATGTACTAGCCGTTCCCGGCCACGCATTGCTGTGGCCCAGTCTGGTTAAATGACCAACCAATCTGTGTGTAGATCTATACCTGTTCACACAAACATGTACACACAACCACCGTATAACCCCCAACCTACCTACCTACTGTATTTCTCCCTCTCTCTATCCCTCTACCTACATACCTACCTACATACCTACCTACCTACTGCATATCTCCCTCCCCCTCCCTATCCCTAAATCTGGCTACCTACCTACCTACTGTATTTTTCCTTGAATCTTATGGACAGAGTATTTTATGTCATAAAGGATGACATAATATCTGTGGCCCACTGCTCTCTCTGTATCTATCAACCTACCTTTTTTACAATTTTTTACATTTCTGTTGTGTGTACCTTGCACAGATGTGACATCTACACAATCTATATATATCATTGGTGCTGTATTTGAAAGGCACGTTGTGTGAAAATTTGGAAGCCATCGGTGCAGTACTTTTGGAGATTAGCGGTTTTGAACAAACTCTTGTTACATTTTTATTTATATAGATGTATTGATGACATCGAACTGCAGGCTACTCCAATCATAGCAAGCTTAAGTGTACCAAGATCCCAAATTATGGCTCTTTTCAGTCACAATAGGCTCCTGCTACTACAGTTCCCACATTAATTTCCCAGCAATGATCTTCTCCCACACAAATGAATGGCTGGAATAATTAAGGGGATGAAGGCTAAAACATATGAAGAACGGTTGCATGAATTGGGTGTGTCTAGTTTAATGAAAAGAAGGCCTAGGGATGAAATGATATCAGTTTTCCAATGTTTGATGAGCTGCCACAAAGAAGAGGAGGTCAACCAGTGCTGCAATTCAGCCGGTTCTATCCAGTTCAGGTGAACTGCTAGCAGTGGTGGTGGTAGGCTCCGCCAACCCACCCGGACATCATCGCGTCCCATTTTTGATGCTCTGTGCATGTGCGGAGGGGGCGCTTGTGAGCGTAGCTAGCATGCACATACACTCACATTTGTGAACCGGTAGCAAAGGTTAATTTCACCCCTGATGTCAACCTATTCTCCAAACCACCTGAAGGCAGAACAAGAAGCAATGGATGGAAACTAATCAAGGAGAGAACCAATTTAGAACTAAGGAGAAATTTCCTGTTAGAACAGTTAATCAGTGGAACAACTTGCCTCCAGAAGTTCTGGGTGCTCCATCACTGGAGGTTTTAAAGAAGAGATTGGGCATCCATTTGTCTGAAATGATATAAAGTTTCCTGCTTAAGCAGGGATTGGACTGGAAGACGTCCAAGATCCCTTCCAACTCAGTTATTCTGTCCCGATGTCTGCTGCAAAAACTTAATGAATTTAGAGTCCACAAAACATTTTCAAGATGGATTATTATCTCTTTCTCGAACACAGATCTTATCACAGTCTAAGGAACTGGGGAGGTTCCTCAAGCCATATATTCCTGACTTTGGAAAGCCTTATCTGAAAGGTTTTTAATTTCAATTAATTGAAAAGATAACTCCTCAAAATTGCAACAAAATTGTTAGTACCAAAAAGACAAGACTAGTTCCTTAATCAAAATGTAAACTGCATTAAAATTATCTTTGGAGGGCGGGTGGTGGAAATGAGAACCTGGAACCTTTGCATGTTGAAAATAAATTTGTTACATTGTTATTTTTTTAAAATTTCCCAATATGGAGCGTTCTGCCGAATACTTTTAATTTTTCTATGTGATAAAGGCTTTCGGTTTTGCATTCAAATGCTGTTATGCTACGTTGGCATTTCTATTAATTACATACACATTCTTTTATGCTTTTTTATGCTATTGTGATTTTTAAAATTATATTGGGCAGCAGCTATAGAAGTATATTTTACAGCTATTCATAAACGAATGAATCAATGAACAGTATTGTCTGTCACATGGGATGCATACATTGTGAAGACAGGCTGGGATATTAAAACACTTCTGGGTGGCTGCTGATAGGGTAGAGGCTGTTCATTTGAAATGTTCTGGCTTTGTTCTCCCATGTGGAAAAGATGCACAAGGAATAGGCTACTAGTGCATTTAACATAAATGGCAAAGCTTCTGTTGGCCACTTTGGAATGATATAAGAAAAATTAGAATTATATAGCAATAGCCCTTAGCAATAGCATTTAAGCTTATATACCGCTTTCACTTCAAAAAGTGAAAATATCAGTAAGAGCTGTCATAACTGGAAGCAACATGACATCTTCAATACAACATAACTGGAAGCCACACAGCATCTATCCCGCAGCCCCTTGGGGCCAAGTAATGTTGGCAAACTTCATCCGCATATACAATATCCCCATCAGGTCTGACCCTTCACATTTTAATCAATTTCCCAGCATCAAGTGTTAGCTGCTATGAGTTTCTTACCAGGCTTCTAGTCCAATTAATTAATTTATCAACTGGAAAAGAAATTGTGTAAGCCAATGGTGGCTCACAGGGTCCCTTGCCAGTGATAATAACTAAGGATGTATGATTTGTGATCTGTCTTTGCAAACATAATGTGACCACAAATGAATCATTCTGTCCTCCTGCTAGGATGTCATCAATATAGACCATAGTACTAGGAACTCCACCAGATATTTGCTGAACCCGCAATTATTTTCAACTATTAAATCCTGCTGGGGTGGATTTAACACATAAGGCAGTCCTGCAGAAACAGTACCTCCCAAAATATGCATTAAATGTAGAAGACATTGAACCCTGCTTATTATTTCCTAGTCTGTTTTTTTGCAGCAATATCTCTGTAAAGATGAGACATAAGCCTCAAAGATATTTATAAGATGCCATTTCAATACAAAAGGAATCAAACAAGACCAAAAAAAAAATTAGCTGCACTTCTGTTTCATGCTCATTTAAATGCCTTGATGGAATTGCATTTTCCTAAAGCGGGTGATAATTACATCTTCATCTTCCTTTAAGTGGATATTGTGGTGTTTCTATCAAGATTCCTTATAGACCTTATGTATGTATCCAATACCGCCTTACAAGAAAATCAGTTAAAGATCAATTATAGTAAAATCAAGACCACAGTCATTGCAAGGAAATGAAGGATGGACATCAACATAGTAGGTATAAAATAAAGCAAGTCTCTTGTTTTCAATGCTTTTGGTGGCAGAAAGGCCTATGACGTTTTATATAGCTGATGTATGCAAAAAAGTACTACTACTTTGCAAAAAAAAAAAATGCACCCGAGATGAGTGTATGCATGCAGCTCTCGCATTATTTAAAACTAAGTCAATAGTGCAGGACTGTTAGGAGCACAGCTGGATTTTTCCTACAACTTTGCCCCTCTTGAACTTTTTCAGTCTAAATTTCTTGTGGCTGTACTTCAAGCTTCCTGCTGTGCTTCTAATACTGTCACATGTCTAGAAATGGGCCTAATGAATACAGAGGGCTGAGCTTGATAAAGAATATTTAACTAATGACTTTAGACCCCACTTTTTTTTCTGGTGAATTTTGCCTTCTTTATATTTTTTAAAGTAGTTTTTTTTTAATTATTAATTTTGTATTAATTACATTTCTTAGTGCTTAATAGACATCATGTTATCTGGATATTTGATGTTGACAGATGGTTTTCATTCCAAGTAGAAGCTCTCTGTTATATCAGAACTGGTGTCAGCCTCTATTTTGCTTGCTTGCTATCGACTGCCATAGAAATGGGGGTGGGGTGGGGATTTGAGGTATTTGGGAGGGGGAATTACTGGTGCTGGAGGAGGTATCAAGAAGGGAGTTTTGTTCTCACCATCTTCTGCACATGCTGATGGCTTGTGTTTGGACTTGGTCAAGGTTAACCGCCTTTACATACCAACTGGATGAGGCCTTTGGAAGATGCACCCCACATGACACCTTAGGGAATTGCAGATTGGACATTGGGTTGGGGTAATTGGGAGGATGGTACTGGGAAAACTTTGATATGGACATGTTTGTGCCTTTTTGGCTCAGATCTTGCTTTTCTTTCCTTCTTTCAATTAATATCTAGTAAAAGTACTTTATTCAAATGGAGTTGAGGTTTTTCTTTCTTGGATATTGAAGGAGGCATGCCTGACAACTGGCCTCACTTGGGTTTCCACCAACTTATCTACTCTCTCATCTTACGATGTCTATCATTTCTTTCTTGGAAATCAAAGTTATACTGCAATAGTGGGTTTTATTCTGATTTCTGTATGACCTGTCCATAAATGAAGCTGCACTTACAGCGCAGAGTGTAGCCATATTGGGATAAAGGCAGGAATCATGGCTGCTGTGATTTCCTAGTCCAAGTAAGGCCATATCTTCTGCCACAGCTACAATTGGACAAAGACTACCTTGGTCATAACTTCTACCTGCTGTTGAAGCAGGAGCCACGAGTCCAAGACAACCTTCAGGATGGGAAGAAACGGACTCAAGCTCAACCCGACCAAGACCGAGTGGCTGTGGTTTCCGGCTGCCCGATTCAACCAGCTGATTCCATCACTGGCCATTGGGGGCGAACATCTTGCCCCAGTGGATGGGGCGCGCAACTTGGGTGTCCTCCTGGATGCCCGGCTGTCCATGGTAGATCAAGTGACAGCCGTGGCCAGGAGGGCGTTTTACCAGGTTCGCCTGGTTCGCCAGTTGCGCCCCCTATTGGATTGGGACGCCCTCCACACAGTCACTCATGCTCTTGTGACATCCCGACTGGACTATTGTAACTCTCTCTACATGGGGCTCCCCCTGAGGTGCACTCGGAGACTTCAGCTAGTCCAGAATGCAGCCGCGCAAGCAATTATGGGAACCTCAAGGTTTACCCATGTAACACCGCTCTTGCGCGAGCTGCACTGGCTGCCTGTCGTCTTCCGGGTGCGCTTCAAGGTTCTAGTTATCATCTTTAAAGCGCTCCATGGCTCGGGACCTAGCTATTTGCGGGATCGGATCCTGCCTCATACATCCACACGGCCTATTCGCTCCCACAGAGAGGGACTTCTCCGGGTGTCGTCCACTAGACTTTGTCAGCGGGCGACGCCCAGGGGAAGGGCTCTCTCTGTGGCGGGCCCAGCCCTCTGGAACGACCTTCCCCCCGACATTAGAACAACCACGGACCTCCGCTCCTTCCGTCTAAAACTAAAAACATATCTGTTCTGCTTGGCCGGCCTAGGGTAGTCTCCCTTCTATGGGGTTGTTAATAATTTTAGATGGGGATTTTAGTAATTTTTAACTGGGAATTTTTAGCGCAGGGATATCATTTAATCTGTTTTTATTATGTGTGTATATTTATTGTTTTATGTGCCCTGTGCACCGCTCCGAGTCCCTTCGGGGAGAGGGAGCGGTCAACAAATTAAATTTATTATTATTATTATTATTATTATTATTAGGTCATGGAGTTGCTCCTTTAGAGAAAAAACAAATATGTCTAGAGCAAATGTTTCTAGAAGACCTAGATGTTTACAGAAAAGCAGCAACTTTGTCTTACTAAGGTTTGATATATGTCTCCTTCTCCTCATCCAGTCTTCATAGCACCCAGATTCTTGGTCAAGACATCTATGCTATCTCCAGTCAGAGATGACAGGAGGTGAACAATTAAGTTACATCAATGCACTGAGGGTACTTGATCTCCAATTAGACAGATGGGAAGTCCTATCATAAATCATAAATAGTAAAGAAGTGATATCCCACTTTAGAAGAGCTGTCAGGTGAGTTTCTCCACCCCTGTTACTATTGACTGGCTTATGCACTCAGATAGGAATGACACCATTGAAAAATGGTGCTTGCCATGCATAATCTTTGCAGGCAATCCTTAGGATACTATGGCCAGTGCTGAATGCCACTGAAAGGGCTAAAAGAGTGTACACATCTCTCATCCAGGTCCCAGGGAAGATCACCCATTTGAAGGCAATTTTCAGCAGCATGTTACTTGTTATCAGAATGTCACTCCTAATTTTAGGGGAGCTTGTATTGTATGACAGATCAACCCTTCTGAGTGCAACTTCTTTTACGTTCCATTCAGCACCTTCCTTTTCCTGCCCAGCACAAGGTGGGAAGACTAGTTGCAGACAAGTAGGTCAAGGAGGGGAACAATTGTCACTGATCATTATTCCAAGTGGACCAAGTGACAATAGGAGAAGGTATCTATTTTCCTTCAAAATGTGGAATTGCCAAGTTCAATCCTACCTGGCCCAGGGAAAATTCCCATGCAGAGTTTGGCAAAGATCAGAACCGGAGCAAGAAATAGCAGTTAATTTTACCTTAAAAGCATTTTTCTTCTTCCTATCCCTTTAACAAAAAGATTTTGGAAAGGCAGGATCCAACAAAGACTAAGCAGGATCTTAGTGCTTGAGTTACCTACTCCAGCCTTTGCCGAGCGGAATAAGTCTGGAAACGAGACCTAAAATGGAGCAGAATCTGTTCGGTGAAACTCATTTTCTCTTCTAGATGGACTTCCTCAGGCCAATTGTTCTTCATATTTAACATCCACCCATCTGGTTCCTCCATGTTGTCTAATGGCAGGAAGCATATGGCTCGAAGCATCAAACGTACATTTTTACCACACCTCTAATTATACCACCATATGCTCTATCATTACATAGTAATTGCAGATATTTTGCATTGTAATGGCAGATATATTTCGCAGAAGAAATACTACCAAGCAATCACATGTCAGGCTGGTTTACAAGCAGAGCAAGAAGAAGAAAAATCTGCCACGTATACCGTACACCAGGGGTCCCCAACCTTTGCAACTTTAAGTCTGAAGGACTTCAGCTCCCAGAATTCTCCAGCCAGCAAAGCTGGCTGGAGAATTCTGGAAGCTGAAGTCCTTCAGACTTAAAGTTGCAAAGGTTGGCGTACACTATGCCTTTTGCTTATTTGCTTGCTGTAACCTTTGTCACTTAAGGAAGAAGCAAAGCTCAAAATATAATTGGAATTAAGCCACCTGCTCCTTGGAGTAGAGGTGTCTAACACTAGTATTCATACTAATAGCCTTGGAGAGGCCTCTGAAATCTACTCTCTGCAGGCTTGATATTTTTTTTTTTTTGCTGCCTTCCTCATATTTTCAATCTCCTATATCTTCATTTCCAATCTCATGAAAAGAAAAATAATAGAGCTAAACCGGGATGATAACGATTTTTCACACAAAAGTCACAAGTCACCTTGGACTTTAAATCCTCCAGGAATGCAATATATATTTGGGGAACAGCTTGCAAATTCAGCTGCAGCATCTACTGCCAATACCCGAGCATCCAGACGACTGCAGACGCGCGGTAATAAGTCAGATAATATTCCCTGTGATGAATGTGCACTGTAGGCATGGGACAACGTTTTAGAAAAGCTATTAAAAAAATCCCCATTTGTGCAGCGTGAAAGACCACAACATTTATATTATTTATGGTGACCAAATAAAAGCTTTTTCTTCCTCGCTTAACTCATGGTGAAGCAGCATCAGTTGATAGTAGTTGGGGAGGGGGGAAGAAAACCAGGGTTTGCCAGTGACCTACTTAAACGTTCCAAATTCAGATCTTTTGAAAATAAAGACAGCCTCCTTATAATGGAGGACACAGTATCGGAACCATTCAAGAATCAGACGAAATGCCAGGAAGAAGAAATAATGCAAACAATAATAACACACACCTAGAAAGACACTGTCATTTTACTCGCTTTAGTGTATGCATCACAGTCACAATAATATGCTTCTCTCTGACAATTATAAAGCAGCAGAGAAGAGCAACTAAGATGGTTAAAGGCCTGGAGAATAACACATGTGAAGCACAGTTGCAGGAATTTGGTATGGCTAGTCTAAAAAAGAGGGGGGCTAGGGAGTGATAAGATAGGAATTTTCCAGTGTTTGAGGGGCTGCCACAAAGAAGCTGGGGTCAGTTTGTTTTCCAAAGCACCAGAAGGCAAGACAAGAAACAATGGATGGAAACTAATCAAGGAGAGAAGCAACCTAGAATTAAGGAGTTCTAACAATGAGAACAATTAACCAATGGAACAGACGTTATGGGTGCGTCATCACTGGAGGTGTTTAAGAAGAGACTGGACAGCTACTTGTCTTAAACACGTAGGGTCTCCTGTTTGAACAGGGAGTTGAAGACCTCAAAGGTCCCTTCCAGCTCTATTCTGAAGCTTTTGACCTATCTTTTTCCATTTCAGGCATACAAAAGGCAACACAATCTATGGTGCAAGTTAAATCCTATTTCATCTAGGCAGGTATTTCTGTCCAGCAGTTTGATAAAAGTTCTCCTGTTTGCACTTAAATTAACTGTAATTATTTATAGTGGCTCCATAAATAATTGTAGTTAATTTGCCATTCATCACATAATCCAATTCACAATTATTCTCTGTGGTTAGACACAAATATTCTTACATGGATTAAAACAGAAATCAACTTGTGTAAGATTTATTTTTGTAGCCTACAGTCAACTCTTTACTTCTCTTATTGAGTATTAAATGTGTGAAGTTCTAATCCAGAAATGGACCATTATGTGGGGCTTGTGGGGAGGGAGAGAGGGAGAGGGAGGGAGAGAGGGAGGGAGATTAAAAAAGGAAGAGCAGTCTTAATTTAGACTATTTATCCTCTTTTAATTTTAAAGTTCCCTTGCATGCTTATAATTAACTTATTTGCAGTGACCCTGTATCTGGATTCTAGAGGTTTTGAATTCCATTTATTTGCTGATTTGAGCAAATACTGAAATATTCTTGGATCACACAAAGGACATTTGCAAACCCTTCCTGCAATCATGGCAATTTTCGACTTGCAACTACCAATTAAGTAACAAACTCTATAAACTACAATAATTCAGAGTGTGCAGTTACACTGACACAGTGCACTTGAGAATCATCTTATTTTGTTTTAGCAGTTCAGTTAAGGCAGAGGTCTGCAAAATTGGCTCTTTTAAGACTGGTGGACTTCAACTCCCAGAGTTCCAGCTATGCTGGCTGGGGAATTCTGGGAGTTGAAGTCCACCAGTCTTAAAAGAGCCAACTTTGCAGACCCCTGAGTTAAGGCAACCATAACTGGCCTGCCAAAATTGACACTTGACTGCCATCTATTGGTTGTTCAGATGTTGGTAGAGCTGATTCTAAAATATGCAAGGAAAGAAAAATTCAAAATTCTGCCAGCAAAAATACTAAAGGGGCTGCACCTACAGCAATAGCAGTTAGACTTACATATCGCTTTATAATGCTTTACTAAATACTCTATAAGCGGTTTACAGAGTCAACATGTTGCCCCCAACAATCTGGGTCCTCATTTTACTGACTCGGAAGGATGGAAGGCTGAGTCAGTCTTGAGCCAATCGAACTGCTGACAGGTGCAGAGTTAGCCTGCAATACTGCATTCTAACCACTGTATCACCACAGTACTACAGCTAGTCTTTTGTCTGATGCTGAGCTGAAAATTTGGAAATATAAGCTCTATAGCTCCCATAAGCTACCACTGAAAATCAACAGGCATGACATTTCCTACTTTTACTTATGTATGTTTCTGCAAAAAAAACCAACCAAACAAAACAAAACTAATTGTATCTTGAGTTAATGCTCATCTTGTAAATGCTCATCAAATCTAGAGAGGCTCAAATTAAACACTTTGGATGTAATCGCTTTCTTTGGATGTAATCGCTTTATTTCAATATCCCTGAATCAAGTTGTATCAAAAATCAAGGAACATCATTTGCATTGTAATTCTATAGGTGTCTCTCTGGACCTGAGTTTCACTGGATTCACAACAGGAGGTGGCAAACCTGTGTTGTATCAGTCAAGTGTATTATTAGAGATAGACAGTAGAATATCAAAGAAAAATGGCAAGACAATAGATTTATCTAAAATATAAGTGAAATGCAATTACTTTGTTGTAGATCATCAGGCTCCAGAGAAAATATTTTAACTTACTTTATTTTTTCATATGGCAATTGAAATATTGAAAGGCATTTAATAAGTGCCAGGAAAAAAAATCTATGCCAACATTCATCATTCTGTCAAACACCCTACACCCTCCACCTCCCCTGAAATAAAATATCTTTCAAAATGAGGCTAGTTATTTCTGGTGAAAATCACTCAGAGCTCTCTTTGCATTCATGGAGATGTATTTGTTGTCTTCAAAATGGGGTCAGTCAGCCCAAATGGCTTCCTTCATTTGTGAAGCTCTATGCTTGACTGTTAGTGGAAAGCAGTTGACTTAGTCCATGGACATAGCTTTCGATGTGGATTCGTCTGAAACTGAGTTTTACAGTACTGCGATCTGCTGAGGATATAAGTTTCCCCTGGTGGAGATGAAATGAAATGTGTTTTTTGCAATCATTGTGTGGCTCCCCATGAACCAGCTCACAAACTGCAGCCTGGGGGCACAAAAAGAGACCTGGGTTAGTGAATGCGTTCTTCTTGGTTCATAGGAAGAAAGTGACTGTCTTTCTGTGCAAAGGCTTACTTGATTCAGTGAAATAAATTGTTATGGAAATCTCAGAAGTGAATGAATGGGAATGGGAATTGGTCGTCCCTCTTTGCTCCCATTTTCTCCATGCTATTTCCACTGTGTCATGCCCCAGCATATAACTTTTATGTACTGTTGTTCCTCTCTAGCCCCATCTAATGGCCAGAGGGACAAATACCAAGTATATTGTTTAAAGCTGACCCAATCACATTACCCATCAGCGCACACTCTCAAAACAAGTCCATTCAGGGAAGCCAGACTCCTTTAGCATTTGGAGAAGGCAGAAGCACAACGAAGAATCCATCTTAATCTGTGGCACATGGTCATCCAAGACAAACCCACATCCCACACACAGAGTATCGCTGGTGAGATTTAAATTATTTGTTTTTATTAATTGTTATGTTTAGCAGTAACTCAATACTGTCTATCTTGTATTTGATTCTCATTGTTTGTATTCCTATTTTCCCCACTTTCACCACATCCTCTTATTTCAATAAAGAATCCAGATTTACGCACAGGGTCTGTTTTATTAGAGGATAGGTGTGTTTAGCTGCATGTCGAACTGCACACAGACTAATATGTAGTGAGGACAGAACACACTAATTCATAATCTCGGTTTTCCAAGTCCAATGGAAGCCCCATGCCACTGTAGGAACCAAGCATTGGTATTCTCATGGGAATCAGAGTAAATTCTATTAACTTAGAACTTTAGGAAACTAACAATGGGTTGGTTCCAGATTTAATTAGAATAGATCTAGGGAAATCAAATTGGTCATGAGTGACCCTACATTTTTCAGGGGATCTATTTTAAGCATGACAGTCTAATTCAGCCTGACATGCTAGTACTAAATCATGTGGTTAGTGCTGGATTTTATTGCAGATATAGTATGGATCATGAAGCATGCAACACATTAACCTTAGTCTTAATCTGCCCTACTCATTTAAAACAAACCCATTTAAACTTTCCTTTAATTAATATGTTAATTAACAGCGACTGAATCTGTTCTAACAATGCCTAAGAACTGTAGCATCAATCAGATGGATCACATTCTCAAGTGACACTATTGCTTGATATAAAAACTGCATCTAATCTTACGGGTGTTATTTCAAAAGGTTGGGATTCTTATCGGTTTAATAATTAGGGAGCTAATAGTGTAAAGATATAAATGGATGCAGTGATGACCAAATGGAAAAAATGTCAAAAGAAAAAAATATGTTAAGAAAGATGTTTTAATCAGGCAGGTTTTTTTTTCTCAGAATAGACACTTAAACTGCCATTTTTCAACAGCTTGTTGGCTCTGTAGGATATCAATAAAATGAAGATGAAACTAAATCATACAATTATGAAAAGCTGTAAAGAATGACTGCAGATTGCAATGAAAACCAAGAGTGAATCTGTAATCCAACTAACTACAAGCTCATAATTACATGTAGCAGTAATAAAATGCCATATATTTATTGTGAAAAAACAAACAAAACATGGATAATGCAAATACTTCAAGAAAATAACCACATCTGGTTATTTTTTCAAAATCTTGGGCTAACAATTCCCTCCAAAGATATTTTGCTAAGCTCCTAAGTAGAGTACTGTGTTATGAACTCCGAAAGAGACTTTAAAAATATCTTAGCTCATTTTCTCCAGACATTTCATTGTAAAATGACTTTATAGGTTTGCTTCAGATTATTTTGGATTTATTTTTATTTACATGGGTGAGGAAAAATATGACAAATGTTGAGAAGTAGTAGGTAATTTATGCCTCACCTTTTGTTGGGAGGATCCAAATTAGTAAGGATAAGAAAAAAAACACCATTACAGCAGATATAATACAGCATCATGCCCACACAGTGTGTGCTGCAGCCCTTTTAGACCTGTATGTGACATTACTAGGCATGTACAAAAAAAGACTATGCTGCTTTTATTAGAATAATAGCTTGGGTTTGGGTGACAATTAAAATGGGCATGCAAAAACAGATGCCTCTTATTTGTCCCTGGAAAACTCAAACATCAATTCTGAAGTTGGAACACTTACGTGGGAACTTTTCTTACATCTCTATTCAAAACAGCTCACATTTTGTGGGAGCCTTGGTGCTCTCTGAGCTTGGTTGTTCTCTTGTAGACATTTCACTACCCAACTAGATAACTTCATCAGTGTCAGCAGGGAGTGAGGTTTGCTTCTACTCTCTTTGAGCACTGATGATGTTACTTAGTTTGGGTAATGAGATATCTGCAAGTAAACAACCAAACCAAGGATCCCACAGTTCAATGCTGGGCTACAAATATTCCCTTCTATTAGCTCACATTCTTTTAATGCACTGAACTCTCAGAAGGGCCATTTTGAACCTGAAATGTTTCATGTTTGATTGATTTTGCACATCCCTCAAGTTAGGATGGCAGAAGCCTGCATGCCACATACAGATGTCTTTGTTTTGGATATTCTACTTTGGTTTACTTTTCAAAGTACGTTTTAGAACTCTGAAAGGTGAGTTCACACTGAAGTTAAATTTACCTAGAGTGTAGATGACAAACAAAACACCTGGAATTCCAGTTTGCGTGCCCTGGCTTTTTGCACCTATAACTTGACCACAAAGAGCATAGCTGTTATGGACAGCATCTTGTTGGAATGTTTTACTCTACATACTGTACCTCTCTGTAACATCCCTCTTGTTGGTTAAATTGATATTCTCAGAGCTGTCATCACTTCTTTCCTTTCTAAGTTCACTTGTTTTCTGTGTCTGGCTGAAGTAGTTCGTGTTCTCACCTGTCTCTTTAATGCAGGAAAGCCCAGTGCAGCCTCTTAGCTGTAGAATGATATATGTAACTCAGCTTCTTTTCACCCCAAAATCACTAATTAACTATTTTATTCTCTTATGGAACCCCCAGTCCCAGGCATTCTTCCCGATAAAATCTTAACCCTAACTCAAACCCTAACCTTTTGTTTTTCTCTGTCCACCTGTTCTTACAGCTGGGTTAAGGCTTTTTTGCTGTTCAACAAAATCCATCTTTTTTGCTGTTTACTATTTGTTTTTCCAAAGAAGTCATTTAGTGGTTTCTTAAAAATGCTTGAAGGGGCTTGTTGAGGTCCCTGCATCATCAGTCAGTCAGTTACATTGATGAAAGTGTTCATAAACAAACAAGATGCTGTACAACCCTCTTGGCTTGTTTGTGTGTTGTGTCTATATTAGCCACTGACCTAGATGCCTGTGCCAATGGTTGCCAGAAGTCATAATGTTTCTGCAGAATTATTGCTCCTAATCCAGACTGTGATGTACCCAGTGAAATTTTGATGGGCTACCAGGAGCATAAAACTCTAATATAGGTGCTTACACTTTACAGCTAACCATGATTTTTCCCCCCTTAGAGAACTGCTTTTGTGGACATCATTTCTCCAAGTAGTTTATTGTAGCCAGAAAGTAACTTTTTCAGTTGACTCTCATGCATCACTACAGGACACCATGATTTCCATTTTTCAGGTTCAACTCTTAGACCGAGCTATTACTGCATACAGAAAGGACCAAGCTATTTATGATATTAGTTTCATTTATTTATTAAATCAGTTGATAGAGCCACCTCTTTCACAAGCAAGCTATTAAGTGAGTGGTGTACAGCAGAGCTAAAAACAATGAACGGAGCTAAAAATTGTTATTAATTAATTGCAGAAATCCAGGTATTGCAGGTTTCTTTTTTTAAATACAGTGTTAGAGAAATCCAGGCAGCCTCTGAAATGACATTTGTATGTCAAAGGCCAACCATTTCTTCTCCCCGAGGATCTTAACAAGCTTCACTTCTTCAAAGCTACTGTTTGAACTTTAAGGAAAGCCTCCACAGATACCAACAGGCACTTCCCCTGAACTGGAAATAGCAATTTTAGGGAAATATTCAATGCAGGGCTCAGAGAAAGAATACATAGAGGCTCACCCCCTTATTCCACACACTTCCAAGACTAGTCACAACAAAGCTAGCATCCATGGAACACTACACCCTATTAGATTCTAACCTTGTTTCCAAAACCTTCAACGTTATAATTATACAATTTAATGAACCCTGAATTATAATTGTATTTAAATCCACATTTATTCTTTGTGGAGTAAATTTACTTCATTCAATGGGTTTTCTCTAAGAACGTCTAAGCCTGGAACCCACCCAATATGTCCATATGAATCTCACTGTATTTGTACATTGTGCTTTTGGAACTATTTCATAAATGAAAAATACTTATTCAAACAATATGTTGGATGGAATCCAAAGATTATGAAGAGCTCTCTTCAAAAGACAGAACTCCATGGTCAATTATTCACAGTATGATTATCACTGAAACCAGTTTTCCATTTTAACTTTCAATTAAATTTTAACTTTCAATAAAATTGATTTTTTAAAACTTTAAAACTTCAACTCTCAGCTGAAGCCTGAGGATAGCAAGTGAGATCTTGCCGAAACGTTGCAATAACAATTCCATGTTATATACATGGGAAAACACCCGAAGACAGCAATACCAGCATATATATATGCTGGTATTGTGTTCACAGGATGTTGTGTTTCACAGGATGTTGTGAAAACAATTACATACATACATACATACATACATACATACATACATACATACATACATACATACATACATACATATGTTCCACAACATCCTGTTAGGCCCCAATTTCCTTTTCTGCCTTTTGGCTCATCACCAGAGACCATCTAGACAGAAAGCCATGAGTTCCGTTGTGTAATTTTTTTATATGTGTTAGGTTTTTGAGCTGATCAATAAATAAATCAGGGAGACTAGTATAGATCTATTTCAAGCTTTTTAGCTCTCATCAGCCGAAAGGCAGAAAAGGAAACAGTATGTTTCCTCCATTAATTGGGGCCTAACAGGGTGTTGTGGAACAATTATATACTTATCCTCCTGTCTCAGCTGAGCAGGAAGAGAACCTGTTTGGCTTAATGGCTAAGGCTCTTGCCTGGCATGCTATACAGCCCCGTTTCGAAGCCCAATAAGGGTGTGGCTAGCTGATGAGAGCTAAAAAGCTCGAAATAGATCTATACTAGTCTCTCTGATTTATTTATTGATCAGCTCAAAAACCTAACATATATATGTGTGTGTGTGTGTGTCTGTGTGTTAGTTTTTATTTTATTTTATGAGCTGATCAATAAATTAAATTAGAGAGAGACAATTAAATTAGAGTGAAACAATTACCTATATATATGTGTGTGTGTATATATATATATATATATGAGAGAATACTTTCACAGCTCCTGTTCAAGGTCCCTTTAAGGGGAGGAGACTTAACGTCATCCCTCTCTGCCCTTCGACTCAACCTAGAGATCATCCAGACAGAGAACCAATTAATTTGCTGCTGTGTGAATTTTTTTAGATATGTGTTAGATTTTTAAGGGCTGAAAATAAAGAGACCAGGATGGATCCATTTCAGGCTTATTAGCCTTCTTCAGCTGGCCATACTCCTTCTACTGGGATTTATGCTGGTTCAAATCCCAGTAGAAGGAGTATGGCCAGCTGAAGAAGGCTAATAAGCCTGAAATGGATCCATCCTGGTCTCTTTATTTTCAGCCCTTAAAAATCTAACATACATACATACATACATACATATATATATACATACATACATACATACATACATACATACATACATACATATATACATACATACATACATACATACATATATATATATATATGAGGGAATATTTTTACAGCTCCTGTTTTTAGGCCCGTTTAAGGGAGGAGACAAACTGTCATCCTTCTCTGCCCTTCGACTCAACCTAGAGATCATCCAGACAGAGACCCATTAAGATTGCTGCTGTTTTTTAGGTATGTGTTAGATTTTTAAGGACTGATGTAATAATTAAGAGACCAGACCATATATTATATATATATATAATTCTCTTGCCATCCAACATGTGAACATATTAAAATGTCTTACTTTGCTGTGATGAAATTTAATGTCCTAACATTGAAGTATTACTTTCTAATTAATTAAAAGAAATAAACCTTATTATAACAGATGTGTAAAACCCCCCGGTAAATTTACACTTTCCCCCACCACCAACACCAATTATAGAATCTACCGAATAGCAAATGTTGTTGAAGTTATTCCCCAGCTTCTATCTGGGAATAGATTTGCTCAGAAGGTGCAAAGTTTTGTCCCAGACCTACATCTGAAGCTGTACTTTTCTCCCCAGAACCCAATAATATTCCCTGATATCTAATTATTCCCTCCAAATTTAGACCTGATAATTGCAGGGATAAGTGAAAACTGAGGAGAGAAAAACCTCTTTCAAATAGAATAGTAATCCTTGGTTTTGTATCTAGAACCCTGAAAAAAGTCTAATATTATTCTTCATGTTTCCTTTTTCCTTTTTATGATTTAAATATGAGAGGGGGAGGGGGAGGGGGGGAGAGAAAGAGAGAATACACATCAGAAAAGCCAAAATAAAGAAAGGAAAGGAAAAAGACAAAAATATAGTATCAGATATACAGGAAACTGTTCGTTTGTAATCCAAATTTTAAATTCACACACACCCATGCACACCCACACCCACACACCAAGCAATGTTGGTCAATCCTTTCTGTATAGTAAGCAGTGCATGTATATATATGATGAATTGAACACTAAAGGCCTAAAAATAATAATAATAATAATTTATTAGATTTATAAACTGCCCCCTCTCTCCGAAGGGACTCGGGGCAGTGTACAGGAAAAATTAAAAACCATATAAAAACATACAATCTATCCAAAGTTAAAAACGAATTAAATTAACCTGTACTAAAATTTAAGAACATTAAAATTACAACCCAGCCTATGCTAAAATTCCCCTAAAATCTAACATCCATTTACGTATTTGGCAGATGTTATATTATGAAAGTCTAAACTATTATGCTTGCATTACTTTCCACCCTATAAAAATATATGTTTTTTGTTACACCCTTGCTTGATAAATCCAATGTTCTTCATATATTAACAATTTCCAACATTTCAATTCTCGGTCTTCCATCATCTCCTTGACATCTTTAAATCCTATTCATATTCCCATAGTCATGCTGTGTTAATAAATGTAGATGTTAAAATAAAAATGAGTGGGATAAGTACATATTATATGTAAAATGACCTTCCTGCTCCCTTTCTGAATGTGGCTTTCTTAAATCAAAATTTCTAACACAATGTCAAGCTATTATTTGTTTTTTATTCAAAAATCATCTGCTTTCAATTTTTGCCACAATTCCTACTTCTTTCCTATCTTAAGAGTGACATTAAAAATAAATAAACCAGTGGTTATTCAGTTCTCATCTTACAAAACGGCTTGTCTTCTTTTCTACCGCTTCAGTGATGGAGTACTCTTGTATTCCATCTTTAAGTTAAACTTCAACCATTGAAAATAGTATTTTAAAAAGAAAACTTTCAGAAAGTTAAACTAGATGCACAAAGAAATTCCGGAGAAGGATCAGTTCTATAGATAAAACTTTTTGAACACCCTTCACAATCTCACTTTTTTTTTTTTTTTTTTTTTTTTGCTTAGGCAGTTTGCACCTGCATCTTGTTGGCAGAACATTTAGTGATGATGACAATGTGAAAAATTTCCTTAACACAGAGGTAGCCTTGCACTTTCAAGCACTCACAGAGATGATTGCTAAAATAGATGTTCTGAGTTCTTGCCATTTCTGCCATTTATACATATCCCAGGTCAGTAGATCAGATGCCGTTGGCATCACTTTATGATCCTGGCCAACGTAAGTTAGTAGACCTGGACTGATGGTGAGGAAGGGTCATTTCCACTACATCTTGGATACATTGACTATTGAGGAGCAGCTTGTAGTGGATGACCCAGGGGTGGGCAAACTTTGCAAATTTAAGTGTGAAGGACTTCAGCTCCCAGACTTCTCCAGCCAGCTTTGCTGGGCGCTGAAGTCCTTCAGACTTAAAGTTGCAAAGTTTGCCCACCCCTGGGATGACCTGATTAATCAGGATGAAATAGAGACATTTTTGTGAGGTCAGTGTTGTCTGCAGAGGAGGCAAGTGGGGTGCAAATGATGTTGTCAGCAGGATTATGACATCACAATGCAAGACCCACCTCTTTTCTACACATATCAGGACACTTCATAAATTACAATCCCCAAGGGATAGAGCTTGTGCTACATGCAAAGCTTGTGTGTGTGTCTACACATACACACAAAAGATGAGTCAAAAAAAAAAGTCAAGATGGTAATTACAGCAATGCAATCAAAGTGTATGGACATATCTGGGTATAAATGTATTTGTGTTTATTTATATGTACTATGTATATAAACATATACATTGTCATTTCCCGCCTAGACTACTGCAATGCTCTCTACATGGGGCTTCCTTTGAGGGCCACCCGGAGGCTCCAGTTAGTGCAGAACGCAGCCGCGCGGGGATCTTGGGAGCACCAAGACACTCCCACATAACACCTCTCTTGCACGAGCTGCACTGGCTGCCTGTGGCTTTCCGGGTGCACTTCAAGGTTTTGGTAACCATCTTCAAAGCGCTCCATGGCATGGGTCCTGGTTACTTGCAGAACCGCCTCCTCCCACATAATTCCATCTGACCTGTCCGCTCCCAGGGGGAGGGCCTCCTCAGGGTGCTGTCCGCTGGACAATGCCGGCTGGCGGCTCCCAGGGGAAGGGCATTCTCTGTAGCGGGCCCAGCCCTCTGGAACGACCTGCCCCCCGACCTTTGCACTACCACGGACCTTTGCCTCTTCCGTCGAGCATTGAAAACTTACTTTTTTCATGCGGCCGGCTTGGCATAGTTTGTTTTTATCATCATTTAATAGGGTTTCTTAATTATTTATTTTAATTCAAGTTTAAGTTTACTTAATTTAATTTTAATTTTAAATTTATCTATTGTATTTAGATATACCTTTTATTATCCCTGTGCACCGCCCTGAGTCCCTACGAGAAAGAGGGTGGTATACAAATTAAATAAATAAATAAATAAATATACCTATTTTATTCACACACTCAGAACTGAGTGAATGAACAGTTACAAAAAAAACCCATGAAGATTATTTCAATATATAATCACAGCAGCATGATTATTATTTGCACAGAGATAGAAAGACTCAACATTGCCCCCTATGGAAGAATGGTTGGAGAATTTAACAATTTTGCTGAAATGGGTAAATTAACTTCTTTGATTAGAGAAAAGACATCATTTATGTTTATTACAATTGGAAACCTCTTACGGACCTTTTACAAAAAATCAACTTGTAATTTATGGTTTTGAGGATAAGATTTCCTAGATTATAGGAAAAAGAGTACACTGTGGGCATGGCTTGGTGGGCATGGTATGGCTCAGTAGGCATGGCTTGGTGGACGTGGCAGGGAAAGGATGTTGCAAGATCCCCATTCCCTCTGGATCAGCTGGGATTCAGGAGGCAGAGAATTGATAGGGGCGGGGCCAGTCAGAGGTGGTATTTACTGGTTCTCCAAACTGCTCAAAATTTCCGCTACTGGTTCTCCAGAACTGGTCAGAACCTGCTGAATACCACCTCTGGCTGTGGCCCATTCAGAAACAGGTCACACAAGCAGTGGGAGTGTGTGCTTATGCACAAAGCTCTATTTGTGTGAGTGAGGTACACACTTGCTCACCACTCACATAAATGGAGCTGTACGCATGAGAGTGAGCAGCCACTGCTGATGCGAAACCATCCCCTCCCCTCCCCATCCTGCTGCTGCCAACCCGCAAAGCCAGAAAGGCCTTGGAAGACAGATTCTGCCAGATCCTTCCAAATGGATCTCTCCAATTCTGCAACAGCTAGCTTTTCATGGCTTTTGGCATGCGAGTACAGGAAATTGTTGCCCCAAAAGATTGAGTTGGAAAGGGTAACATGCCAATCCCAGGACCAAGCTTTACCACAACTTAAACTTTATCATTCTGACCCACAACGAATGAAGATTCTTCTTTGGTGCTGCTTTTTCAAAATGTGGGGGAGAGTGAGGCAAAGTAAAAAGTTCAATTTTCATCACCCTTCATAAGTTTTTTCTTTTTTCTTTTCTCTCTTTTTTGTTTCTGTTATAATTTTGCACCAGTGAAGTTAAAACCAATTTCATTGTAAATTTTACAATGACAATAAAGATTATTATTATTATTATTATTATTATTATTATTATTATTATTATTATTATTATTATTATTATTATTATTATTATTATTATAATAAACCTACATACTACTGTTTTTTCTTTTCTAGAGTAAGTCATTTTTCTGAGGTAAGAACCAATTTCTCCAACTCTTCCACCCCCATAATTAGTCTTCATTTCCCATGTCAAAATACCGCGTTCTCTTATATACTGTAGCAATAAAGCCCATTTATTTTTCTTGTTATAGCCAGGTCTGGATAGCACTTGGATATCTTTGTATGGCGGATTCCGCTAATTGTTGGCTGTTCCAGCGAAAAGTAGACTGTCACTTTAAGTTAAAATATGCAGCCTCTATAACTGAGGATGACAGGTTAATTGAACGTAAGATGAAAAATGAAATTTAAAAATCAAATACACACAGAACTCTGCCCTATTTTGCTATCAAGATCTCTTAAAAGGAGGTGGAGGCAAGAGGCAAGAGACAAAATGCTTACTATCCTACAGATGTGGAAGGGGAGAACTGACAGGATATTCTGAGCAGACTTTCATAATGATGTAGCCTACTTCTGAAGAAGATTGCCTATGATGTTTTCAGTTCCAGGGCAATATCTGAAACTGTATGTGGCCAATTTAGAAAGCGTTTCACTCATTTTCAGTGCCTTTGCCTATCTTCACGGACACGATCACAGTAAAAATCAGATTGGCAATGTGTCCTTGGCTAGGATCATTCAAACAAACAGCTTGCCTTCAGAAGTTGTCAGAGCTTCATCATTTCAAGAAGAGTCTGGACTGCCATCTGCCAAAAATGGTGTAAGGTCTTCTGCTTGGGTGGGGATTGGACTAGATGACCTACAAGTTCCCTTCTAACTCTGTTATTCTGGACAAATCTTCCAGGAATAATAGGCAGCAGCCAGAAGGATCACAGGGCAAAAACTGAAACGGTTAAGAAAACAATGATATGCAATCATGAATTATAAGTTACTAAATCTATGTGAAAGTTCTCGTAATGCATTCTTGGCCCTGTTTATTCATGGCCTAAGACTACAGAGGCTCAGTCTTAACCAACATTTCTGTCCAATGGTGATGTGAACTTTAACACAAAACTTTTTTTTTAGTTTGCAGGAATAGCTAAAATTATAGTGAGGTGCTTATTCTCATCACCTTCAGAGCTAAGAGAACTTCTTCACACATATCTCATGAATGGAATCAATGTGATTGTGATCTCAAGTCTAAAGGAAGTGACAGAACAGCTGTGAACTCACTTGAGTTGACAAAGTTTTGAAAGACTAGGCATAATTAAAACAGACTTATGGAAGTCAGGATTTGGGCAAGGAAAGATGCTAAAGCTGAATTGCTGTGACTGAACAATTCACCGCAGAAATAGAGTTAAGAACGAGCAGGTGATAAAAGAAAATACTGAATTGGTTTGCGGATGTGTCTTATGGTAGCTGTTTTATGAAACTGCTTTACTATTTGAAAATTTAGGCAAAAGTTAATAAACCATTTGACTCAAAGCAAGTTAGTAACTAATGTATGTGTGTAACAAATGTTTAGGACCAGTATTTTATTTTTTTTTATATTGAAAAAGTTTTATTGATTTTACATTTTTTAACAGGGTAGGGTAATGGTTACAAAGAAATTTTGAGAGCATTCACGTCAGAGTCGTCGGACCTTCCGAGACCTCAAAATACACATTAAAAAAGTTAACATAGAAAACATTTTCCATACCACTACAAGATGAAAGCAAGTACATTTACCTAAATTCTCCCTTCCATGCTGTCAGACATTTACAAAAAGTCCGGATAGAAATATTATGCAAAATTGTTCAAGAAAAATCAAGGCAAAGTTATTTTTTTGATCTAAGTCTTTTGGCTATTGTATCTTCTTTCTCTCCTCCCTGGCCCCCCGCGGGCGGGGCCGTGGCCCCCTCCGTCCCCCCTGGATCTTCCCCCAGGGCAGAGGAATGTTTTTTAAGAAAGGCTTCCGCCTCAGCAACTGTTTTAATCCTCACTCTTCCTCCTTCCCAGAACACCAGCATCCCTTCAGGTGTCATCCACTTGAACCAAATCCCGTGATCAAACAAGGTTTTAGACAAGAAGGAAAATTTCCTTCTTGAATCTCTAATTTTTCTAGGGATCTGCTTCAAGATAGTGACCGTTTCTCGTTGATAAGTTAAAGGTTTCTCTCTCTGCGCTTTCAGGATTTCCTCTCTGGTTGACCTTCTAACAAATTTCACATGTATCTCTCTAGGCACTTCATTTATCCTGGCATATGCTGAGTTAATTCTGTAGGCTAGGTCAATGTCCCCCCTGATCTCATCCTTAGGTTTTTGTAAATAGTCCGCTAAAATTGTGCTCATAAGATCAGGGAGGTATTCACCAGATTCCTCAGAAACATTTTGAAATCTCAAAAAGTATGTCATTCTTTCCATATCCATCCTAGACACATGCCCATTTATTTCCACAACCTCATTAGTAACATTTTTAATTTCCCCCTTAGCCCCCTCCAACCCCCCTTCCAGTTCTTTATTCTTCTGTGTGTTATCCAGCACTTGTCTTCTTGTATCCAACAACTCCTTCTTGAAGATAGTATTTTCAGCCCTCTGGGCCTTTATTTCTGATATCAAAGTTAGCATAGAGGTTTCAAGAGAAGCCATCCTTTGTTCCAAATTTACAAGTGCTGCTTCTTGTGCCATGGTTAAAAGTTAGAGTCACTGCCACCAAGATGGCGTTTTCCGGGTGGGGCTGGTGGGGCAAACCAGGAGCTCAGTTCAGTTCAGGGCTGTGAAGTTGCAAACAATTCAGAAACCAAAAGAGACACAGTTTCCCAGGTCAGCAAATAGTAATAACGAAGGTATTCCAGAGAAGAAGTCACAAATCCATCAAAAGAAAAAAATTTTCAAAAATCCAGAGAGAGTCCTGCTTTCAAAGAGACGCTGGAAATTTTCCTTAGTTGAAATAGTCAGGCAGGGACAAAGAGAAGCCACTTCCACCGCCCATCTCAGAGCCAGAGGGAGAGAGTAGCAAAAAAAAGAATTTTTTTTACTCAGCCAGACCTAGAAACAATGTTGCAAAGAATCGCATTCCACTTTCCCTTGTTAAAGACCGTCCGGAGTGAAAGTTTCCGCTTTCTCTTTGCAGAGAAGCCATTTTAACGTGCCGCTTAAATCCGAGGGGTTTTTTTTAAAAAATAAACACCCCCCTCCCAGTCCGTTCAGCCTGGCTGGCAGCAGAAAAAAAAGTTTTTTAAAAACTCAATCTCTCCTCGCAGCTGAAGCCTCGGGAGTCCTTCGACTGAGCCGATCAGCCCTCCTCATTGTTGTGAATGGCGCCGTCTTCCTTAGGCGAAGGGAGAACCCCCCGCTAGCATGTTCTCCCTCACCTGAGCCGCGCCGGGAGCCACTTCCTCCACCGCCGTGGGGGGGGGCGCCCCCCGACGAGCCGGCCCTACGGGAGACCCTCAAACAAGAGGAGTCTCGCCCCCGTTGGGGGGCAGAAGAAACAAAGCGGCGAGCGAGCACTAGGCTCGCCCGTCGCCGCAGGAGCCGGAACCGGAAGCAGGACCAGTATTTTATTGTATTTATTCATTCAATGTCTATCCCATCGCAAAATGCAATTCTGGGCAGGAAATAATTACTATGCTTAATGGCTAGATATTTGGTCTGAAAATAACAATTGAAATACATTTTTACTGTTCAGCTTAACATTGTTGGAAGAAATGTCCTTCTGGGTTCAGTTCCAAGTGGGGAAAAAGATACTGGAAACAGAGGCTTCTCGGAAAGATGGTTTAATGGTGGACAGGATCACACGGCTTGAGCTCCTGAACAGAAAAGGGGAATCACATGCTTCCAGATGTTGGGTGAAGAAGAAAAAGAGACCAAGATGCTGAAAGTTTCTGGTTTTATGTCCTCTCTAGCCTTTGATCTTGAACTTATATTCTGACTGGTTGTCAGACTCCCATGGGACCATGCAGGGAGGGGCAACACTGTAGGCTGTGAGTCCACGTTTGGTTGAGCATTGCTTCTTTCCAGGTGCCCTGTGGTGAGATGGGTAAAGGGCTAATACTATTATGCCTTAATCCCATCACCCTGGAACTGAAGGGGGAGTTCTTTGTTATGTAGAATAGACTGGCCCAGACTTTTTAATGGCCCATTGACAAAGATGGGGGCTGTTAAGAGCGAGTCTGCTTCCTTCCTAAAAACATGTTTCTCCATTTCTGATTTAGGGAAATATAACTTCTTTTAACTTCCTACAATATCAGCACTGTTTTTTTTAATTTAAGTAAGTATTATAAAAATGATCAGTTTAATAGTTCTTGCATCTTTAAAAATAGATAGCTGCACTAACCTAATTGAAAACCTCTACACTGACTTGATTACTTCAGGTTCCCTATTCTCATCACTGATGTTTACAATGAAAATTGGGATAAGATTACAGAACAGAAGCTTGGGGGTGATATATGGTCTGCACACAGTTTGGGGGCCAACAGAGCCATAACTAGGTACTATAGTTGATTCAGAATATCAGTTAATAGTATATCTAGGCCAAGCTATTAAGTGAGAGTTAAAGAATATGAATGCAGCAGTGTGCACCAACAACCTTAGTTAAAGAATATTTTGGAGAAGTACGTTTATGACTGCTTAAAACACATCTATGTTTGCCATAGCAACCAAATGCTGGCTATAGACATTATATAGACATTCAGAAGGTAAGTTTCTATAAGAAAGAATTGCTTCATAAACAGCATTTCCAGATATATAAAAGGAGTTATAGTAACTACCTTGTTGTCACACTATGGAAGAGATTTGATAGTTATATTATAGTTCAAATGCTGTCTGAGGGAGTTTATTTTCTTTTAGTGAAAGAGGAGCACAGTCAGGAACCAGTAATATAGATTGACTTTAATATTCTTTTTAATACACTATAGTAAACAACTGGCATAGAAAACCTTTTACGGAGTTTGATGGCCTTCAAGTGCTTTTGCACATTGTAGAAAGAAAGTAAATAAAAGACTATTCAGTACCTTGGACTAAAAGGGATGAAAATAGATGGTTTAATTTTCTTTAAGGCAGGTGGAGAAACTGTAAAAAGATTGGTTACTGCAAGAAATTCATGCTTTGAACACAATGGCTTAAAGAAATCAATTGTATAAGAATCAAAATTAGAGTTTAAAAGGGAATTGGGCGAGGGGGGGGGACAAGAACCAAACATTTCTATTTAAATGTGCACCTAGCTTCTGCTAGACATGGGGAAGAAGTTGCACAACAATGTATACCGCCGATCCTCAAACTACGGCCTGCCAATGCAAAGTATTTGGCCTGCAGAGTGGTGGCATTCAGCCCCACCCCGCCCCTCACTGTTGGCCTTATCTTCCAGTGAGCATTCACTCCAGCTGCACTTCTGGTTAGTATTTCACCTGTTGAACTGCCCAAAGGGTGCTGGGGAGGACCAATTGACTGAGGGGTCATCTCACCAATTCAGCCATGTGATCCAGGGCTGGTGGTGAGTAGGGGAGGGGCTGCTAGTGGTTTGAAAAGCAGCTCTATTGCCAGCTTGTAAAATAGTGCTTTAAAGACCTTTAGAAATGCTTTAAAAACAGCCTTTTAGGATGTTTTTCACAGCCATATGATACAGGGACGGTGGGTGAGTAGGGGAGAGGCAAGTACAGCAAGAACAAAGGCAACATGGACTGCTAAATTGGCCATGCCCACCCAGTCACAACCACTAGCCACACCCACCCTGTCACATGACCACCTAGCCATGCCAACCCAGTCAGTCTGTCCCCCCCTAACAATCTGAGGGACTATGATTCGGCCCCCTGTTTAAAAAGTTTGAGGACTCCTGATGTAAACAAATGTAAAGGGCTTTGAGAAAGGAAGAAAGGATTATAAACCTGTGAAGTTCTCTTTGTAACTTGCAAGAAATATATAATAAATACTGTTATACCTGTTATTATATTATAGGCAATTCAATTTAAATTCCAAGATGTGTTTATACCTACAAAGATCAGAATTAGGCAAGCCACAGTATTCCACAGCTTCTCTATGGAAGTGAAATTTGGACTTTGAAAAGGCAGGATAAAAAGACCATTGATGCTTTTAAATTTTAAATTGTGTTGGACAAGAGTCCTGAAAATATCATGGACAGTCAAGAAAACAAACCAATGGAGCATCATTTCAGAGGTCTCACTTGAGGCACAGATGACGAGGCTGCAATTGTCCTATTTTGCACACATTATACTAAAACCTATGTTTCTGGAGAAGGCTCTAATGCTGGCGCATATAGAAGGAAAGAGAAAAAGAGGGTAACCAGCAGTGAGATGGATGAGCAGAGTGGCAATAGATGCACCCTAGGAAGATCTGAAATACCTATAGATCAGAATGGGAATATCTACAGTATATAGTCATTAAAGGTAAAGGTTCTCCTCGCACATATGTGCTAGTCGTTCTGAACTCTAGGGGGCAGTGCTCATCTCCATTTCAAAGCCGAAGAGCCAACACTGTCCAAAGATGTCTCCGTGGTCATGTGGCCAGCATGACTAAATGCTGAAGGCACACAAAATGCTGTTACCATCCCATCAAGGTGGTCCCTATTTTTCTACTTGCATTTTTACATGTTTTCAAACTGCTAGTGCAATGTTGTGCATGGGGAACAGACAAGGAGCCACATTCCAACAATGCTGTTTATTCAAGATAAGAGCAGACTAAATCAACATCCATTTTCCCACCGACAGCTCCTTTTAAGGGAAACTCTCAGCCAATTAACCAATAACTTTAAAATACATCCCGCACTTGCACGGTAATAGGAAAAGCAAGGGAGACTCTGGCTTCCATTGCCCCCAAATTCTGTGTAGTATAATTCTTCTGTATATCATTGCTAACTACAGTTAGGGATATATATATATTTCTATCAACATCTACTTTCTATGAACTTAATTTATAGAAACAGGACAACTGCTATAGAAGTCAATCTACTGAAGCTTAAATCAACCTGATGCTCCAGGATCTCACATACTTTCATAGAGAAGAGCAGGATATGAACCTATTAAAAAAAAAAATAAGAATGGGTAGGAAAGCAAACAGTTTGCTCCCAAGCCAAACAGTATATAACTGTACAATAAATCTCCAACCATAGCAACATACATGCATTCAGTCTTTATCTTCTTTGGTTTAATTAGCTATCTTAGAAATTGGACATTGGTTATTGACTAATTAGTATTTCCTGACAGTATTGACAAGTTGAACCATGGGATCTGATGCAGTAATCAAATGCTCAGAGTAAAAGCAGCACACAAGCAATCTCTTTTAATCCACATCATTATGAATTTTAATGTCTTAAGCATTGCACAAATGCACTCACACAAATACTGGTGAGGTGATGCACAAAGATCCGGGAAGGAAAAGGAATGGGAAGAGAGGGGAGAGGAGTCTATAAGAGCAAGAATAAGTGGTTCTTCTTATCATTATAGTCTCAACTATTTTTTTTTGTCCTTTGCTAGTGACATTCCATAGCATTCCTTAACATGTCATCTCAGTAGTAGTGGTTTGGACTGATTCAAGCAAACCAGTAGTGGCAACCTGCGGGTGGGTCCACTGCCCCCCAGCTTTATACCATCCTATTTAGTCACATTTTCAAAGCCGCACACATGTGTGCAAGCTGTTGTGGTCTGGTGGCAGCCCGTGGAGCTGTCAGCAGAGTCAGACAGTGAGGAGGTTGGGGAGGAACATGGGCCAGTCAGTCTGGGGAAGGCTCAGACAAGAGCTCGGCATCAGAGGCAGAGTGGGAGCCAGGGCCATCTGGGAGTTATGTGCTGCCTCTGGAGCCTCCAGAGTTGGATAGCAGCAAGGCAGAGGAACAACTCCTCCTGTTCCCAGTGCACTCGTGCACAGAGCTGCCAGAAGGCAAGAACAGTTAAGACAGAAGGGATGACTCAGGAGTAAGACTTGGAGGTGATTGGCCCTTCCCAGAGGACATAAAGGAGGAGCAAAAGCATGTGAGCCTTTGCAGGAAGCAACTTGGTTCATGTGGTCGGTTTACCTTCTGAGGCTCCGTTTTGATTCTTTGCTCCGTGTGGCCTTGCCAAGCTAATTGCCAATTAAGTCTTTGGCAGCATTTCAAGGAAGATAAAGGTGGCTGCTTATCAGCCTTATTCCGAAGGATTTTGGCAGCCTACTGTAGGACTCTTTCCAACTTTTTGGGACTCATTACAGACTGAATGAACATAATTCACAGCCTTTGAAATAAAAAGAAGGTTTGGGGGACTAAGCATGTGCTTTTTACTGTATCAGGAAGCCTAGGTCAGAACACAAACCAGACGATTGAGCAAAGCTCATGCACGGAAGATGCGCACACTCACAGTTTTGGTGCACAGAGAACCGGTGGTAAAATTATGTGAAACCAACCTCTGCATCTCAGCCATCCCTTCACCAACCTGTTAGGTTACAAGGTCAAATGTGACTTGCTGCATAGCAGTTAATCTTATCTCTCTTTGTGGTATCCAAATGGTCTTCCTTAGTTCTTCCATTTATTGTATGCATATTTATTTTTCTTTGGGAACATATTTCAGGTATTCTGCTCCATCTACTTTTCCTAACATTTTAGTTCCTGCAACATGTAAAGAAGAGCCAACCCACTAAATATGCATTCAGAAGCCAATAAGAATTTTTAATTTCTTCTGCAGTTAATGAGTTCTTTTCAATATGTGTCGACAATGCTGAAGATGAAAGACATAAAAACAGGGCAGACAGAAGGAGCCATTAAAAAAAAACCTTTCTGTTTAATTAGCATCTTTTTATAAGCCTATTTGATATCACCATTTAGATATTTACCCTCACTTTTAATCTATTACATCTCACTTGTGACTCAACCAGGCTGTCACTAAACTGAATTACTTTTTCTTGACTGATTTTTTTTGGGGGAAAGAAAATCTGAAGTATGAACCTTATTCCTGTTTGAAATTTGGCTGGATAGTAACCAGGCTTAATTAAACGTATTTTGTGCTACAAAGGAACTCAAATTGCTCGCTATTTAGAAAATGAACATTTCACAAAAACTATTTATCTGTACTGACTCCTTTGTCATGACTACTCAAAAGTTGAATAATCATACATGAATGATCACCAAAAAAAATTGTCTTTGATTTGCATTTACATCTGTTAGCCAACAAATGTGTGTTTGTGTACTATATTTGTGTACAGACATTTCAGTGCAGTTTATTTAAAAAACATTAATTGTGGTTACTCTCTATACTCTATCATCTAGTTCCTACCAATAATGATATTAATAGCAGCAGCAATAACAAAAAAGAGATTTAGCCTCTTTCTTTCTCTAAGTTTTATGTTGAAAGGACTAAGATCTAATTTTAGGGCCTTTTTTTTAAAGCCTGTCATTTGGAAGAGGAAATATGACCTGAAATTAAAGAAGCTATACAATGAATTCCAAAAAGGAGAAGACTGAAGCAGAGATTGTTGTGCCTGGTTATTAAGTTAACTAACTGATGTAGGAGATTCCTTGTCCTAAGCCTTATCATATGATCAGAGTGTATGTGAGAAGTACACCCCAACAGGACAGTGCCAGAAGCTTCAAAGCACCAGAAACCTCAGAAAACAGTGCCAAGAGACTCAAGCCAGTCCTTCCACCTTTAAGAAAACCAAGAAGCACCAGCTGAATGGAAAAACGCAGAAGGCTGTTACAAAAGAAACACTTAAGTAGAGTCATTAAGATAAGGGGAATCAGACTAAAATAAACTCTCCAAGGTAAACTGAAACTCCCTTTTACCTGCCCCTGACAGGATTAAACCCCAAGGACAGGAAATACAAAAGACCTAGGTCCAAGATTAACCCAATAAAACTGGAAAACAAAATCTAGGGCAATTAGAAACACATCAAAATACATCGAGCTGCAGGAACTTCAAAGGGGAATTAAAAATAAAAGGCTCAGATTCACACACCCAAGCTGCTTGCGAGCCAGGAACTTCAAGCTGTGTCAATTTTTGCTTCTTGCCTTCCCACATTAAAAGAATTCCACTTTCTGGCAGCTGGCTTCTGCATCCATTTCTTCTCAGCTTCTGTGGGGTGTCCCAGCTGGGAACGAACCAGGGAAATTCTTCCAACACGTGGGCAGCAGAATATATGATCTGCTTAAAAGAATTAGAAAGAATCCAATTAGAAAATTCCCTGTTCATCTTTAGTATTACTTGCTGTTCATTATAATGTAGTAACAGCAAACAATATGTTGTCCTGTTTCTTACTCATTTAATGCCAATTGGTGCCCTTAAGTTGTTTTTTTTAACATACTGCCAAATGTTGATGCAGAGCAAAATTACTGTATTTGATGCTGTAATTGTAGGAGATATCCAATAGTTTAGAGATGCAGCCCACCCATTTCTAAAATTTCAAAGTGGTCTAAAACGTACAAGATTTCTCTGTATATGATGGATTAGACATGCCTCTGTCTAATGTGGCAGTGTTGAGCATGTCTGTAAATCTCAGGTTCTCCTTTCCCCCTTAACAATAAGATTACATTTACTTGACAGAAGTCTGAAGATGATCTTTTTTTATTTCAGACAAGAATGAGAACGTTTGGCCCTGTGACAATAACACAGACAATAACACAGCACTGCTGGGTTGAAATTCAAAGCTCATTCCTCCTGCTTTTCTGGATCAACAGATACTTTGTTCTTCTTTTAGCAACCTTGAAATGAATCTCATCCTTCTTTCCCTAACAGTGTGTTCTCCAGCCCAGAATTTGCCAGTGTTCACCGCATCAGTTTCATTCCTTAGATTCAGTCTGTGGTGATGAAGTTTCCTACATGTGAAGGCAAATCATAAATACTAAATACAGAAAGTTGCCCAATAAATAAATATAAATAAATTATGTGTTATTGGGTGTGGAGGGCAGGAGAACCAGAACATTTAGATATGTAGGGGTTTTTTTTAAAGCCCTTTTATAATCTAGTTGTTTTTTTTAAATTGTGCCATTGAATTCTTCCTTTTGAAGATGTGTATATGTGAGGCAAAAATGGGTGCTTTTGGTCAGTGTATATAAGGTTGTGTTTGTAGGTGTGTTTGTAGGTATGTGCGCCTGTATGTCTGAAAAAGACAATGCAGATTGAAAAAAGACTGAGTTGTCCCCTTATTTACTCTAACTTGCAAAATGAAATAAATATACTTTTAGAACTATTTTTGTTTCTTCTCCTTCCTTCCTTCCTTCCTTCCTTTCTTCCTGAAGAACATCATTTATTTTATTAAATTATTTATTTTTATTTTATTTTTATTTTATTAAATTTATATAACCGCACCTATCTCCCCGAAGGGACTCAGGGCGGTGCACAGAAAATGAAAACAGGAAATACAAAACATAGCAATAATAAATATAATTGAAAGCTAAAATCCAATTAAATATGAGATGCCCTGTGCTAAAAATTCCCTAATACTATTAACCCATTTAAAATCCAATTAAAACAATTTAAAATTCAGTCTACAAACATAGTTGTGAGGATTAGGCCAGGCTGGCAAGATGGAAGAGATGTGTCTTCAAATGTTGGCGGAAGGAGCGGAGGTCCGTGATAGTCCTAAGTTTGGAGGGTAGGTCGTTCCAGAGGGTTGGGCCCGCACACAGAGAAGGCCCTTCCCCTGGGCGTCGCCAGCCGGCATTGCCCGGTGGATGGCACCTGGAGAAGTCCCTCTCTATGGGAGAGAATCGGACGAAGGGATGTATGAGGTAAGATACGGTGGATCATGGAGGGAAAGCAAAAAAACATCAAGATGACAGGCTGCTTGGACAAATTACCGATATTCCTTCCCTCCCTTTGAGCCTTTCCCCCAGCATCACCAAGGTAGAACTACCAATAGAGCTGCCATTTTGAATGGGTAGGAGCCACTAGGAAGGGAGAAGGGGAGGGGCCTAGTTGGGGAGCTCAGCAGCAACTAGCAACAGGGAAGTGTGGCAGCTAAAAGGAAGAACCTTTTTTTCCTTCAGAGAGAATGGGCCGGGGTGGGGGGGGGGCGTGGATGGAGAACCATCCATGGAAAGCACAACTTGGAAAAATGCAATTGCTTTATCTTCTGGTCATTAGTAGAGAAGAAAAAAAAAGAGAGAAATCCCAGAGGCGGAGACAAGATAGAATATTGTTATATAATAGCATTTAGTGCAGTAATAGTAGAATATGCTATGGAAAAAATAATAATTGTCATATTAAGAGTAAAGTAACAATAGTAATGGAAACAGAGTATGGAAGAAGATGGAGTTAATGGAAGCACACACACGAGCTTAGAGAGATATATAAATAAGCCACCTGGTTCAGGGTCCAAGGCAGTGGTGAAATTCAATTTTTTTTCACTACCGGTTCTGTGGGCGTGGCTTGATGGATGTGGGGTGGCTTGGTGGGGGTGGCTTGGTGGGCATGGCAGGGGAAGGATACTGCAAAATCTCCATTCCCACCCCACTCTGCGTCCAGCCAGGGGTGGCATTTGCCGGTTCTCTGACCTATTCAAAATTTCCGCTCCTGGTTCTCCAGAACCTGTCAGAACCTGCTGGATTTCACCCCTGGTCCAAGGTACTTTTGTGTCTCTCCTGAATGTGGGTCAATCTAACCTGACCAAGTAATCAAAACCCTACCTTTTTTTTTTTTACATTGCACATGTGACATGTGTTAAGAAAGGCTCATGGTTTCAATTGCAAAATCACACCCACAATCTTGATTTGTTGTTCACTTCCCCACCATCATCACTGCAGACACTTCTACAAAATGTTTCCTCACTTTATCACCACTCCATCCAGTTTCACATTATGGCATCAGTTGTGGAAAAAATAGAGATCTGGGTGGACTGTGGACTGTGTATGACAAGCATTGACTAGTCATCCCATGATGCTAAAGGAAAAACAAGCTATGTTATTGTACCTTTCACCTGCATTATCCCTATGCCCCAGGTTTCAAGAGATTTTGGTAATCTTTCTGAAGGGAGAGGAGATTCCTAACCATGACAATAGAGTTAAGGATAAGGATCTCCAAACTTAGCAACTTTAAGATTTGTGGACTTAAACTCCCAGAATTTCTTAGACAACCATGCTGGCTGGGGAATTTTGGGAGTCAAAGTCCACAAGTCTTAAAGTTGCCAAGTTTGGAGACCACATAAAAATATAGATGTTTGAGAGAGAGAGAGAGAGACAGAGAGAGGTAGAGATAGATGAGAGAGAGAGAAAGATAGACAGACAGATGATAGATGGATAGATGAATAGATGGATAGATGGATGGACGGCAAACAGATAGATGATAGTTGCTAGATAGATAATGGAGAAATAGACAGACAAACAGAAAATAGATAGATAGATAGATAGATAGATAGATAGATGGATGGATGGATGGATGGATGGATGGATGGATGGATGGATGGATAGATAGAAAGAAAGAAAGAAAGAAAGAAAGAAAGAAAGAAAGAAAGAAAGAAAGAAAGAAAGAAAGAAAGGAAGGAGATGATGGACATAAACCTTTCATAACTTATCACATATAAATCTGATTCAGAAAAGATGCACAAATGTATACCATGAAAACACACTCTTGTTTAAAATAAGAAATTATTTTAATATCATCTACCGCCAACATTTTTCTCAAATGTAAAGTGTGGAGTGCTAACAATAGAAAAGCTTTATTAAGATACATTTTTGTGCCTATATTCAAGAAGTGGAAGTAAAGGTAAATTGTGAACTTTCAGCTGCATAATTCTCTTTATTCTGATGACCCAAATTAGGTGGGGAAAAGGGGTTTGAACAATCTCACTGAATCTGTCAGACCAATCCCAATATGTGTTAGAAGTCTGCTGTGATAATTGCATGAGAACAGTTCTAGATAGGATTCCTTGTTGAGACATTCAGACCACGGCTTTGTGACTTCAGGTTCAAACCAATGAGAGTGTGGCTGTACACTGGTTTAAGACTCTAATAATAAATTGTTGTTGCTGTGTGGCTGTTTCTCAGATGAAACAAATGGACATATGCATTAAAGTCTTGACATTTCTTCAAATATAAATTGTGCCAGTACCATTCAGTGTTGTCTGCTGGATATAAATAGCACTAAATAAGCAATCTGAATATATTACCCACTATCCTTTCCATGTTCATATTTGATATTCCCAAAGCCATTGTTAAAATAGTTGCAAAATTGTCAGTTGCATTGTGTTACTGGGAGTGTGAACGTGTTAAGGGCATTAACCTTCCAGAAATACTCATGTACTGAGAAGCAAACATGCAAACGTTTAATTAAACCTACATTTCACAAATTGAGCTTGCAAGAAACTGAATCATTTGTTCCATAACACTTAGTTACTAACAGAAATAGGAATTTTTTTTTTTTTTATCTACGAGCTAATAAGAGACCCAGTGTGATTTGTGGTTACTCCGTGGCCTAAGAATTGGAAAAGTCAGGTGTAAATTCTTGCTCAACCAGCATATCCATTGGGTGCCTTTGGGGAAAATCACGTACTCTCAGCTTAACCTCCTAGCAGAGAGGAAAAGACAGGATATAATTGTAACAAACTAAAACATATCGTGGCTCAATACATATTTGCTGAATTTCTTATTGTGTAAAATCAGATTAGAAGTACTCAATTCAAGTCACACATTCAACTCAATTAATTTACTCTGATATTTGTCTTTAACAAAGCAAAAAAGTAATCTTATGGACATCCTTGTTAGTCTAAGGAATAGGGATAATTCAACCACTCTGAAAACCATGGCTCCTGTCAAAAACTGCTTTAACCAAACCTAGGGATTAAAATTTTGGGATTATATTAGACATCAGTGCATGTCCTAAAACTACCAATGGACACTTATTTGCTTCAGAGAAGCTTTAGGGAGAAAGCAATTTGCAGGAAATAAACGTTTCATTCTTCTATGTTTGCATTTTCTTCACTGAAACGTTCACATAATCTCCCCCTGCCCCAACCTCCCCCCCCCCCCAAGATTCAGAATGCATGTTGGGAGAGTAAATAACAGCAACATGCCTAAATATACCAATTTTCCAGTGAAATATAGCATTGAATTGAATTGAATTTATTCGATTTGTTAACCGCACCAATCTCCATCGAGACGGACTCTGGGCAGTGCACAGGACATTAAAATTTACAATAAATAACAATATACAAGAATTAAAAAGAAATTAAATAGAAAACCTGTGCTAAAATTCCCATTTAAAAACCTATCTAATTTGGCTGAAGCTCTATTCTAAAATTCAAGTTCTACGCCAGTCCAGCTTGCTGAAAAAGAAGTGTCTTAAGTGAGCGGCGGAAGAGGGGAAGGTCCGTGATGGTGCGAAGTTCGGGGGGGAGGTCGTTCCAGAGGACGGGCCCTGCCACAGAGAAGGCCCTGTTCCTGGGCGTCGCCAGCCGGCATTGACCGGCAGTCGGCACCCTGAGAAGGCCCTCTCTGTGGGAGCGAATCGGTCGGTTGGAGGTTTACGTTGGTTAGTGCTGGTTTACGTTGACTTAGCTGCGCTTGATGCGCTGTGTGCACATGCACAGTACAATAAAAATTGTTCTGCACATGAGCAGAACCAAAAAACAAGATAGCAGCACCTATGGCGCCGCCGGGAGAACCAGTTCAGGGGCGGGGCAGGCCTGGGTCGCTGCCAATTCCAGTGACCCAGGCTGCCAAACCACTACCAGTTCAGCCGAACCAGGAGGAACAAACTACTGCTACAGTGGTATAAGTATCTATGGAGACTCTCAGTCATCCAGATCATGCTTGTGCCAAAGGTGGTTTTTTTTTTTCTTCAAGAGACAAGTGGACTTTCTTGTTTTTCTTTGAAATCATTTGGTTTCTCATCCAAGAAGCTTCTTCAGCTAAACGTCTTCAGAGAAAAACAAGAAAGTCTATCACCTTTGGGACTACAATGGTGTAGTTTGGTTATTCCCATGTACCAACCACCCTTTCCCATTCAACCTCTGTGAAAAAATATCTCGAGAACATACATGTTGATTTTTTCTATCTTCCTTCAAAATCTGATTTATGTTTCACTGAAAAGCAATGAGAAACACTGAACCTATCATTAAAGCCTACTTTTTATTTTTCTTCCCAGTAACATATGAGTGAACATCAAAAGGCTATTTAATGAAAAGCAACCCAGAATCAGCCGATTTGAGGATAAACCACCTCTGTCATTTATTTAGTGTTGTGGCTGGTGGGTGGCCAAAACCCCTCCCCTTTCTGTATCTGAGCCAGCGCTGTCCAAAGATGTCCCCATGGTCACGTGGCTGGCATGACTGAATGCTGAAGGTGCACGGAACACTGTTACCTTCCCACCAAAGGTGATCCCTATTTTTGTACTTGTATTTTTACATGCTTTTGAACTGCTAGGTAAAAGAATAGAACTACCTTAATGCTTCATGTTACACTCGAGTTCCAGTTGATATCCTTGACTTCATGCCTAAATTAAATCACAATAATCTACAGCCTGACATAATCCTGAGATCAAAGTAGATATCGTAGACCAAGCCTAAAATTTTATTCTGGCTTTATCCTAGTATTTGGTATTTCCAGAAAATCTGGAAGGACAAGGTTGTGGAATGATGTTCTACTCACAGGCCCTTGAGAATGGATTATTAGTGGATGACTGTTCAATTATCATTGTACCAATATTTGTACATCAGTGTTGAACTGCAGTAAACAACCAAGCACAGAGAGCACCAAGGAGCCCATAATGATCATTGTTCTAGAGAAGACACTGAATCATTTTCGATTATAACCTTGGATGGATGAATCAGAATTAGCAATAGCAATAGCACTTAGACTTATATACTGCCCCTAGTGCTTTACTGCACTCTCTGGGCAGTTTACAAGGTCAGCCTATTGCCCCTGACACAAAATTGATTGACATGGTTCACATTGATCCACCAAGGCTGCCAGACATTTGAAGACAGAAGAACAACCATAGCACAAGAGAGCGAGCAATCTACAAAGCCAGAGCTGAAATGGTGCCCACACATGTCTGCTTGACATGTGGCAGAACATTCATTTAAATGTTAAATGGACAACCATTTAAACCATTTAAATGGACAACCATTTAAATCCTAGTGGACAACCATTTAAATATGAGCCAGCAGTGTGCAGCAGCTGCCAAAAAAGCCAACACAGTTCTAGGCTGCATAAACAGAGGGATAGAATCAAGATCACGTGTTGTGAAGTGTTAATGCCACTGTATAGTGCCTTGTTAAGGCCACACTTGGAATACTGCATCCAGTTTTGGTCGCCACGATGTAGAAAAGACGTGGAGACTCTGGAAAGAGTGCAGAGAAGAGCAACCAAGATGATTAGGGGACTGGAGACTAAAACATATGAAGAATGGTTGCAGGAGCTGGGTATGTCTAGTTTGATGAAGAGAAGGACCAGGGGAGACATGATAGCAGTGTTCTGATATCTCAGAGAGTGCCACAAAGAAGAGGGAGTCAAACTATTCTCCAAGGCACCTGAGGGCAGAACAAGAAGCAATGGGTGGCAACTAATCAAGGAGAGAAGCAACTTAGAACTAAGGAGAAATTTCCTGACAGTTAGACCAATTAACCTCTGGAACAGCTTGCCTCCAGAAGTTGTGAATGCCCCAACCCTGGAAGTCTTTAAGAAGATGTTGGATAGCCATTTGTCTGAAATGGTATAAGGTTCCTGCCCACGCAAGGAGTTGGACTAGAAGACCTACAAGGTCCCTTCCAACTCTGCTATTGTATTGTATTGTATTATTGTATTCTGTGCCCAGATAGGCCTTAATAGCCACCTGTGGCCACACGGTGGACAGCCCACAACCCATTAGATGTCAAGGTCCTCTTCGAACACAATGGATGAACATCATTATCATATTGCCTCCAACAATCGGGGGTAATAGGGTGACATTGGGTCCTCATTTTGCCAACCTCGGAAGGATGGAAGGTTGATGCCCATCATGATCGAACTCAAGAACTCATGGATTATCAGGAGCCTCAATCAAATACTGTATATGCTACAGTCCATTGTACTGCAGTTGTAAAGGGATCACATTTTCAGATATAAATATAAAGCACCTGATTCTTAACCTTTACCAACATTTAAAAGTATGGGGACCCATGGCAGTTCTTTTCTCCATAGCCACTTGAATAACCCTACCATATGTTTAATGGCCTGAATCTTGTGTCAAACATTTTCAAATGAGGATATCATAATGAGGTCAGTGAAATTGCAATCTTAGGAAGTGTGAGATCCTGAAAAAAAAAAAAGGTTAAAAGTACACATTCCCCAAAAGGAGAACTGTGAACCGGAGAACATGAATCACTTGCTGGCACCTTCACAGTTGTTATAATTTAATAACCGCCACCTCTGGCAAGATCCTTTCCCCCAACCATCTGTTTTTGAAGAGTTGGTGGAAGTGAGATAATGCATGTGGACCATCTGGCAACATTTCTTTAACACTTAAATTGCATTTTTGATATCTTGCCAGCAGACAATATTAAAAGTTTCACCTGAAGGAAGGAAAAATGATCAATTTTTAGACTCATATGAAAGCAGTCGTGATCAACAATAAAAAAAAAATTGCTGTTCCTTAATAAGTTTAATTAAACAATAGGTCTTTATATTGGAAAAAGTGCCAGCAGTCCTGTGCCATTGGCACTTAGAAAGGGTTTGGAATGAGATTTGTTTCAGTTATAATTCAGTTTACCTTTAAAAAACAAACAGTTTATGCTTTCTGGATTAATTTACATAAACGTTTTATTTATTCCTCTCTCCTACTGTCATTCTGAGTGTTATCACAATTCAGAACATTTTGGTCACTCTCTTTTCCTTTTCTATAACTTATAGTAAATCCATTTATTTGACATCACTTTTTTCACTCACTAAGAACAGCAGAACTCTGCCAAACATTTAAACAGAAAATGGAAAAGGAGTTTCAGTAAAAAAACAACAACCAAAAACAACCAACCTTATATGTAAATAGATGGCCTATCATCAGAAACTCTTCTTTTTTTCCAACATCCCTGCTGCATTCGAAAACTTAGCAGTCACTGTATATTTATTCAGAAAATTATGCACGAGGACTAGAATCTTACTTTCTAAAACAACACAAGCAAAATTTATAAATTATTATATGAATACGTAACACAGATAACAAAACAAAACATAAACACTGCCAGGAAGGATGTAAATCTAAATTAAGATATATGACTGAGTTTTACAATGCAGTTAGATTACATGGCTAGAGTAATTTAGAATAAATAGCATACAAATACTTTTGTGAGTATAAGAAAAGACGAATGCTTGTAGAACTTTTTTCCCATGTCTCTTGTGCATAGATTTGGAATTTCCTACACAGAACTTTTAACTTTGATCAAAGAATACAGTCTGTTTTCTTTGTTTTTCAAGTCTCCATTTAAGTCTTCATTTTGATTCATTTTTGGCTTAAGCGTACTGCCAAACCTTACAAAAAGCATAACTGTTAGAGTTTGCTTATAGCTTTTCAAAACCCCTGTTTTGCTATCTGTGAGAGTCTTGGTGGTACCCTTTCTGCATACAAACTGGCAAATTCACTTGCTCCCCAAAGATGGAAATGGTTAAGTAGAACTAATATAAAGAAAATTCCATCAATTCCATGGGGACATAACCAGGATATTAATATTTCAATCTGATACTTTAATACAACTACTATCTCAATGTAATAGAATACAAATTTGAGGGAGCCTGAATGTGTTTTCAAAATGGGAAGTATACCTATGGTTGAAACCTGTTGGGGAATCTTACCACAGAACAATGGTGAACTCTTAATAATACACATTTAAGCCTGTGCACAGATAAAAGAGAGGAAAAAGGCCCTCTCAGCACAAAGAAATCTTCCCCAACATTTTTTTGGGGCGGGGAGGAGGAATGCAAAGGATTTTCTAGCTCAGACCCAAGGCACTTGGAAACTCGACACAAAACATTTTCTCCCTCCCCTCCCTCTCTTTCTCCCTTCCCTTCCTCCAATTGGCTGGTGGCTAACTATCTCTTGAGCCCAAAAGGCCAGGGTGAAGAGTATTTCTCCCAAAGGCACACAAGGCAGGGCCTGGGACGGAAGAGGCTGAGTCCCATTACCCAGGATGAACAGCTAGGGCCCTAACAGCAGAGGTGAAATGGTAGAGGTGGATGACTGGAAGAGAAACCCTGGGGATGAAAAAGGGGCAGTGAAGGGTAGGAAGAGAACAGTCCTAGAACCCTGTGGAAAACCCTGGGATTGATCATACTGCCAACAGGCCACAATAAAAATCTGGTAAACAGCTTTCTGATTTATACATAGCACACTGTTGCTCCGTTCTTGCAGTGGTGGGTTTCAAATTTTTTAGAACCTACTCTGTAGGTGTGGCCTATTTTGTGGGCGTGGCTTGGCAGTCATGTGACAGGGTGGGAGTGGCCACCTTTTAAAATGTGATGAATCTCATTTAACAACGCTCTTGCTTAGCAACCAAAATTTTGGACTCAATTGTGATGATAAATTCTTTCTTTCTTTCTTTCTTTCTTTCTTTCTTTCTTTCTTTCTTTCTTTCTTTCTTTCTTTCTTTCTTTCTTTCTTTCTTTCTTTCTTTCTTTCCTTCCTTCCTTCCTTCCTTCCTTCCTTTCCTTTCCTTTCCTTTCCTTCCTGTTGGGTCACTGGCAGCTGCGGGCCAGATTTACTTCCAGGTACGCCGGTGGAACCCCCTCTCACCGGTTCTCTAAATTTCACCAACCGGCTCTCGCGAGTAGGTGCGAGCCTGCAGAAACCCACCACTGGGTTCTTGGCTCCATTTTTCTCAGGCCTCTTGCCATTCTCCACTCTAACGTAGCATTATATCATTCCTTGGCCATTCTAAGCTTAAGCTTGCAATATGTTAGGACTGTATATCCTGGGAGAGTTGCTAGTGATTCGGCATCTGGCAGAAGGAGGATTTTGTTGAGATCCACCAGAGGCCTGTAGAGCTGGCAGCAGAGTTGGACAGTAAGGAGGTTGAGGAAGAACATTGGCCAGTCCTGGAGTCTGAGAAAGGCTCGGACGGGGCTCTGTGTCAGAGGCAGAGAGAGGGCCAAGACCATCTGGTAGTGATGAGCTGCCTTCACAGCTTCTGGAATCTGACATCAGTAAGTCAGAACAACAGTGTGCCATGCCCACTGAGCCACGCCCACAGAACCTGTAGTAAAAAAATATATGATTCCCAGCACTGCTCTGATTGTCTCCACCTGCTATCTAAATCGATAATTTAGGTTTGTTTCACCAATCAGATTACCTTTTTTCTTTAAGAAATCTGTTTTTAGTCTCGTGGGTTGGAAATTTCATCCATGTTGCTGTTTTTCACTATAACATTGTTTCCAGTCATTCCCTTAGGGATGACCACCAAGACACAAACATTTGGATCAAGTATCACATTTTTGTTTGTCTGGAATCAATTCCATTGAGTTTTTTGCATCCATAATTGGTCCATTGCACCAATTGGTCCTACAACCCATAGACATTTGGAAGTGGGCCCATCTACCCTGCCTCAAGATAAGAAGGCAGGGTATGTCCTATTTGTTAGGGATGTGTTTCTCAGTGATGGCCCCTTGGTTACGGAACCTTATTCCCCTGAAGATATGATTGGTCCCCTGCCTTGTTGCTTTTTTAAAATGCTCAAAAGACATGATTTTGTCAGTGAGCCGATCAAGAGGTTGGTCTGATTGTGTTGTGCTGCCATAAGAATGTGGGATTTTGTTTTCTATATTGTGGATTTTTAATTTTGTAAGCCGGTTGGAGTCCCCTATGTATGAGTTGGACAGCCCAAAAAATGTATTTTATATAATAAATGATAAAATAATTATGTTAAATTATTTCTGTATTTAGGGATGTGTTGAAAATGGCTAAGACATTGAGCTTGTCAATCAGAAAGGTTGGCAGTTCGGTGGTTCGAATTCCTAGTTCCACATAATGGAGTGAGCTCCCGTTACTTGTCCCAACTTCTGCCAACCTAGCAGTTCGAAAACACATAAAAAATGCAAGTAGAAAAATAGGAACCACCTTTGGTGGGAAGGTAACAATATTCCGTACGCCTTCAGCATTTAGTCATGCCGGTCACATGACCATGGAGACATCTTTGGACAGTGCTGGCTCTTCGCCTTTGAAACAGAGATGAGCACCTCCCCCTACAGTCGGGAACAACTAGCACATATATGCGAGGGGAACCTTTACCTTTACCTTTATTTCTGTATTTACACTAGCTGACTCAGTCCACTAGAACATTCAAATGAGAGTTGAGTTGGTGCTCTGGTGCTCCACCCAACTATTTCTCCCACTGTTTTTTTCAGTATGAGACAGCATAGAGCAGGGGTCTCCAACCTTTGCAACTTTAAGTCTGAAGGACTTCAGCTCCCAGACTTCTCCAGCCAGCTTTGCTGTCTGGAGAAGTCTGGGAGCTGAAGTCCTTCAGACTTAAAGTTGCAAAGGTTGGAGACCCCTGCTCTAAGATCCCTTCCAACAAGATCCCTTCCAAGCTTTGCTGGCTGGAGAATTCTGGGAGCTGAAGTCCTTCAGACTTAAAGTTGCAAAGGTTGGAGACCCCTGGCATAGACGATTTCTCTACTACCACCTATGACAGTTCATAATTCAGTTCTTACCAGCATATTTTCCATTATTTGTCTTTCTAAATAAAGTGTTCCTGAAAGACAGAATGATAAGCTTTGGAAAATGATTCAAAGGCATGAAGGCCTTCCTTCTTTATTATGCATGCTGCATTTCAGGCTAATGAAGCATATCCTCGGAGCTGATACTTTTATAGATAAAGAGACATCATGTTACATAGCCTATTTATTTCATCAGCTCCGTCATACTGTATTCAACACAAAACATAATCGGTGTCTTGTACTTCAGTGCAGACAGCTAACGGGCATTTTTGCTAATGCCTTGCCTAACGTTTCTTGCCCCATGTGTATTTTAATATATTATCCATGAATGAAGAGGCAAGAGAAAAAATAGGTCATGCTTTATGAGTGTTTATTGAAAAATTGTAGCAGGTATAAACTTGACTAGTCTACTTTACATAGTTCATATTATTATGGATAGTTGCAAGGTCAGCCAGATGTTTGGACTGGATTTACCATTTTTATCCACTTATCAAGTCCTTCACAAGTTCTGGGGTAAGCAGATGTTATTAGATGGTGTTAAAAATAAGAACTGAATTAGGAGCTAATTCTGCTCCTAATAATGGGTGGCATTTTTATGTAGGATGTAAGTTGTAAAGTAAAGTTGCCTTTTGCAATTGACTGATGGTGTTTTGCAATTGCACTCAAGACACCTATTATTACTGGTACTAGCTTTGCTTTCTTTTGCCATAGTCATTCTAATTCTATTTGCAGGTCTTGGTATTTCTGTCCGGTTCTTTCTCTTCTATTCTGCTGTCTTCAGATATTGCAAAGTCCACTATCAAGACTTCTTTTTCCCTCTCTTATTCACAATGGTTAAATCTGGGGTGTTAGGTGGTGGGTGCTTGTCTGTTTGAATTCTAAAACCTCAGAGCACTTTAGCTTCTTCATTTTCTAATTCTTTGTCTGTTTTGCCTCATCAACTCGTCAACTTTGGCTTGCAGGTAAGTGGTATTTCTTGCAGATCTTCCAAAGCACCATTGTCATATCTGGGCTATGGATCTTTCTACTGTCTTTCAAGGGCGAACCTAAACACCATTACATCACTATACATAGTAAAATATTCCTTCTTTATTATAGCAGTTTCTAAGCATAATAATAACCTGACCTCTCATTTTGGTGTACATGTAGAGAGATATACTCCATCTATATAACATTTTACACTAGTTTCCACTCGTATTCCAGCTTGGAGTACATTTTATTGATTTTTCTCCATAGTTCTTCCTATGACTCCATTGTGAATAGGTTTTGAGCCACAGTAAAGTAAGATTTCATTTTTGTTGTTTATCATTTCCCTTAAATGTTTCTATTATTTGACTGGGTTTCTTCAATGAATCACTTGTGTTTTCACTTCATTGCCTCTGAAACCCAGAACCTGTTGGCCACAATTGACTGTATCAAAACACCTATTTGAATCACACTTTTAGGACTTTAAATGTGTATGTATGTGTATGTGTATGTGTGTGTGTGAGAGAGAGAGATGGGGGAAGAGTAAGGTTCTACATTTAGGCAACAAAAATGAAATGCACAGGTACAGAATAGGTGGTACCTTGCTCAATAGTAGCAATTGTGAGAGGGATCTTGGAATCCTAGTAGATAACCATTTAAATATGAGCCAGCAGTGTGCATCAGCTGCCAAAAAAGCCAACACAGTTCTAGGCTGCATAAACAGATGGATAGAATCAAGATCACGTGAAGTGTTAATACCACTTTATAATGCCTTGGGAAGGCCACACTTGGAATACGGCATCCAGTTTTGGTTGCTATATTGTAGAAAAGATGTGGAAACTCTGGAAATAGTGCAGAGAAGAGCAACAAGGATGCTTAGGGGACTGGAGACTAAAACATATGAAGAACGGTTGCAGGAACTGGGTATGTCTAGTTTAATAAAAAGAAGGACTAGGGGAGACATGATAGCAGTGTTCCAATATCTCAAGGGTTGCCACAAAGAAGAGGGAGTCAAACTATTCTCCAAAGCACCTGAGAGAAGAACAAGAAGCAATGGGTGGAAACTAATCAAGGAGAGAAACAACTTAGAACTGAGGAGAAATTTCCTGACAGAACAATTAATCAGTGGAACAGCTTGCCTCCAGAAGTTGTGAATGCCCCAACACTGCAAGTCTTCAAGAAGATGTTGGAAGAGAATGAGAGATGGAGATGAAGATAAAGATGATGAAGAAGAAGGAGATGGAGATGAGAATCACAATGTTTCTCAACTTAAAGAGCCTACACAGAATATGTTCCTGGTATACATGCATAGAAAGGGCCATTTGGCTGCAATTTGTAAGGCATCCAGATAGAAACAAGAAGACCATGAGTTCTAAGTCATGCTTTGGGCACAAAACCAGCTGGGTGACCCTGAGCCAGTCACTTTATTCCAAGCTTTCGGATTCATGTTGAGCCTATCTTCAGGGAATATCTCTCTAGCAGAGTGTGTGCTGTTCTCTGTGTGGTATTTATAGCGCTCGTTGTAAGTGGTTGTTTAGATATTGATTAGGGTGTGTTGATGACTGACTTTTAAGTCATTAGCTGTTGTTTGCTTTTGCTGCCCAGCCTTTGCCTTCTAGGTATTTGATAGACTAATGGTAAGTCAGCATTCTTGTTAACTGATGAAAGGCCTGTTTCCCAGGCTTCAATCACTTTCCTGGCTGTTTTTGTGGCTGCTCATCCAACAATCTTAATAGTTGCAAAATTGAACGTGTGGCTTTGTTTATTGCAGTATGAGGCTACCAATGAGTTTGGGTCTCCTCATCTGATTTGTCACTTGTGTTCTTTTAATCTGGGGGTTAGCTTCCTCTCCATCTGTCCTACATAGTCACAGGGGCCATCCACACAGAGGATTTGGTAGATTACATTAGAAGTATCTCCCACCTACGAGTGATCTTTACAATAGTCTGAAAGCTCAGAAGACAAAACCTTGGTCCCAGTGACCAACCCAGATTGGATCCTGTATCATTATCCTGGGACACATATATTCACCTTCATTCCTCAGTCACTACCTCTCAGCCATTGGAAGCAGGCAGTGACAAAGCACTTTTGAAAAACCTTGCCAAGAAAACTATAGGAACTAGGGACTATAGGTATTTTAGGGAGTAGGCACTATAGAGACTAGGGACTATAGGAACAAGACCAGGTATTTGAAGTGATCCATCCATCCATCTAACTACCTACTTATCTACCTATCATCTCTCTCTACACACACACACACACACACACACCAACAAATAAAAAATGCTATTGATATCATAAAGAAGTGACTTCCACTGACTTCTTAACTATATCATGATGAAAAATATATTTCCACAATATATATTTTACCACTTAAAAGTTACAGTCCTGCCACTTGTATCAGGGGTGAAATCCAGCAAGTTCTGGCAGGTTCTGGAGAACTGGTAGTGGACATTTTGAGTCATTTGGAGAACTGGTTAGCAGAAATTTTGAGTAGTTTGGAGAACCAGTAAATTCCATGCTGGCCCCAGAATTGGATGGGAATGGCGATTTTGCAGTATCCTTCCCCTGGAGGGGGGAAGTTTTAGGTAAGAAGGAAATTAAAAGACCAAACAAATCCTTTCCCAGCAGCCAACATGTAGATAAGATAAACACCACACAGCAAAAAAAGATACTCTATTCAAGGAAATACCAAGGAGAAAACTGTACCTCCACCAACACTGACAGGGCAAACTACTGCATATAATTAGGGAGCACATCCTACACTCACCACCACTGATGATATTATTTGATTGGGGAATGAAATATCTGCAAGCAAATAACCAAGCTGTGAGATCTGCAAAGACTTCACAAATATATTACAGTCATGTTCTAATGTACTCATTTATTCTCTCAAAAGTAAATATCAGAAGTGATCTAGATTAGGAATAAAAAATTCAGGAGAAGAATGTATTGTTACGTCTTGTTCCTACTTGTGCCAATAATCCTGCTCCTTAATAGATTATACATATAGATGGATGACAGATGATAGATGATAGATACAGATAGAGAGATGATAGAGTTGAATAGATGGATAAATAGATGATAGATAGATAGACAGACAGACAGACGAGCGATCTCCAAAGCAAGTAAATAGAGGGTAATTGTTCAGAGATTGTTAAATGAGGCGAAAGTATTAAACACACCCTATTGGCACTGTACTCCAAATAAGGAGTTGTGCTATAGGTATGTAATCACACCTCTCGCTTGATTTTTAGCTCTTAATGCTTCAAGACCATATGCCAAACATCTCAGTTGGTATGCAATAAATATTTAAAACTCTGTGTGACCGTATACGAATAATGTCCTACTGAAGCAATTTTAACTGTATACCAATATTGCAAATCCTTTCACATGAGCAAATAAAGTAGCCATTTACCCTAATATTTGCCCTAATGTTTGGACAGAAGCTTTGACGACTCTACAGAAGAGAGGTGTATCATCTAAAAACATTTACCTGTCAATGCCAGGAAGGGAATATCAAAACAGTCAAAATGCCAGCTACAATCACATAATCAAAGCTGCAGTCCTTTGTGATAGTGCCAAGTGTGTCACACACATAAAAAGTGGCATGATTTTGATCACACTGTTACTATCTACCATCTTGACTTTTTAAACATGCCCCTATAAATATCCCTCATGCCAGTGGTGGAATTCATTTTTTTTTACTATCAGTTCTGTAGGCGTGGCTTGGTAGGTGTGGCATGACATGGCTTAGTGGGCGTGGCATGGCTTGATGGGTGTGGCTTGATGGGTGTGGTAGGGGAACAATACTGCAAAATCCCCATTCCCTCCCACCCCGCACTAACCTGCTTTCCAGCTCCGTTCTCCTGTGCAGGACAACAAAAAAAGATCCAGCTAATCAGCTGGGACTCTGATCAGCTGAGACTTGGGAGGCAGCGAATAGACCAGGGGCAGGGCCAGTCAGAGGTGTTATTTGCCGGTTCTCTGAATTACTCAAAATTTCCACTACCAGTTCTCCAGAACCAGTCAGAACCGGTTGAATACCACCTCTGCCTCATGCTAGTAATGGACCTTTTCAATGCAACTTTTAAGGTGCTTTGTAATACTTACCAAGATGCTGGGAAAAGGTTTTGAGGTGACAAGAATCATTTTGGCATACTTCTCACCTCCAGAGGTGTTTTCTATACTTAGAATGCAAATACAAATTATCTCAAACACAAATAATCCCAGTGTTCCTTTAATTGGAAATGCAATTATAGAGATGCTATGGATGGAAAAGCTTAATCACAGGCCACAAATAAATTCTTGATGGCTCTACTATAGGTTTCCTTTGTAAAGCAGAAATTAACAATAACCTTGACCTGAATAGATAACGAAGAAAAATGAATTTACTGAGCAGTCATTTCAAGATTTGACCTGTTCCCAAAACAAAGATAATTTTACAATTTGTGACAATACCAATAACATTCTTTTGAAGCCTGGGATGTTATATTATGTATTACACAAAGAAGTTAATTTCCTGACTAAATAATAATTGGAGAAAACAACATTTTGACTTCCTGTTTTGGTAGGCAAATATTATCAAAGGCAGAGGTAGGGTTGCCCAGTGTTCATATATTCATTAGAATCCCCATTGGTTACATTGGAGATGATCAGAATACTGCAAAGGCATGAGAAGGGAAGCCTGTCATATTGATTCCTTCCCACTCAGCTGTCAGAGATGAACCTTGTCAATAATGTGCTTTTGATTTATTATAGAACCGTCTGGATATTTTCCTACTTTTTCTTGTTCTAAATATTATTCTTTGGCTAAGTCTGAGGGTTATTGATAGCTGCAAGTAGCAATGGCAAAAATGGAGGATGGGACATTTTCCCTTTCTGAACCTCCTTAAATAGCTAATCTTAGGAGCCAAAAAATCCATACATTGTCAAAACACTGTTAATGAATGGATGGTACAGTAACATAAATAACTCTCCTTTAGCATTGTTTTAGTTGCCAATTTGCATCCAAAACAACTTATTTGTTTTTCTTTCTTTATTAAATAAAACAGAATAGAAATTAAAAGAAAACAGTGTCTGCATGTACATGTAGATATATTTGTGTAGGCTTCTTAAACACCTACAGAAATATAATATAAATTTTTAGACAGCAGTTTTAATAAAATATTATTATAATTGATTGTAATCAACCACACATAATCTGAGACTATTAGACAACTCATTCATGAATCACAAATGATGTCAGATTTTCAATCCACTAAGTAATTGGAACCATAAATTTGTCTTTAAAACACTGAAAAACTGATTTCTGGAGAATAATAACAACACCCAAGAATGAAACAATATTACACACTATATCAGGAAAAGTATGCAATGATCAACTTCACTTCAGTTTAAATGTATAATGTTTAATAGTGACTAGGGCTCTCATTAATTGTTGCTTTCTATTTGTAAAATGGGCTCACAGATCCCAATTATTCTATGAGCTGTACTATCAGTATACACACTTTGAGAAACACAAGAAGTCAGATTAAATATAACCAAGTGGAAATTTAACTGGCAACCCACAAAATGTTTTGCCAGATCAAGGCAAGATGAGTATGTTAGTAGATGATCCAACAAGCCTACCCTGATCAAAAGCTAATATAATGAGTTACTACAGGGGAATAGAGGACAAGAACAAGTAGTAATGATGCATCCAATGTTGTTCTGACCTAGGCTGCCCAAGACCATGAAGCAAACTCAACAAAAGTTTTGTTGTCCCAACAAATACCCCTTTTATTAATTTACTGTGTGTTCTGCTCATTCACATCCAGCAAAGTCTTTCAATGAAGGATTTATAGTCACAGACCTTATCTGGCTTGGAGAGCTGCTAGGCTGTTATCTGCAAAACTTGACAAGGAGTCTCAGAGAGTCATAAATCAATTAATTAAAATAATTGTCTCCTGAAAACTATACTCCCTGTTCACTCCTCTTTTATTCCCTCTGGGAGGGGCCATTCATCGTCCACCTGTGTCCTTACTCTCAAGTCGACCCCTGTTCTTTAGCTGTTTCCTTCATCTGTCAACTCTGCACGTGTGCACACAGGGAACAGGCTCCAATTGTTTGTCTGCCTCACTGATGTCTGACTCTGAAGGCAGATGATAACTGGCATATGGCTCTGGTCCCCTCTCTGCCTCTGACACAGATCCCTCATCAGAGCCTTCCTCAGACTCCCAGACTGGCCCATGTTCCTCCCCAACCTCCTCACTCTCTAAATGTGCTGCAACTCCGTTGCTCGCTGGTGGATGTCAGCCTTCGCTATCTGCTTTGCTGCCATGGAAACGGGGAGGGTGGGGTGCTGGGATTCAAATGTTGTGCTGGTGGAAAACGGTGATGGACGGTGTTATCTCTTCGGCTAACGGTCTCACATTCCAGGCCTTCGGATGACCTGCCCACCTGATTTCGGAGATGAATGCATATTGGACACTGCTTTGGGGGGAAGTTGGGTATTGGGTTGGGCTTAAAGGTTAATACGCTATGTTGGCGCCTAAAGTATTCACTCTCTGCTTCAAATGATCTGTTCACTTACGATCCTTAGTAAAAGTAACTTTATTCATTTTCAAACAATGTCTAAGTGTGGTCTTTCCTAAGAAATCGAAGAAACAGGTCCTGACATTAAGCAGAGAGTCACAAATAAATCCTACACCATGTCGGACCCCACAAAACAAGAAATTCCCTTGGTGGAAGTCCGGCCCGAAACGGAACTGGGAGCTCAAGCACCAACAGAAGATACGAGGTCAGTGTTGGAATGTTTAGCCGGCCTAGATTTAAGCCAGCCAGCCGAAGATTCTTCCAAATCTCGCCGCTGGTCAGAGGGCGTGGGAATGACTGGAAGCAAAGCCTCAGGAGTTACTGTAACCAGGCGTCGCCTTTCCCCCAAGCAACTCATACCTGAACTCTTAAAAGAGGAAAGGGAATTTAAGGAATGGGGCCAGCATTACCTTCAACAGGCAGCTGAGAAGCGGGCGGCCCTGGATGAACTTTTGGGGAGGGGACAACAGCAGGAAAGCAAACAGTTAAATATGCAGGGAGCTGCAGCTGTTAAGGATATCAGAGATTCAACACCATCCCCCCCTGCCCGAGCCAGCAGAGGTATGCAGAGAGATGCCCGCCCAGCCTCTCCCCGCCGGCTTGCAAAGCTTCCTCCCCTGGGTGTGAAATTCGACGGCAGTGCCGAGGGCCTGGCATTTTTTCTGATTCACGTCAATAATTTTGTACAATTTTATGCAGCTGATCTTGAAGATGAATTCAAAATTAGAATTGTCTCTATGGCCTTGGAAAAAAATGCTTCCCAATGGTTGGTCTCACTGCATAATAGCCATTCACCCGTGTTGCGTGACTTTGAGCGTTTCATGACTGCCCTGAGAAGGCGCTTTGAGGACCCCCGTGTTGAAAGGAAAGCTAAGATGAGAATGAGAAATTTACGCCAGGGGGATAAATCAGTTCAGGAATACACGCAGAACTTTAAGGAACTGGCCGTGTTCATGACCGGTTACAGTGACCGGGCATTAATGGACCTCTATACTGAGGGTCTTGATAAAGACATTTATCAAACGTGCATGAATAGATTTCGCCCCGAAACCTTAGAAGAATGGATAGATCTCGCGGGTGACGTTGAGCTGGATCAAGCCCAATTACAAGATTCAGTCCGTCATGAGCGGAAACTGCAAAGAGAGAGTCCCAGACCTCATTCCCCTGAAAAGTTTTCACCCATCCAGAAAAGTGGGGGGGGGGGGCGAAGACCTACTCAACCGCGCTCGACTGTTTGTTATCGATGTGGAAAGGAGGGGCATTGGGCTAACAAATGCAGATCAAGTCGTTCTTCACGCCCACATTCTTCTCCGGAGAGGGAAGGAGGGAGGGACAGAAGACCTCCGAAACCTCTGAGCGTGCGCAGTAAACCCGCGATGAGTGGGGTGGAGCCACTGGACCTCTCGTCTGCCCAGCCCAATGCCTGCCCGGATGACTGGGAGGAGTCGGATGACGACAACTTGGTGAGTCATCGTTCCGGCCCCCTTTATATTAATTTAAAGCTTTTGGCTCCATCTACTGGCCGCACTTGCAATGTGCAGGCTCTAATTGACTCTGGTTGCTCACGGTGCCTTATAAATCAAGATGTTGTGTATTCTATGGGTTTCCATCTAAAAAATCTAAAAACTCCCATAGCGTTTTGCCAAATGGATGGTTCTGTAGCTGGGGGAGCCCCTGCCTCTCTCATTACTGAACCTATTCGTGTCTCCATTGGGCAGGCCCATACAGAAACCATAAATTTCATTGTAACGACCATTTCTGAAAATGCTGTCATTCTGGGTGTTAATTGGCTTCGTAAATGGAACCCCCTCATTAACTGGAAAGAGGGTTGGGTTCGAATTCCTTTGATAGTGCCTGATCACACCTCCCTGCCTTCGGAGGACGAGCATATTTCGCCCATTGACCTGGCCCCTGTTTCGGAAACAGCTGCTCAATTACTGGCTTTTCCTTCTCCTGAGGTCATCCCTGGAGAAGAAAGAATTCCCAAAGAATATTGGGACCTCAAGGAAGCTTTCAGTGAAAAATCTTGTGATTCCCTCCCCCCTCATAGGGCCACTGATTGTTCAATTGATTTCCTCCCGGGGGTGCAGTTGCCAAAACCCCGCATTTATTCCATGACGCAGCGTGAAATGAATGAACTACGGAACTTCATTGACAAAAATCTTCAAAGGGGTTTTATTGAACCAGCTAGGCCACGTGTAGCGGCACCTGTTATGTTTAGAGAAAAGAAAGATGGTACTCTCAGATTGGTACAAAACTATTCTTATCTGAACACCATTTGCGAACATAATGTCTACCCACTCCCACTTATGAAAGACATGCTGGCTCACCTGGCTACTGGGAAATTTTTTACTAAGCTGGACTTGCGCGAGGCCTATTATAGAGTTAGAATCAAGGAAGGGGACGAATGGAAAACTGCTTTTAACTGCCCACTTGGATGTTTTCAATTTAAGGTTCTCCCTTTTGGTTTGCAGGGTGCCCCCTCGGTGTTTATGCAATTGATAAACGAAGTCCTCCACGAACACCTTTATAAAGGCGTTTTAGTCTACATTGATGACATCATCGTATATTCGCAGACACGTGATGAACATGTTAAGCTTGTGCGTTCCGTCCTTCGGAAACTTCGCTCCGCCGAGCTGTACGCCAAATTATCCAAATGCGAGTTTCACCAGGATAAAATTGACTATTTAGGTTATCGCATCTCTTCTGATGGAATTGAAATGGATCCTGCAAAGGTTAAGGCGGTAACAGATTGGGCCCCGCCCCGTACTCGTAAACAGCTCCAAAGTTTTTTTGGCTTTGCAAACTTTTACCGCCAGTTTATTCCATCATTCGCTAGTATTGCTTTGCCTATAACAAATCTTCTCAAAACGAATGGTGAGGGGAAACCTCGACCAGGAACGCCCCTTAAATGGACCATGGAATGCCAAGCTGCTTTCGAGAAACTTAAGCGTTTATTTGCGGTTGAGCCGGTTCTCAAACACCCCGATGTCACGTCCCCTTTTGTGATTCAAGCAGATGCGAGTGATGTCGCCGTGGGGGCTGTCCTGTTGCAACTCAACAACAATGGCCAATTACAACCGTGTGCCTACACCTCTCGGAAACTCACCACGACCGAACGTGGATGGGCCATTTGGGAGAAAGAGGCTTTTGCTGTTCGTTGGGCCCTCATGACTTGGCGTCATTTTCTTGAAGGTGCTCCCCACCCATTCGAGGTCTGGACCGACCATAAGAACCTGGAAGCTCTCACCTCTTCGCGTAAACTATCGCCAAGACAGTTGCGCTGGGCGCATTATTTCCATCGGTTCAACTTCCATCTTAAATTCATTCCCGGAGGAAAAAATTTCATGGCTGATGCCCTCTCCAGATTACCACAATATGATGCTTCTAAACTTACCGTTGTACAACCCCTCATGCCTCTTACTTTACCAGCTTCTCCGGTTGCTACTCGAACTCGTTCTACTGTTCAAACTACCCCTCCGGTTGAGCTGATTGCTCGGATTAAGATTGAACTGCTTACTGATGAGTGGTATTCCGCCCACTCTGCTGATTGCACCATTAGAGACGATCTTCCTTGGATTGGTTCCAAAATCTATGTCCCTGCGACCATACGGCCTTTTGTACTCCAACGCGCTCACGACTCACGTTTGGCAGGTCATTTTGGTTTCGTTAAAACTGTACACCTTGTCAAACGTCAATTCTGGTGGCCGTCTCTTAAAAAGGATGTTGAATCTTATATTGCCAGTTGCCCTGTTTGTGCTGCTTCGAAACGTTCCCCTGGAAAGCCACAAGGCCTTCTCCAGTCTGTGGCGATGCCGGAATCACCTTGGAAAGAAATTTCGATGGACTTTATTGTGGATCTCCCACCCAGCCAGGGCTATACCGTTATTTGGGTGGTTACAGATCTTTTCTCCAAACAAGTACATTTTGTGCCTTGTTCCAAAATTCCATCCTCCAAATCTTTGGCTAAGTTGTTTGTCACTCATATCTACCGTTTTCATGGTGTTCCCCAACGCATTATCTCTGACAGGGGCACTCAATTTACGTCTGTCTTTTGGAAGGAATTCTTGAAACTGATTGGCTCCGCCCAAGGCTTAAGCTCCGCCTACCACCCCCAGACGAACGGATCTTGTGAGAGGGTCAATTCTGTTTTGGAACAATATCTACGCTGCTTCATTAATTTTCAGCAGGACGATTGGGCTGATCTCCTGGTGCATGCGGAAGTGGCTTATAATAATTCGGTTCACTCTAGTACGAATATGACCCCTTTCAGTATCGTCTATGGACAAGATTTTGTTCCCATTTCTGAATTACCGCATGTCTCACCTACTGTTCCTTCTTTGGCCGATTGGTCTTCTAGACTATCTCCTGTTTGGCCTATCATACGTAAGACCTTGAACGATGCCCATCAATCACATAAAATGTATGCTGATAAGAAAAGGTCAGCTCCCCCGGCCTACAAAGTTGGTGATAGGGTATATGTCTCTACTAAACATTTGGATAGCCCGCAGAAATGTAAGAAACTGGGACCCAGATTTGTCGGTCCATTTACTATCACTAAAATCATCAGCTCTGTCTCCGTCCGCTTGGATCTCCCTAAAACTTACCGTCGACTGTATCCGGTGTTCCATGTTCATCTGTTGAAGCCTGAACGCACTTCGCATCTTCGCAAGCCGTTTCCTGATGCGCCTACCCCTACCATGGTGGACGGTCACCAACATTATGAAGTTCGAGACATTTTGGACTCCAGAATCCATAGAAATAAGACTCAGTTTTTGGTCAGCTGGAAAGATTTTCCCCCTTCACATAATGAATGGGTTGATAAGGACCATCTCAAAGCACCTAAACTACTACCGCAATTTTATGCCAAGTATCCTCACAAGCCTTGACCCTTTCCCTCTTTTCTCTCTCTTGTTTTGTCCTTTCTTGTCTGTTTTTCAGGTCTAACATCTCGCTTTCGGCGGGTATCCGAGCTTTCTCGCTGTTCCTGGAGGAGGTCCGGATGTCAGCCTTCGCTATCTGCTTTGCTGCCATGGAAACGGGGAGGGTGGGGTGCTGGGATTCAAATGTTGTGCTGGTGGAAAACGGTGATGGACGGTGTTATCTCTTCGGCTAACGGTCTCACATTCCAGGCCTTCGGATGACCTGCCCACCTGATGTCGGAGATGAATGCATATTGGACACTGCTTTGGGGTATTGGTTGGGTATTGGGTTGGGCTTAAAGGTTAATACGCTATGTTGGCGCCTAAAGTATTCACTCTCTGCTTCAAATGATCTGTTCACTTACGATCCTTAGTAAAAGTAACTTTATTCATTTTCAAACAATGTCTAAGTGTGGTCTTTCCTAAGAAATCGAAGAAACAGGTCCTGACAGTGGGCCACAAAAGATGAAGCTGAAAGGACATTCATCTTTGTGTGGATAACAAAAGGAAAGTTTGACAATGCAAAGATATGTAGATCATGGGAATTCCAGAACCATGAACCAAGAGACAATTCAAGTTGTTGGTATAGATTTGCCAAGAGTGTACAGAATTCCATTATGTGAATTAGAAAATTGACATGGATTCAGTTGTCATTTTACTTTACAGGAGCACTTGATCATCTATACAGAAAAAGTAAGGAAAAGGAGACAAAGACCTACATCTAAATAAGAGTGCAAGTAAATAAATTGAGGACAATGAAGACATTGTTTAAGGAAATTAAAGAAATCAAGGAAAAGTATGAATAGATAGAAATAATAAAAGACAAAGATCTACTGGAAAAAGAAAATATAAAGAAGAGATGGTGTGAATGTATGAAAAACATTTTTAAAAGCCAAATCAATAATATATTGAAAGATTTGATTGTTAAATTAAAAACATGCTTCTGAAAAGTGAAATTAATTATGTCCTAATATTGGTATTATCAGAAATTCAGGAGTTAATGAAATTCCACCAAAACCACTATAATCCGATACAGTTAAAGTCTTATTTGTGCTTTGTAAGTAGATGTAGACAACGCAACAATAGCCAAGGGACTAAAAAAAAAAGAGATCAGTATATTTTGATTTTTAAAACATGGCACTAAATATTCAAATTATCAAACAATTGCAATTAGCTTGCATGCTAGAAATATAGTGCTTAAGATTTTATAATACAGATTTCAATGGTCTATAGAGAATTGCCAGGTATAAGCTGAATCCAGCAAGTTAGAGGCACCAAGGATAATGTTGTTAAACTCTGATGGAATCAACCTCCCCCTAAATGGGGAAGATGTTATTCTGATAGCCTAAAGCAAGAAAGAATTAAAGAATCTCTTATGAAGTTGAGAGTGTAAATCAGCACTTAACTCAAGTAAGAGATTGTCAACAAACAACACCATCCAATGCAAATAGCCATAGACCAGGCGTGTCCAATTCAAGGCCCATAGGCCAGATCCAGCACTGAATGTTTACATCTGACCTACGGTGCCTCTGCCAGTGAAAATGGAGCTCGGGGGGAGGCATGCCTTGCCAGCCTCCTACAGCCCTCTACCAGCAAAAACAGAGCTTGGGGGGTGGGTGCAGCTCTCTTGAGCTCCGTTTTTGGCCATGCCGGCCTCCTGCAGCCCTCTGCCAGTGAAAACGGCCCTCCCAAGCTCCAGTTTTTTCTGGCAGAGGGCTGCAGGAGGCTGTCATGACAAGAGTGATGTTGAGCAGGCCATGCGCACCCTGGCCACGTCTACATGGCCCCCTGAGGTCAAACACAACCCTGATGTGACCCTCAGTGAAATCGAGTTTGACACCACTGCCCTAGACAAGAGTGGTAAGAGACTCTCTTACCACTCAAGAGTGGTAAGAGACTCTCTTCCTAAATTTAAAAATGCATATGGATGGTGAATGTAGCCATAAAAGAAATATAATAATAATAATAATCTTTATTGTCATTGTAATAATATTGTAATAAAATTACAATGATATTTGTTATCTGCTACTTGGGAGAAATCATACTACTTATGAGATAATAAAGATATGGTCGTGATCATGATGATTTTCCCAGTTGTATCATACAACAAACTCCACCACCAGAAAGGCTGAATAAAGGAAAAAATGATGCCTTTGAATTATGGTGCTGTTTATATCTGTGGTGCATTGCTAATGAATAATGAAACTCATGCCTAAATATTCTGAACCTAATACTACAGCAAGAATCACTGGAGAAGACTGTCAGGCTTAGAAAAATCAAAGGCTATTGAAAAAAAAAAGTTGACTGAAAATAAGGTCATTACTAATGACACAAATATGATCTTCCACAAACTTACAAGAACTAACTGACAGACGTTCCTGAAAAAATGATTGCAAAGAATTGGAAGTGACAAAATGATTGAACAATAAATGTTGCACCAAGTGTTTGAAAAGGGTGTTTTACAAAATATGTTGGCATGAATAAAATGCAGCCTTCCTCCACCAAGTTGAGCAGCTGTACATGCATGTTCACCTTTAAACAACTAAGGAAAGTCTTTAAAATAGCATTCTGGGGAATACGATGCCTTAGCACTTGGGGAAGGAGGATGTAGCTTATCCCAATGTGTTTTGTGTAGTGCCCCTTTGGGACGGTCATAGTATCTTTGAGGAGAGCAGCTCTTAATGAGAAATAAAATAGCATGATAATAAAGGACTAATCTGCCTTTAAGTCCAGACTAGTGTCCTTTGGAGCTATAGTTCCAGAACAGGGCAGAGGTGGTATTCACCAGGTTCTGACCAGTTCTGGAGAACCAGTAGCAGAAAATTTGAGTATTTCGGAGAACTGATAAATACCACCTCTGACTGGCCCCGCCCCCATCTATTTTCTGCCTCCCAAGTCCCAGCTGATTGGGAGGGAATGGGGATTTTGCAGTGACCTTCCCCTGGAATGGGGAGGGAATAGAGATTTTACAGTATCCTGCTGCCATGCCCACTAAGCCACACCCACCAAACCATGCCCTCTGAACCGGTAGTAAAAAAAAATGACTCCCACCACTGGAACAGCAGTGTCAAACTCACATGATCATGGGGGCATCACATGATGTAATGGGACTTTTTCCCACTCGTTAAACCGAGCATGGGTGTGACCAGCACATTACGCATCTGGCCTGTGGGCCAGGAGTTTGACAGACCTGCTCTAGAACATCTAATTTTCACATCTTTTATCCCTTGATCACTAGGGACATCAATAGCAGAAAGAACAGACATCATGTTCTCTCTTTCCATTCTGCTGATTGAAAGACTTGAGCGACCATATTTGGCCTGTAAACTCAGTATGGCCACTTCAGAGACTTGGACTTTTGAAAATCTATTTGCTGCCATCTAGTGGTCGTGCGAATTTTTTCAGCCCAGGTCCAAAACATTTTAACCTGTCTCTTTCACCTGCTTTCTAAAGGAAGAATAGTTTCCTCCCTTCTCCTCCTCTATTTCATTATAAGGACAGAGAGGACATTGCAGACTACATATCCTGGTAGGCCTTGTGCTACAGCATATAACTTCTTCAATAAGCCTTATTTGTGCTTATGCATGTTAGAGATTCATCTGTAAATGGATTTGGTTCATTCAACACTAGATACAGACCCCAATGAATGAACTAGAGGATCTCAACTTTAAAAATTTCTCTATACTTCCATGCCTACTATATGTCTATAGCTGAATTTAAAAAGAGTAGAAAGTTTGCTTCCAGATCTCTTAACATTATAGCTAATGGTGCATGCAAAGCAGACAAAACACCCTGAAACACCTTTTTATTTATTTATTTATTTGGGCAAATGTTCATTGTTGTCTTATTTTTAACTGTTCTGATAAACTTCTCTCAATGTTTTTATTGCTTAATATACAAAATCCATAAATGCTTCAGTGGATTTACAACATACTTATTTACAAATGGATATGCCAACTTCTTAGCATTAGATCAGCCACGTCTTATGAATCAATTAATATTTTAATTAAAACTTGAGTCTGTAGGCTGATCTCCAAATTCATTAAAAAATAAAGTGAAATAATGATCAATAAATAGAAATGAAATGGGTTATTTTCTAAAGCAGATTAGAAAATAATCAATAGGCAGAATATAATATACAGTATATATAATATCATATCATATCGATCAGATCAGATGCTCAGAAAACTAAGCTTAGCGCCAGTGATCAACCATTTGTTCTTGCTTAAAGTGAGGGAAATAATATATTGAACAAAGGTAGCATTATTTAGGATGCCTGGGTTAAGTGATGCCTCCTCTTCCATCAAGCATGGCACATCATGTCAGTAGTCTTGATGAATTTTCCTTCAATATTATATTACAAGATGTATTACCGCTGGAAAGATCCACAGGTCTTGGTTCAGGGTGGCTTCCTTTCTGAGTTCAATCATTCTGAACTAGCCTCCATTAATATGCATTTTGAGAGAAGATGGGATATGTAAAGGTCAAGGAAAGGATATGTGCAGCCCTGTGTGGTTTGGGGACATAGCAAATTCCATGCCTGTCTTTGGGTGAAACCTCTCCTATATTATCCCCTTCTCTCCCTCAGGCTTGCCCCACAGAAGCCTCCTCTATCCTATCCCCTCCTCTCCCTCAGGCTTGCCCCACAGAAGCCTCCTCTATCCTATCCTCTTCTCCCCCTCAGGCTTGCCCCACAGGAGCCTCCTCTATCCTATCCCCTTCTCCCCCTCAGGTTTGCCCCACAGAATCCTCCGCTATCTATCCCCTTCTCCCCCTCAGGCTTGCCCCACAGAAGCCTCCCCTATCTATCCCCTTCTCCCCCTCAAGCTTGCCCCACAGAAGCCTCCCCTGTCTATCCCCTTCTCTCCCTCAGGCTTGCCCCACAGAAGCCTCCCCTGTCTATCCCCTTCTCTCCCTCAGGCTTGCTCCACAGAAGCCTGCTCTATCCTATCCCCTTCTCCCTCTCAGGCTTGCCCCACAGACGTCTCCTCTATCCTATCCCCTTCTCCCTCTCAGGCTTGCCCCACAGAAGCCTCCCCTATCCTATCCCCTTCTCCCCCTCAGGCTTGCCCCACAGAAGCCTCCTCTATCCTATCCCCTTCTCCCCCTCAGCTTTGCCCCACTGAAACCTCTCCTATCTTATCTCCTTCTCTGCCTCAGGGTCCTCTCCAAACTCTCAGCCAGCAGGCTGGATGTGTCCCATGCTGACCACACCCAAGAGGCAGTTTGAACCGAAATGTTTTCAGGCAGGGAGGGGGGAGTAGAACTCCTTAGCATCAGAGCATGTAAATAATAATATAACAAATTCTAATGATTTGATGGTCATTTTGAAAAATCCTTTCTAAGCAAGCACCTAGAAGCCAAGTAGAACATATGTGCCGCATTTCAAGTTTGTAGGCTTTAGTTTTATGGAGATTTTGTTATTCGCCCTGAGTGGTTTTCACACACACACACACACACACACACACACACACACACACAATTTTCTCCCTTAGTGTTTCTGAATGTAATTATATTTTTAGTGTTTCTGAATGTGGTGCTACTTTCCCATACTGCCTTAAGTATGGTATGGTCCTTGTTTCCAAATCCAAAAATACTGTAACCCCTCTGGGCTGGAGGACAGACAATTTATATTCATATAAAAATCATATAAAACAATCGCTTTTGAAAGTAAAGGGGGAAAAGGGAAAAAAAAACAATGTTACCCTACTTAAATATTAGGGAGGGAAGCACTGCAAAGAGAAAGTAATATGCAATTGAGGCAAAAGCTATCAAGGAACCAAAATATACATTTCAACATTGTTCTGGTGCTTCAGAAATTCAAATGTCATTCCTGAGCTGGAGAAAGCAAAAACTCTATTTGCTTATTACTATAGCAAACTGGCCCAAACTCCTAGTTTGCATTGAGAAAAATGGGCAAATTGGAAAGAAAGTTGAGTTGTAAGAATTTTTGGAAGACATCTAGCGCAATCTGTCTTTCCACTCTCTAAATGTGCAGCACAGTTCAGGGAAGAAAAAGAAATAAATATAGCTTTGGGGGAATTGTTTTATTCTGTTTTGCTTTTAGGTATAAATGGAAGCTTCACAGTAGCTGCAACAATTTGCAAAAATGCTATCTTCGTGTGGATATTTTCCTTGTGTTTGATTTCTATGAAATGTAATGTTTTGAAATAAAAATAGCTTTAAAAAACCTAGGAATTGCATATATGCTGTAAGCATACTCCAAACAATCCCCCCTCCCAGGAACTCTGCTTTGCACACTTGGTTGTCCATGCAGTTTTCAGCACTTTGTTTACTCCCTGTATAAGTTTACTATTTCCAAAAATCTGATTGGATTGGCCAACATATTCAAAGGCTTCTACAATTCTCTGTTATTGCCTATCCTGCAAGGTAGACAAGACAGGAAACTCAGCCAGATTAGCTATTTCTCCTTTATTATAAAGTTACATTAATAAAATCTTGCAAATCTGAAAGTACTTTTCCCCCTCCCCATTTTCCTTACAACCAAGCAAATGGAGAGGGTCTCTTCTTTCTTGCCCCAACACATTCCAACTGTGGGCTAAGCTGCCTTTTAACTGACCATTCCATTGGCTGCCTCTTTGCCCTATCTGCCAAGTTCATGCCCACGTAACATCACTAATAGACAACATGTGACCCATTGGAATATCCTTACCTAAGAAAAATTGGAGAAACGATGCAGAAATAGATGTAACAGCACATACACCAACAACTTTAGGTGTAGAAACCAATAAAAACTGTCAGAGTATTCATGAACCGGCAGAGACATGGTAACATCAGCCAATGAATAGGCATGGTAACAGGTCAGACGATTGGGCTTGTTTGGAAAATAGAAACTTAAGCAAAAGGTCTGGGTGTGGCTTAGTTCTGTGCTCAGCTCTGAAACGAAACTAATCCAGTAGTCTGCCCTGAACTCTAAGCTGAAACAATCTCTCCTCTCTATCATGTTGGAAGAATCTGCTGTTGGTACTGTACATTTATTCATGTGTCATTGTATACATAAAGAAGTTAATGAATTCTGCTGAATCAGTTACCAATGTGTGCTTTCTGGATGTGATTTCTACTGAAAACTCTGACAATATCCTAGAGAGAAATACAGATAGACTGTACCTTAACTCCTTGGGTTATAAAAGGTAGAGAAGTTAGAAAAGGCTTTCAAGATTGGTGTTGGCTGCCATGTCAGAAGAGGAAATTGATTCTTTGACTGGAACAATACTTCACTGATATACAACAGAATCTTGAAAGCACAGTAGAATCATTTCTAATAAGATCAAAGGGTAATTGATGAAGCTAAAAGGAAGCCACAAGAATGAGATAGTGTTCTGCAGGCATGAGGACAGCTATTCTATGAAAGAGAAGGAGAACCAAAACCAAGCCTAAAAGAAAATAATAACGAGCTACTTTCAGTCCTTGGTGCTCTCTGAGCCTAGTGGGTTTTTTTTTAAAAGAATTTTATTGGTTTTTAAAAAAATTTAAAAGCACAAAGGGTACAAGGTGCAGTAACATTTTGGCATCTTCCCTGCCGTTGGCGATGTCCCTCCCAAAAAACTTCGTACATATACAATTTTAAAAATAAAGGATAAGCATATAGAAAAAATTAAATCTTATAATCCATATAATCAATCATTTTTCCCTTTGCCATTTTCTTGTGTATCAACAATCACAATAAGTTTTCAAATAAATCATTTTTGAGACCTAAGTCTTTTCGCAATTAACTCTTCCTTCCCGTCTCCAGGCGAGGCCGTCGCTCCATCTTCCCCTCCCAACTGGGAGGAATGTTTTTTAATAAACGTCTCCACCTCAGTTAATGTTTTGATTTTTACTCTGTCCCCTTCCCAAAGTATCAACATTCCTTCTGGCAACAACCACTTAAACCAGATTCCTTTTTTATATAATTTCTTAGACAAGAAGGAATACTTCCTTCTAATCTGTCTAATCTTTTTCAGAATTTGTTTCAAGATGGCAATTTCTTCGTCCTGATATTTTAAAATTCCATCCCATTGGGCCCTTAATATCTCATCCCTTGTGGATCTCCTGAGAAATTTAACATGAATTTCTCTTGGTACATTATTTATCCTGGCATAAGCTGAATTAATTCTACAGTATAAACCAGGTCCATATCTCACCAGAGCTGATCTTTCTCTCTTTTGATATATTCTGCTAAAATTGTGCTCATAATATCTTTAAGATCTTTGCCTTCTGCTTCTGGCAAATTCTGGAATCTGAGCAAAAAAGACATTCTTTCAAATTCAATCTTAGTTATGTGAGCTCCCAATTCTGAACCCTCCCTTCGGATCTCCTTAACCTCCCCCCCATCTCAGCCGTTTCCTCCTGCAATTTCGCAATTTTCTGTTTATTTTCCGTTGTATCCCTTTTCATTTATCTAAGTTCAAGTGTTAAATCTGTAAGTTTATTCATAATCTCATGAAACATTTCAGCAACTGATTGTTCCTGTGGTCCCTCCTCAGTGCGCTGCTTCGGCAGGAGTTGTGAAATCTTTGATTGTGTGATCGGACTGGAAGCCATTGAAGAAGGTGCAGAAAGTGACTTTCCGGTTGGTGGCTTTTTGGAAGTCATTTTGTCAGTTAATGAAAGAAAAAATGGCGTTGATAAAAAAAGGCAGCCAAGACGAGTCCGAGGTATCCGAGAATCCGAATGAAGGAATAGTCTTAAGAGTTCACTTTTAAAGATGAAAAAAAAACCAAAAGAAAAGAAAGAATTCTTACAATCCGTATTCAGGAACCCACCTATTTGGGAGAGATCTGGGAGCCTCTGAGAGGAATGTTAAAAGAGAAAGTTTCTTCATTGTTGATTGTGGAATGACGAAACTTCACACAGGGGAGTTACAAATGGAGAACAAAGAAGCACCATTTTACCTCGCCACTAGGCAGGAAGAAAAGTAAAAGTTCTATTCCATTTGCTTTCTTTCTTTAAAGGTACTCCATAAACAATTGCTGCAAGTGTGATACAATGTAGTTCTTTTCCATAGCTAATTCAAATAGCAAGTTAGTCTTTTCTTCTCTCCATTCAAATGGAGATGAATTTTCTGCTTGCCACTTAGCCCGAGGGGGGTTTAAAAATCCCCCCCTCCAATCTTCCTTTTAAAGTAGATTGAACTGGAACTTACAATGCCTTCTTGCCATCCTTCCTCAATAGTCCAGGTGATTTGGGAGCGTCCTTTGCCTCCGGCCGTTCAGATGCTCTTCTCATTGTAGTTTCTGTTTCTGAGCTCCATCCAGCGAAGAGGCAGAATCGCCCCCCCCCCCTTTTTTTTGCTCTCCAGCTCCTAGGTCGAGGCTGGGGGCATTCCAGCCAGCCGCTGCCAGCTGGGCAATCCCAGTGAGCTGTCCCTACGGCAAATTGGATAAATCAAAACCGTAAAGATAGATTGATGATCCCAGTATTGAAAAGAAGTTGGACACTGATAATGGTTATATGGAATGGGAGAAATGAGAAACCTGGAAACCTGAAGGAAAACCTGAAATTATTAAAAGGGAAATGAAGCCTACTGGATTGTGTGCTTTGGAAATGTGAAGTTACATGGACCAGGATAAGTATAATCTTTATTGTGATTGTACTTAAATACAATGAAACTGGTTATTTCAAAAATGGGCCATTCTAAATTTGATGATACAAAGGAAGAGAGTGTCACTTCAGAATGGACAACATTAGTTATTTCACTAACTATATTAGCAAATGAATAATAGAATCCTATCTATTAGGATAAGTAAACATGAACGCAATAAAAATATGTACCCTAATATAAACAAAATGGTAGAAGCCATTGAGAAATTCTATGATAAATAATAAGTGTTGCAGGATAAAACCTGGCTCATTTTCAGGAAACTTCTGTCTAGGCTAGAAAGAAGTTCAGCATGAGTCTGAAAGCTCAGAAGACAAAACCTCTTGTCGCGGTGACCTACCCAGATTGGATCCTGCAACATTATGCTGAGACACATATATTCGCCTTCACTTGTAATAATAAGAGTGACTAAATGCAACGTATAAAAAGAGTATATAACATTTTACTCTATTATATATATTTATGTATTACATTATGTTATATAATTTATATATATTTATTATATATATATTATATCTTATCCTATAACTATTGTATTTTACCTTATTCTTATTTTAAATTGTTTGTATAAGATTTTATTGGTGATATGTGTTTGAACCTTGTGCTTTCATATGGCCTATAGGCTAATCAACAAAGCTATCATATTGTATCATATAAGCCACAGTATAGAACAAGTAATTAAGGATTATTTATTTATTTATTTATTTATTTATTTATTTATTGAATTTATACCCCGCCCTTCTCCAAATGGACTCAGGGCGGCGGACAGGAACTCAAAACATTAGAGTGCCAAAGGTGGAGAAACCTGGAGTTTTTGATTGTGGGGTGTAATAATGCAGGAAACAGGCAGATATTTTTTGCTGAAGAAATTTCTTTATTTTTAAAACCTCCTTTAAGCCACATAAACACAATCTCTAGATGGATGTCAAAATAATCAGAATATAACTGATAAAGAAATACAATCCAATCAGCCAGAGCACCATCAAATGCAGCTTGTGGAGGAAATCATGGATGATTCATATCCGATTTACAGGTTAAATTTATAAAGTTGTATGTTCCATCAAGATTTGACCGGAAGGATATACAGCTGGAAAAGAAGATCAATGTAAGAAACAGATTTGATACACGTAAATAATGTAGAAGAAACCTGAGGGGCCATCAGAAAAGATAAGAGACATACACATTCCCCAAATTTCAAAGAGGAAAAGATCCAAGTAGCTTTCAGAACAAGTTTTTATGATAGCCAGGGAAAGACAGAGGATGAAAGAGATCAGAAGCTGAATGTGAGCCTTCAGTGTCAAAAATGAAAAGACAAGTGGGGATACGTCAGTCAAGAGTGTCAGCCAAGAGAAAATGAGTAAAAGAAGAAGAAAGGAAATATTTTAAAGAAGTGGAATCCTAACATTTACATCTAAGATAAGGCTATTTAAGAGTAGCAATGCAAGAAATCTAATGAAGACAAGTGAAGTTAAATTAAGAAGGAAAGATCCTTGAGACTCCATACAAGAGGGTTTCATAAAATAACAGAAATACTTGTGGACAATAACATTCAGGAACTGACTGTCCTAGAAAGTGAGATATGAGAGACACCAAACTAGCTATCAGGTGCAGTTGAAGCAGAAGTGATATTCAGCAGGTTCTGACCAGTTCTGGAGAACCAGTTCTGGAAATTTTGAGTAGTTCGGGGAACAGTAAACAGTAAATACCACCTCTGACTGGCCCTGCCCCCATCTATTCTCTGCCTCCTGAGTCCCAGCTAATTGGGAGGGAATGGGGATTTTGCAGTACCCCTGGAGTGGGGAGGGAATTGAGATTTTACAGTATCCTTCCCCTGCCATGCCCAACAAGCCACAGCCACGAAGTCATGCCATGCCATGCCCACAGAACCGGTAGTAAAATATTTTGAATCCCACCACTGAGTTGACGTACTATCAAAGAGAGATCTCAAATTCATGGCTGTAAGAAATATGGGCTGGCTGGAAATTAGACCTAAGCCATGAAGAGACAGCAGATAAGTTCATTGTCTTTATCTTATAAATGACAACTCAGCCCAAAAGACAAGCAGCATTTCAGATCATGAAAAAAGACTTCGCTTTTATGAATTCACTGTAAATGCCTCTCATGCTTTGAAGGTCCTCTATTTAGACCATAACTTAGCAATTAAGGTTTCTTATTAGAGTTTGGTACTCCCTTGATCTTATCCGGCTCTGTGGGGTTTGGCATCGGTTATAGAAACTGGAAGAATAATTTCTAATCTTCATTTTTGAGTGGGTTATTAAGACAAATCCTATTTGAATTAGTTGAAATAGTTCCAATAAATAACAAGGTTAATAATGCTGTTGAACCAGTTAATTACCTGGTTTACTTAATAAAATATAATGAGGATTTATTCAAAAATATTAACATATTGGGAAAAAAGATTTGTCAAGTGTCTTAAGGTGGCAAAAGCTAAATCCATGCTGTTTATGAATATCAGCAATGAAATGGAACATATTATCAAAGATCAGTGACAGCGGGTGCCTTTCTTGGTGGTCTTCTACATGGCCTGACCAAAGTCCTTGTCACTGCCAGGAATAAAAAGGCAATTGGGACCTTGGGCCAATGATATCATGTGGCCTCTGTCTTGTGGCCCCTGATTTATAGAGTTGTTGAGGGAAACGGGTGAAGAGGTTCCATGGAACTCTTTTGGAGGGTGAGTGAGGAAAGCACCCATAGGTGTGCAAATTACAGCTCAAATCAGGGCTTATCTTGTGGTGACAGGACAGTGAAATGTTAATATTTCTTCATCTTTATTTGTCCATGGATAACTCTTGGGTAGCCTTATTTAAGATAACCCACCTGGAGGTAACTGATTTGGTTACCTACAAGGTCTTTGGATGAAGTCAGATTCACTCCACATTGGACTCTAGATATGAAGGAGAATCCTACAGAGGCGATTTGAGGCTCAGGCTTGCTCAGTTACACGGAAGAACTTTAATTCTGTTTGTCTTCATAAAGTGGTCATGGCTGTTGATATTACTGTCTTAGTCACCTGTGTATTACATCCATGTATCTTCTGGTTACCCTTTTCTGGGAGATAATGTGTCATTGGTGTAGGAATGTAGTTACTGTATTTTTTGGACTATAAGACACACTGGTGTATAAGACACACCAAGATTTTGAAGAGATAATGTTGTGGCCCAGCCGGCTCTAGATGAGTGCTGATGGATTCCTCTAGTGAGGAGTCCTATGAGTCGGCTCTAGAGGAGGAAACCCAATTTGTCCCGGATGTCAGGCTAAGGATTGAGAGGAGGCAATTAGCAGAACGACGCCATCGGAGATAATCAGTATCAGCTGCCTAATTGCCTGGCCCTTCCCAAGAGGCTTTAAAAGAAATCCTCTGTGAAGAGTAGGTTTGCAGGAAACAACAGAGAAGCTACAGAGTCGGAGAATTGTGTCATGTAATCTTCAGGCCTAGTCAAGGTCAGTCCGGGCAAGCTGCCAAGTATCAGTCAGTTTAGTCATTTGTCTTGTGAAGGAGGGAGTCAGAACAGATAAGTAAGAGAAAAAGTTTTTGTCCTCCCTGGCCCCCATGAGCACTCTGCAGCCTTCATCAGTGCTCTGTGATATGCTGGTATGTTTCCAGATGCAATTCAAGATTCTGTTTGCTACAGTACCTATAATGTCCTTCATGACATCAGGCCAGGTTATTTGAAGGATAATCTATTCTTGATTGTGTCTACTTTTCTCATCAGATCTGGCAGGGGAGGCATGGTACAGTTCCCCTCTATTAAAGAGAGCCATGAGAACCAGCTAGCAGTCAGAAGACATGATGAAAACTCCTTAATTTCGTAATATAGGGACAGACTTAATTATAGTTTCAGCTGGGAAATTAATAAAATATATTAATCTTTTTTATTTATCTATTTATTTATTTGTCAAACATGTACAAGATAACAAGTACAGGTGCTGATGGACATGAACAAGACATGAACATGAACAAAGGAAGTAAATACAGATAAATGGGGACAGTAAGACAGGGATGGTAGGCACGCTGGTGCACTTACACATGCTCCCTTTGCAGACCTCTTAGGAATAGGGTGAGGTCCATGATAGACACTTTGAGATTGAAGCTGTGAAGGTTTGAGGTTGTAACAATGGAGTCAGGTAGAGCATTCCAGGCATTGACCACTCTGTTGGTGAAGTCGTATTTTCTGCAATTGAGTTTGAAGTGGTTTACCTTGAGTTTGCATCGATTGTTTGCCATTGTATTATTGTGGTTGAAGCTGAAGAAGTTGTTGACAGATAAGACGTTGCAGACTTTTTAAAAAATTATTATTAATTATTATTATTAATCATATTTATAAGCCGCACCCATCTCACCACATAGGGACTCGGGGCGGCGCACAGGGAACATAAAAAATATAAATATACATATAAACATTCTAAAAACTGAAATTAAATTGAACCCACCCTGCGCTAAAACCCATATTAAACCCCCAGAATTAAAACTTTGGTCAACTAAAAGCAGTACAGTGTCGAGTAAAATCATGCCAGGCCGGCTTGTTGGAAGAAGTGCGTTTTTAACCGCTGGCGGAACAGGCGGATGTCCGAGATGACGCGGAGTTCGGGAAGTAGAGTGTTCCAGAGGGTTGGGCCCATCACAGAGAAGGCTCTTCCCCTGGGCATCGCCAACCTGCATTGCCCGGTTGATGGAGCCTGGAGCAGACCCTCTCTGTGAGAGCGTATTGGTCATAGGGACGTATGGGGCACCAGACGGTCTCATAGGTTTTGTGTACTATGATTAGGTTAGACCATAGGCAACACAGTTCCAGATTGTCCAAGCCCAAAATTTCATGCCTAGTGACATAAGGGATTCTATTGTGAGCAAAGGAGTGGAGTACTCTTCCCGTGAAATACCTCTGAACTCACTTGATTGCATTAATGTCTGATATACAGTGTGAGTTCCAGGCGGATGAGCTGTATTCAAGAATTGGTCTGGCAAAGGTTTCGTATGCCCTAATTAGCAATACAATGTTACCAGAGAAGAAGCTATGCAAAATTAGGTTAACAACTCTTAATGCCTTTTTGGCAATGCTCTGGGGCTCAGATCTTACTGTTAGAATCTCTGGAAACAAAAAAATGGAAGAGTAACTGATAGAGCTTTTCCCTTTACTTAAACAACTTAAAAAGAAAAGATTCACGGTAAATGACAAGATACAATATACACGGGGTTGAAGTGTGACTTTTCCTGTCTCTGTCCTCACAGTATGTGGAAACATAAAAAGGAAGGGGGGGAAATTGAAAATGCATTTGGGGTGAAAGAGAATGTACTTAATACCAACAACTCAAAACAGGTTCTTTTAAAGCGTAATATTATGGATGTCTACGCATAGGCTTCCTGTCAAATCTGTCCATTCTGTATATATCCGTTAAACAATCTGTCAGGTTATCTGTCAGCCTAGAAGGCCTCATAGAAGCCGAAATGAACTCATATCTTGTGTTCAATGCCATGCTCACCCACACTACCAGCCTCCTAGTCTTGCAAAGGAATGGAAACGGAGTTGATTTATAGATTGCCTCTTTGCTCTCTCCACTCCTGTCATTTTCTCATGCATTTCACCTGAGTTTTCATCGTTTGCATGAAGAGGAGTCAGTGAAAAAGAATCTGTCCTTGTGCGACGTTCAAGGTTAGTTGGGAAGTGAGGAGGGGTGGGGGGGCTCACCTAATATTTGGGAGCTCTTTGAATCTGTCTCTTCCTTATGAGCTACTGTTTTCTCTCATCAAAAAGAGGACAGATTCTGTTGAAAAGTTGATTGGGAGCAGAAGCCTTGAATGAGTGCTTTGCAACCTCTCACCTCAAAAAGAGGAAATGAATATTGAAAATTCACAACGTAGAATTTCATAGGATTTAAGGAGACATTTATGGTTTTGCAACCACAGCATTATTGTGTTAAGGTAATGATGATTTAACAGCTGACCAGCTGCTATAAGGCTGTAAACAGTGTAAACCAAGATGATGAAATGAGAATGAGTCAGCAGGGTTACTGCCACTTTAAGAAGCTATTTATATAAGGGAGGCCATGTGAGGGCGTCTCTCTTTCATGTTATAGTTGAATATTGATTGATTGCCTGGTTTTGCCTACTACACACACACACACACGATACGTTTTTGTGTTGATAAATAAATAAATAAGGGAGACTAGTATAGATCTATTTCAAGCTATTTAGTTCTCATCAGCTAGCCATACACTTACTGGGATTCGAACCAGGGCTGTTTCACATGTGAGGCAGTTGTAATTGCCACTAGGCCACAGGTTCTCATCCTGATCAGCTGAGCCAAGGGGAAAAAATATATATAGCTCGAAATAGATCTATCCTAGTCTCCCTGATTTATTTATTGATCAGCTCAAAAACCTAATATACATATATATGCCTTGTAGATAAACCACTGTTTGAAATACAAAACCTCTTTGTACTGTATTTTGCTCCTGAGTTGTCTCAAAATAGTAGTCACACTGTGCACACTTCAACATATTGCATCAGGGTTCAGCATCTTTTTCATGTGCTAGGCCAGGGGTCTGCAAAGTCGGCTCTTTTAAGACTGGTGGACTTCAACTCCCAGAATTCCCCAGCCAGCTATGCTGGCTGGGGAACTCTGGGAGTTGAAGTCCACCAGTCTTAAAAGAGCCGACTTTGCAGACCACTGTGCTAGGCAAAAGGCAGGTAGGACCTTGTCTAAAACACCAAAGCTTAAAGGGTGTCCTTACTACTCTGCCTTCTGAAGCATTCTAAAATTGCAAAACCTGGCATCGCCAGCAGATGGTGCCATCAATGTTGCCTACGGCAGAGTTCCCCAATCTTTCTGTGTTGGAGGCCCAGGTGAGGGAGGGACAGACACCTTTAGCACATATGCAGTGACTCGCATGAGTTGGGGGTTGCACACAAACACATGCACACACTGGTCAGCCACTCACATGGCCCAGTGGCCAACAGGTTGGGGACCCCTGGCCTACGGGCACTATATACCTTCAGCTGTCAATGAATAACACAGTGCCACCCACCTACCCCGCCCACAATCTAAGATAGACAAAAAAAATAGCAATTCAAATCTCTCAATAACTTGCATGGAAGAAATGCTAATTTCAGAGACAAGATCCAGATAAAGTCAAAGGTCCAGATGAAGAAAGTTTGAAGAGTTTCAAGCAATAACATTGTTATAACATTGGGAAAAAAGCGAGTTAGACTTTAGGCAATTCTATCTTAATTATGCTAGGTATCATTTGATCTGGAGAATTGCTTTGACAGGCTTTCAAGATTAATGTCATGGCCTGTGATTCTGGCCAACTCAGAAAATAAGAACCACTTAGATTTCAGGAAAGACCTTTATTGCTAGTAGATAATGTAACTGAATCTTGAATTCCTACCAAAGCAATTCTCCCATTTGACTTACACCTACCCTAATTAAGGCAGAGTTACCTTGATTAAAGTCTATTTCTCAGAAATGTAGGATGGTTTCTTTGTAAGGGGTTGTTTTCCTTCTCCAAATTACCAGACATTTAATCACATATATTTATTTAACAATTGCATTTTATTGTTTCTGATATTTCTTCTTCTTTTGGGAAAAAAAATACTAATATTTTCCTAAGCGTGCAGTCCTCCCAGGGCAGGCGAGTTGCATGCAAACAAATGAAATAATACACAAAATATATAGCAAACTAAATATAAGACCAGGAAAATCATTAAAAAATCACAGCTATTTTTTAATTCCATTTTTAATTTTTGGCCACCTAGAGTCAAGTATTCGAGATGGGCCAGTTATTAAATTAGTTAAATGACAGGGATAAGTCGAATTTCTGAATTCCTTGCTGTGGAATATCACTTCAAATATTCAATATCTCATTCAATAAAATATATAATACCTAATTTTGGACTTTTGCCAAAGAGTATAGTCAATTATTTCATCAATAACACAACTACAAATAATCCCGCAAGCCTTCCATTTTTAATGACTTAGGACAAGATCGCTAATCTTTTTGGCGCCAAGTGCCAAAAGCATGCGCACATGCATGAAAAGCATATGCACACAGCCATAATGCAATGCGCGTGTGACTCCCCCATGTACCTGCCCTTGTGCATGTGTGCACAAAACTCCCCGTATGCACCCCTGCATGCGTGTGTGACCCCTGTGCAGGTGTGTGTGACTCCCACGCATGCGTCCACAACCCCATACATGGCCTGCCCCCCCATGCATGACCCGCGACCCCTGCACATGGGCCCTGCCCCTGCACATGCACGCACATCTCCTGCATGCACATGCATGGCAGAGACCCAAAACCAGCTGACCGGTGGGAGGCACATACAGGTGCGTGGCGGAACTGAGCTGGGGTGACAGCTTGTGTGCCCACAGATGGGGCCTTGCATGTCACACATGCCATAGGTTCACCATCACAGGCTTAGGACAGTAAGATCAGATGCTAACTTGTTCTCATCTTGTTGGCCAAGGATATGGTCTTCTACATGAGTGTCCTACAAAACTAAGTCCTGTTTTCAACAAGTCCTCTCTGCATCTATCTCTAATGAAGCATGTATTGGCTTGAAAGAACAGCAATCCAATCATTCGCAATTATTTTACACACATCTCACCTCCAATGCATTAAAGGCCATTCTGGAGAGATTCTACTCTGCTAGAAGCCTTCATTGACAAATCCTTTCTGTGTAAACAATGAAGAACATTGTCCTCTTTTTGTCCTCTTATCTGGGTTCTTCTTTGACTTTGCTCCGAAGCACAGATTCTGCCTAAAAACAACAAAAGGAAGGAATTCTCCTCACTTGAAAAAGTCCAAGGCTGCTCCTTTGAGAGTTTAGGAGATTCCTAGTCTTTCTCAAGACATTTCACTTCTTATATGTTGTTTCTTTAATTTATACTCTGCTGTTTTGTATATTCCAATGCTTGAGGAAGCTTATAGCACCAAATAATACAAATTAGAAAACACAATGACAAATGCAGTAGAAATCATAGCCAACAACCATTAAAATAAGTAGCAGTTTAAAACTTGGTTAGTGATGGAAGTCTTTAGCCCCTTCTTGATTATGGACCCAAATGCAACTCTTTAATGCAGGGGTCTCCAACCTTTGCAACTTTAAGTCTGAAGGACTTCAGCTCCCAGACTTCTCCAGACAGCTTTGCTGGCTGGAGAACTCTGGGAGCTGAAGTCCTTCAGACTTAAAGTTGCAAAGGTTGGTGACCCCTGCTTTAATGAGTATATTCCTTAAGTTCTGCTTTTCACACAGAGTTTTTACATAACTCTTTGACTATCTAAGAATTAAGTTTCTGGTCCTTTGGAAGGATCTCTCTGGCTATTAGGATGTTGATAGCCATCTGACACAAAAGGTAGATTCCCATAAATTTCTTTAGCAAGACTTATTAAAAGAGTAAGGGAATAAAATTACAAAAAACTCAAAAACTGGATTGTTTTATTTCAGAACTTGATTTTCCTTTCAGTTTTTTTAGGGCATTTAGAGTTCAAGTTTTATTAAACACCTTATGAATTGGTAAGCAGGCTGGATTCCCCCCCCCCCGCCCCCAATATATATACATCACCTGAATATTTATTAGACTATGAGCAGACCATTATACCTTATACTTTATGCATTATACTTACTTAATACTTAACTGGAGATGATTTATCAGAATATTCATGAACTGGCAGAGACATGGTAACAAGGTCAGCCAATGAATAAGCATGGTAACAGGTCAGCCAATGAGACTTATTTGGAAACAGAAACTTAAGTAAAAAGTCTGGGAATGGCTTCGCTGTATTAAGCTCTGAGCGCTGAAACGAAACTAGTCTGGACTTGTCTGTCTGCACCTCTGAACTGAAACTAAACTGTTCTCTCCTCTGCTGGTGAACCAGCTGTTGGTATTGTATATTTACTTATGTATTATATTATACATAAAGAGAAGTTAATGAATCCTGTTGCATCAGTTATCTGTGTGTGCTTTCTGGATTTGATTTCGGCAACAAACTCTGACAAGATTGTAGATGAAAAATCAAACCCACAGATTGTAAACCATATAGGTTTACAAAGATTAACAATAGCACCAATTTGTGCTTGGTCATTAATTGATAGCTAGAGATCTTTCAATAGAAACATCAGCTCTGGATCTTGCACTGCTATATAGACTGGCAGCTGCACTTTTCATTAATTGCAATTTCTGGACATTTTCTCAAAGGCTCCCCCATATACAAAGAGCATTGTAGCTGTCAAAGCATATCATAACCAAGATATAGATAACTGCCTATAGATCCACCTGGCTCAGGAAAGGTTATGTACTCGTCATAATTGTGCAAACATATTCCTTGCCACAGCTGCCATCTGCATACCTTTGGGTCACTTTCTGCACTTTGTGGAGAAGTGCAACTCATCCAAAATAGGCTTTGCCTCTGGTTGAAAATCCAGCTTTCCTCTTACAAATATTATCACCATCTTCTCTGCATTTAAATAGTTTCTTAATGGAATTTAGCCAAAATTCAAAGTGCAGATTGCTTCCTTGGTATTAGAAGCAGGACTGTTATTACTATATGATAGCATCCTACTCCACATCTCCAAATGAAACCACCTCCTTACGTGTGCACGCACACACATGCACACACACACACACAGAGGGAGAGGGAGAGAGGGAGAGAGGGAGGGAGGGAGGGAGGGAGAGAGGGAGAGAGAGAGAGAGAGAGAGAGAGAGAGAGAGAGAGAGAGAGAGAGAGAGAGAGAGATTCTTGACATTACACAGTCCAGATAGTATATTCTCCATGGCACACCATAACTCCATGGCATGGATGTTGAACATTGTCTTTGGGTAAAGCACCGTGAAGCAGTATATAAGTCTAAGTGCTAAATGCTATTGCTAAGCATGCAGGAGAATGTCCTGCCTTGGAGGAAACATTGATCATCTCCCTCATCCATAGAGTCAGTTTCAGCCTTGCCGGCTCACTCATAAAGGAAGGTTAGGTTCAAATGAGCAAGTGGTGGCCTTTATATCTCATGCAGAAAGATCCCATGATCTTTCAGAGGACAGAGCTCCAGACCTTGGCATCACCAAAGACAAATGTGCCGTAGTAGTGAAAAAAGCAAACTCATTGCTAGGGATCATTAGGAAGGTTATAGAAAATAAGTCAGCAAGTGTCATTTTGCCTCTTTATAAATCTATGGTGAGGCCCCATCTGGAGTATTGTGTACAGTTCTGGTCACCATATCTTCAGAAGGATATTATGGAAATGGAAAAGGTGTAGAGGAGGGCAACCAGAATGATTAGGGGGCTGGAACACCTTCCTTACCATCTGAGGCTGCAACGGCTGGGCCGCTTCACTCTAGAACTACGGCGCCTGAGAGGTGACCTGATTGAAGTCTATAAAATCATGCGCGGTGTGGACAAAGTAGAAAAGGAAAAACTGTTTTCCCTATCGCACAACACTAAAACTAGGGAGCACTCCATGAAAATTTTGATAACTAGACCTCAAACAAATAAGAGGAAGTACTTTTTCACCCAGAGGATCACTGGTCTATGGAACTCCCTGCCAGAAGAAGTGGTGACAGCTGTCAGCCTCGACACCTTTAAGAAAGGATTAGACGAGTTCATGGAGAACAAGGGTATCAATGGCTATCATTATGGATGCCTAAGGACACCCTCCAGGTTGGAGAGATAGGCAGGATATTTCTCAATGCCATTTGCAGAGAATCATAAGCAGGTGAAGACATCTGCTTGGGAAGACCCTGAAGCAAATGGTGAGCCACTGTGTGAGACAGAATGCTGGACTGGATGGGCTGTGGCCTGTTCCAGCAAGGCTGTTCTTATGTTCTTAAATAGAAATAAGAGGCTAAGAATAAATGTAAGCCTGTGGTAATGAGCACATATGGAAATTTACCAACACTGCCTCAGCAAAAAGATTTTGAAACTTTTTTATGCACATTCTTATTGGTAAGTTAACATTCTTCTAATTATATGACATCCACATATCATGCCTCCTGCTTTTTTCATTCAGGAGAAAACCTTGAACTTTCTGCCTTTGGATTAGTTATTCAATGTAAGGGAGGTGTGGTCAACCAGAGAGCTACTTTTGTTCCTTAGGAAGTTTAATCATGCTCATGTTATACTCTTATTTGTATTCTATAAATTATTTCAAGGATATGTGTCAGCAGTGCCACTTTCTCCAAAGAAATGTATATCCAATTAACATTATAAACCTCAGATTCAAGCAAAAACCATTGTCAATAATATGGATAATATATTAGGAAATGAGACTGTTAATCTTTCTGCCAGTCCTCGGAATTAATTAATGCCAAGACCTATCTGGAGATAAAATAAAGTGCAATTGTATAATGAATTGAGGTCCAGGTTTCATTCCAATCCAAAGAGTGGAGAAATAGGGAAGCATGCACATATTCAAACCAATAAATAACCTTTAAGTATTATTGAAAAGTTTGTGTATTAAACCAACATTCTTTAACTTGTACATTCCTACACCTTATTCAGTAGCTCATGTCTGATGAGCTACCGATGACATTCAGGAAACTATTACAGATCTGTCTTCTCCCAGGTTTTGAGGCAGATTTATGGTTGCTCTCATGGGTCATGCTTACTGTTTGCTTCTTTTTATACAATATTTGTCTTAGGGCTGCTCATGATTTTCTTTTGTATTTTTAAATTTTGAGATTACTTTATTTGTGTACTACCCTCTTGCACCATTTCCGAAGAAAATAATTTCCTAACTCTAACATTTGGGGGTGGGGGCATGCCTATATTATCACCTTTGCACTGGCATGATGCTCTCTAGAACAGTGTTTCTCAAACTTGGCAACTTTAAGATATGAGAACTTTAACTCCCTGAATTCCTCAGCCAGCCATGTTGGCTGGAGAATTCTGGGAGTTGAAGTCTACAGATTGCTCTAGAAGAAGTGGGACCGTCACTCCAAGACGTTTGAGGCTACTATACTTCTGTAACTTTCAGGTAACGGGATGATTTGAGTACGGCCCCTCTAGGGGAAATCAATGAAATTCATGCAAGATTGGGTACCCAGGTGTTATGCATCCTTTAACCTCCATCTTTAATATGCACCACTCAGTTCTTTAGAGTCCTTGGTTCTCATAAGCAGATTTAGGTGTGGTGGCTGTTAGGGGTAAAACACCCACGTTGGAAACAAAACAGGCGGAATAATGCAATACACCGGACAGCAAGAGATATGTTGCTTAAACCACACAAGAACTCTAAAACACTGATAGTAGAAAAATAAATAGTCTTTACTCTTGATGTAACTAAAATACTTCTTCCAAACAGTGATACTAACGCCTCCAACAATAAACAGTCCTTCACCAAAACACACTTATCTTACAGTCAGTCAAAACAATGATTCTTCTTCCATCTTCAGTTTCAGCTCCTTCCTCAGTGGCAATCAAGAAGCAAGGAAAGCAAAAAAAGAAAGGGATGAACTGTGTTTCCAGCTGCCTTTTATGATTGAACTGGGAAACACAGCCAATCAGATTCCGCATAGTCTTTAAAGATACATATACCCTTTAATAATCCTGGCTTATATATATTGTCAACCCAACATCAGGATAATTATCCTAACAGTGGCTGCCATCAAAACTGGATTTACCACCCCCACCTCTTCTTAGGCCCTCATAAGATGACAGTATATTCTATTGCCTCTGAAAACAACAATATAACTAAGGTTATGGACTATGTAGTAAATAGTCCAGCTATGCCCTTCAACATCTTTCTAACACATCCAATATCGGCTGCTTGAGGTGCCTTCCCCCTTTTATCTTGCCTAACAGTAGGATCTGTCTATTAGTATTTTCTGCATGTGAAAAGTGAAGCCCATAACATTTTCACAAAACAAAAATATTTTTACTCTTCATATTTTCATTTGGTGTTTTTCTCCCCATTTTTTTTATTGGAATGGCCATCTGTTCAAGTTTCTTGTCTTCGTATTCTTTATTAACAATAAATTGGTTCCCTTAAAAAAGCTGTATCAACATTTTAAATGATGGCAACAGCTACGCGGAGCAGTGAACAATACGGAGCTGCCAAATGCTAGTTTTATTCTTATTTTGCAGATGCTAATTGGATATATTTATATCTGAAAAGCTTTCATCCTTTAAAGGAACTGAAATAATTCAGTTGATTTGATTTCATATCAAACATCGTTTATGGTTTTAAGGCAAGATTGATATTTTCTGATAGGCTGATAATAAGCTAATTTGAATCTGACTGAATATGATTAGGCTGAGGGTGCAACGCTACACTATTTTAATTGAAAGCAAGTCTTGTGAAGTCAGAATATTCATTAAGAGAACTGTCCTGACAGATTTATATAAACTAGATAGAACTCCCATCCAACTTCATGGTTGTCTATGTTGTAAGAGGAAGACATCAGATGAAATATATTTCCCTAAAAATCAAAACAAGGCCTGCTAAAATTACCTGAAGGGACGTGGTGGCTCAGTGGCTAAGACTCTGAGTTTGTTGATCAGAAAAATCAGCAGTTCAGTGGTTTGAATCCCTAGTGCAGCTCCCGTTACTTGTCCCAGCTTCTGCTAACCTAGCAGTTCGAAAGCATGTAAAAAATGCAAGTAGAAAAGTAGGGACCACTTTGGTGGGAAGGTAACAGCTTTCTCTGCGCCTTCGGCATTTTGTCATGCTGGCCATATGACCGCAGAGATGTCTTCGGACAGTGCTGGCTCTTTGGCTTAGTAATGGAGATGAGCACTGCCCCCTAGAGTCGGGAACAGCTAGTACATATGTGCGAGGGCAACCTTTACTTTTACCTAAAATTACCTGAGAAGATGCATATTAAATTATTTTTAGAAAGAAATGATTTAAAATGTAAAAATACATCCATGCTTATGGAAAAAGATTAGCAGTCCATTAAAAAGATTTGGAAAACTTTTTGGATCTCCCTATTAGCAAGGGTTTCAAATTGAATGGTCATTAGGTTGGGTCACCACATCATCAAAAAGATGTTGAGGCTTTAGAAGGAGTGCAGAGGGGAGCAGCAAAGATAATTAGAGGCCTAGAGGCTAAAGAATACGATGAATGGTTGTGGGAACTGAATATGTCTAAAAAAGAGAAGAACTAGGGGAGGGATGTCCAAACTTGGGAACTTTAAGACTTGTGGACTTCAACTCCCAGAATTCCCCAGCCAGCTATGCTGGCTGGGGAATTCTGGGAGTTGAAGTCCACAAGTCTTAAAGTTCCCAAGTTTGGACATCCCTGAACTAGGGGTAACATAATAGCAGTCTTCCCATATTTGAGGGGCTGTCACAGAGAAGGTCAACCTAATCTTCAAAACACTTAAGGGCAGGAGAAGAAGCTATGGGTGGAAGCTTATGAAAGAGAGATTTAACCTAGAATTAATGAGAAATTTCCTGAAAGTGGGAACAATTAATCAGTGGAACAACTTGCCTCCAAAAGTTGTGGCTCCTTTATTACTGGAGGCTTTTAAAAAGAGACTGGACAATGATTTTTCCTGAATGATATGAAGTCTCCTGCTTGAACTAGAAGAACTGGTTCAACTAGATTGAACTAGATTAGACTAGAAGACCTCCAAGGTTCCCTCCCACTCTACTATTCTGTATTCTATATTCTGTCTCAACAAAGAAAGTGTGATATGTTCTTAGGAGATAGAATTCAATTGGAACATTTTCTCAATCCTACCACAAAACAATATGATAAATTTCCACGGAATTCAAGGAAGGGTGGCTAAGATTCCAGCATCCAGGTTTTTCATTTAATTCATTTTAATTATTGTTATTGTATTTGTTGTTATTTATTTGTGATTTTTAATTCCCTGTGCACCGCCCTGAATCCATCTCGATGGAGATAGGTGCGGTATATAAATTGAAATAAATTGAAATTGAAATTGAAATCCATCAGACATTAACCATATTTTTAAAAATCTAAATATATGAGACTATCCTTTCATCAGTCCTCTCTCAGTGCTTGCCAGTTCTACCTCACTGTTGACAACATTCTTATTATTATAATAGACAGGCTGATATGGTAAAATAATATCAAACGGTAGGTAGGAAGAGTTTTATCAAGATACATTTCTGTGGGGAAACGGCTTATTTTACATTTGAGGCAGGTTCCTTAGAGAAAATTATGGCTGAAGATTCGAGTACAGCTTTGCCTGAAAAACATATAAACTCCATTCCCCTTTGTCACATCTAAAAATTAAAACAAAGCCAGAAGCGTTTCCAGGAGAATGTAAAAAAAACCAAAAGACTATGCATAGCAGAAGCAAGGCAGATGCATATAATACCGTCACTTATTTTTACCTTCTAGCCACAGTGAACATAGTGTATATTAAACAGCACTTTTGAATTATGAAATGACCACTTTGAATGATTTATTCTCTAATATCATCACATGGTCAAATTTTTTTAGCCCTTTTGGAGATAGATTGAAGGAAGAAGGGAGGGTGAGCCTTTATTGAGAATATATATTTCTCTGTTTGTCATTGGAAGCTGGGCTCCAGTGAGCGTAGAACATAGAATTAGAGGCCTGGAAGGGACCTTGGAGGTCTTCTGGTCCAACCCCATGCTCCAGACAGGAGCCTTATACAACCTAGTTCAAGTGGTTGTCCAATCCAGTCTATTTTTGAAAACCACTAGTGATAGTCATTATCATCAAATTATATTTCTACCACATTCTAAGGAATTCTATCATAAAATGTCCCTTAAATATAACAATTCCAACAAGAAGCTGTAACTACCTGACCATCAACCAAATCTTTATTTGACCCACAAAACCTACCCAATTGTAATATTTTTAAAAATATCTTGGGTGATAAACAAGACCCGAAGATCATCATTTCCATCATTTCGTCCGGTCTCCAACCTTCACTTTTTAGTGAAGGTTGTGTAGAGTGTGGTGGCCCAACAGTTTCCGCGACACCTGGAGGAAGTTGATTATCTAGACCCGCGCCAGTCCGGCTTCCGACCCGGTCACAGCACCGAGACGGCATTGGTCACGTTGGTTGATGATCTCTGGAGGGCGCGGGATAGAGGTTATTCCTCTATCCTAGTCCTGTTAGACCTCTCAGCGGCTTTTGATACCATGGACATGGTATCCTATTGCACCGACTGGGGGGGTTGGGGCTGGGAGGCACCGTTTTGCGGTGGTTCTCGTCCTACCTCTCTGGTCGGTCGCAATATGTGTTGACAGGAGGGCAGAGGTCGACCTCGAGACCCCTCTTATGTGGGGTTCCTCAGGGGTCGGTCCTCTCGCCCCTCTTGTTTAACACATACATGAAGCCGCTGGGCGAGATCATCCGTGGTTTTGGGGTGGAGTACCATTTGTACGCTGACGACACTCAGCTGTACATATCCACCCCAGACCACCCCAACTATGCCGCCGAAGTGCTGTCCCGGTGTTTGGAAGCCGTACGGATCTGGATGGGTGGTAACAAACTCAAGCTCAACCCTGCCAAGACTGAGTGGCTGTGGTTTCCGGCATCCCGGTTCAGCCAGATTACTCCAACTCTGGCCATTGGGGGCGAAACACTGGCCCCCGTGGAGAGGGCGCGCAATTTGGGTGTCCTCCTGGATTCCCGGCTGTCCATGGAGGACCATGTGGCGGCCGTGGCCAGGGGGGCGTTTCATCAGGTACGCCTGATGTGCCAATTGCACCCCTTACTGGACCGGGCTGCCCTTCGCACAGTCACTCAAGCTCTCGTGACGTCCCGACTCGACTACTGTAATGCTCTCTACATGGGTTTCCCTTGAGATGCACTCGAAAGCTACAGTTAGTCCAGAATGCAGCCGCGCGGGTGATTATGGGAGCCACCAGATGCTCCCACATAACACCAATCCTACGCGAGCTGCACTGGCTTCCTGTGGCCTTTCGAGTGCGCTTCAAGGTTCTGACGACCATCTTTAAAGCGCTCCATGGCTCGGGGCCTAGTTATATGCGAGACCGCCTTCTGCCCCATACATCCCTTCGGCCGATCCGCTCCCACAGAGAGGGTCTTCTCAGGGTGCCGTCGGCCGGACAATGCCGACTGGCGACACCCAGGGGAAGAGCCTTCTCTGTGGTGGGCCCTGCCCTTTGGAACGCCCTACCCCCTGAATTACGCACCATCACTGACCTCCGCCTCTTCCGCCAATGTCTAAAGACATATCTTTTCCAACAAGCCGGCCTAGCCTAACCTCCCATGGGGACTATTTTTAGAGAGTTTTAAATTGGGTATTTTAAAATTTGGTTTTAGCATAGGATTAGAATAGTTTAATATATTTTAAATTATGTATTTATTTTTGTATGTTTTTAAATTCCTGTGTGCCGCCCTTGGTCCTCTGTGGAGAAGGGCGGGATATAAATGTAATAAAAATAAAATAAATAAATAAATAAATCATTTAAACTAGATAAATAAATGGTCATGTCTAAGTTGGTTGTGGCATTTCATGAATACCCTTTTATTTCATGTTATTCTTGTAAAAATGTGAAGACAATATCTTTTTAATACACACACACACACACACACACATACACAGAGTTAATAATGTGAAATTGGAATTTTTAAGTTACACAGGATATTCCCTCAGGCTGTGTATATAGGATAAGGATGAGATAGTAAGATATCACAATCACCACTCTGTGAATATTGATTGAGTTTAATGAGTATATGGAAGATTATTTTTGCAAATATCGCTTTCTAGAATTTTTCTTTTAAGATCTGCCTTTCATTATCAGGTTTAGCCCTTTTCCATTCAAAAAACGCAGTGGTGGGCTCACAATGATGTATAATTATATAAAGATAATGATGACAATTGCTAGGAATTGTAACCAGATCCACATCTCAGCCAAAATTAGGCTGGGGAGGGAGCGGTTTAAAAGTACAATTACTATATGTGTATACTTTTTGTTCTATTTTTTTTTTCCAAGAAAGGATGTTAAAATGAAATATGTACATCAAAAAGGAACTATAAATGCAATCAATATAAAACGGAGCTTGCTCAGAAGGTGAAATACACCAAGTAAATGATAAGAGTGGGAAGAAGAGAGGCAAGGGAAGAAGAAAGGAATAGAAGAGAGGGCAAGGAGGGGGGGAAGAAGAGGAGAGAAACGAGGAATGGAAAGGGGGGAGAGAAGAAGGAGAGAGGAAGGGGAAGTAGAGTAGGGAAAGATGACAGAGGGAAGAAAGGAGGTGGGGAGGGGGAGGAGAGGGAGGGAGAAGAAAGTGATGGATAAGAATAAATATGGTGTATGGAGAGCAGAAGAGCTAAATAATTGTCTTTTGGGAGCTGATGGTAAGATGAATTGATGTAGTCACTTAATAATACAAAATGATGTTGGCTATGTAATAGTATACATATTGCGAAAATGGAAAAATAAAAAAATTACAAAAAAATACGCAGTTTCAAAAACTCAAGAAGATGTTATTCTTGCTGTTGTTGTACTAAAGCTTTTTCCCACTGTGGGTTTTTCTAACATAATAATCATCTTTATTGTCATTATACTAAAATTACAATGAAATTGTATAACTTTTTCTATATCCACATTGGGTATGTCATGTTTTTGGTGTGATTTTGAGTTTCTTGTTACTTTTGACCATTATATTTACCTTTCTTTTCAAAAGCCGAGCCATTGATTGATAGTCCATGATTGAGAAGCAAAAGAACTTGGATTTAATTTCCAGCACTTTGAGGTAAAGCCAGAGGTGGGCGTCTCATACTGCAACAATCGATTCGCCCAGCACTGGAAATGGAAGTGTTCACACATGCTTTGCAGCATCAAAACACACAGCAATTTGCGTGCATGTGCCTTCTGCACATACATACAGTGCAGTGGTGGGTTTCAAATTTTTTTAGAACCTACTCTGTAGGTTTGGCCTATTTTGTGGGTGTGGCTTGGCAGTCATGTGACAAGGTGGGAGTGGCCACCTTTTAAAATGTGGTGAAACTCATTTAAGAAACGCTCTTGCTTAGCAACCAAAATTTTGGACTCAATTGTGATGATAATTTCTTTCTTTCTTTCTTTCTTTCTTTCTTTCTTTCTTTCTTTCTTTCTTTCTTTCTTTCTTTCTTTCTTCCTTCCCTCCTTCCTTTCATTTCCTTTCCTTTCCGTTGGGTCACTGGCAGCAGTGGGCCAGATTTACTTCCAGGTACGCCGGTGGAACCCCCTCTCACCGGTTCTCTAAATTTCACCAACCGGCTCTCGCCAGTAGGTGCGAGCCTGCAGAAACCCACCACTGATGCAGTGTCAAAAACACAGCAATATAGGACAGGATTGCACCCGGGCGGGTGGGAAGGCCCACTCACAGGTCACAACTACCGATTTGCCCCAACCAGTCTGAACTGACAAGAGCCTACCACTGGGCAAAGCTAAGAAATCCCTGCAAAAAATCCTGAGAAGAAATTACTTTTAACCGAGAGCTTGATTTGAATCAGTGATTGATAACGTCCTAGCTCCACCATTTTAAAACCACACATAAACATTGGCAGTTGGATATTATCATCATGCTTTTTTGAGGCTCCCAAAATGGAAGCATAGGCTATTTTTATTTTGTCGGTTTGAGAGTTAGTCAGAACCATTTCAGGGAAGGCAAGCACCTGAAGGCAGGACAAGAAGCAATAGATGGAAACTGTTGAGGTCCTCGACTTGCGACCGGTCCTCGACTTACGACCAGCCGCAAGACTTCGACCTCACCCTTGTAGGCTTGGTAACAGCCAATCGCGTCTGATTGGCTCAGACGCGACTGGCTGGAATTGGGTTGCCAGGCCTCCTGATTGGTTCCCCGTTTGACAGCTCTTCTTTAAATAGCTGTCAAGCGGGGAGAACCAATCTAGAACTAAAGAGAAATTTCCTGACAGTTAGAACAATTAATGAGTGGAACAACTTGCCTCCAGAAGTTGTGAATGCTCCAACACTGGAAGTTTTTAAAAGATTGGACAACCATTTGTCTGAAAGGGTTTAGGGCCTCCTGCTTAAGCAGGGAGTTGGTCTAGAAGACCTCCCAGGTCCCTTCTAACTCTGTTATTCTGATGCACACTGCCTTTACTCTTGATGGTTTAGGACAGTGGTTCCAATCATTTTTTGGCCATGCCCCACCTAAGCATCTCTAAAATCCTAATGGCCCTGTGACATATAATTCTTACTTTACTCAAAAAGTGAACTCTACTTTAGGAGGAAGCCTAAGAGGCCATTAACTTGGTTTAAACAAGGTTCAAATTGCGCCCATTCAAAATCAAATTGCCCCCCTGTGGGGTGTGGGCCCCATATTGGGGTCTACTGGTTTTGGGGCTTTTCATCCTTTGCACAGTATCTTTGCAGGAAAGGGACTAAGGACATCTCCAAACTCATTTTTATTTCTGGTCCTTCTACTTCGCCATGTGCATAAGGTACTTTTCCAAGGGGGTGTGTTGAGTCCTCGACTTGCGACCGGCCCTCGACTTACGACTGGCTGCAGGTCTTCCACTCTTCTCCCTAGAGCTATGGTAACAGCTTGTAACAAGCCTGTAACTGCCAGTCGCGCCTGATTGGCTCAGACGCGACTGGCGGGAATTAGGTCCTGGGGCTTCTTGATTGGTTCCTCGTTTGACAGCTCGCGTATAAATAGTTGTGTGCTGCCGCTGCGGCCGGAAGGGCCATCTGGCGGCTGTCTGCCGCGCAATGCTGTCGCTGCCTGCCTCGTCCACCGCGACAGCCCCACAACAGCCCCAAGCCGCTCAACCAGCGCAGCCCCGGCTGCCGAACCAGAGATGCTCCGGTCGCCATCAACAACAACAGCCGGCCGGCGGCTTCGCCCTCACGGACATGCCGGCACCCCCAAAGCCTCATGGCGTACATACACCTTAACAGGGTGTATCATTATGACAGCTCTTCACTTCCTCTCTGGCTTTCTTTCTCTTTTCAGCTTATTAACAATATCGCCATTCTTCAGAAATTTGGGAAGGTATCAGGAATACTAATTTCTTTTGGCTGGCAGAGGTCTCCAAAGAAAAGAGAATTTAACACAGCGTAAACAACATTATTTGTTCCCAACACAAGTACAAGATTTAACCAGTAGAACTGAACATGAAAACCCTTGAAGAATACAGCAGCCAAAGTGCAGGCGCAGAAATGCATTCCCCAGGATAAACTTCGATTTATTGGTAGGCATCTTGGTTGTTAGATCAAGGGGCAAAATCCAGAGCCCAAGCCAGCATGTGGACCACTTCAAAGTCTATTCTAGAACCTCTACAAAAGTTGATGCCATATTAAAAATGTTAAGAAAAATTGGAAAAGAATTTTTAAGTGTAATTTTAATCCCAAAATAAAATTCCAGAATGTTTTATCTTCCTTCTCTTGGGTATTTTCAAATCATAAGCAAAGGCATCCAAGTGTTTTTATTAAAATTATTATTATTTTTCTCTGTGTGTTGCTGAACATGCTCCCTCCATTAATAAGACATCTCAGCTTCAAATCAGTGGTGGCACATTGTAAACAAACCCCCAAATACCATCTGCTCTTTCATCACACACACACACACACACACACTCTTCTCTCTCTCTTCCCTTAACCCCACTCAATTCTACTCTCTCCCCTTCTCTTTTGTGTATCTCCACATCAGGTGATAAACATACTTTTTCTCTAGAGAGACTGACTTGCACTCTGTGTCACTTATAACCCAGATTTCAAACACATTCAGTCAGTGGTAGTGCGTTCTTGTGCGTATTTACAGTCTGCACTTCCTGCTATCAAAACAGACAAAAGTGGACTGGAGTTGCAGAATATTGGGAATGGCTGAGGGGTAGTGGTGGTGGTATATGACACAGAGTTTCTTAGACAAAGAGGTAGCTGTGTTCACCATGAGAAGGAAAGCAATCACAGAGCTGATCTTCATTACAAGATTGTCCCCAAATTAATACATCCCACACCTATTTCTCCAAGAACAAGGGATGATGTCTACCCACCAGTTCCTGGGAATGCCAGCTCTGCCTATCTTTTGTGCATCAGTAGTGCTTTCCAACTTCTGCCGGCATAACCAGAACAGCCTGAGTTGTGTGCTACACTTCATTTCCGTATTGACAAATGCCATCACTCAAATTGACTATTGTGCTATGGCAGGAAACAGCCCTCTTCCAATGATTGGTTACTGCACGCTTCTGCCATTTTGTCATGAGCCTCCTTCTGAAGGAACTGGAACAAATTAACTCTGATTTTTTCTTCTTCTTTACTTTGCTTTACCCAATCACTGGATGTTTTTCTTTTTAGACAGAGTCACCAGTGGATCAAGAAAGACAAGGTTCCTCCCACCCATTTTTTTTTCCTTTTACAGCTTGATTGATGAAACATCATCTGTTTTATTTGATTTTTAGATGATGTTTAGGTTTTTAATCTGGGCTGTTTTAGATTTTATCTATTTTTACATATTTGTTTATTTTTAATAATTGTAATTTGTTTATTTTTACTAGCCGTTCCCGGCCACGCATTGTTGTCGTTCAGTCTGGTTAAATGGCCAACCAATCTGTGTGTAGATCTACACCTGCACACACAAACACGTATTTCTGTATTTCTTCCTCTCTCCCTCTACCACCTACCTACCTACCTACCTACCTACCTACTGTATTTCTCCCTCTCCCTCTTTATCCCCTATGTACCTACCTACCTACCTACCTACCTACCTACCTACCTACCTACCTACCTACCTACCTACCTACTGTATTTCTCCCTCTCCCTCTCTATCCCTCTACCTACCTACCTACTGTATTTCTCCCTCTCTCTCTCTATCCCTCTACCTACCTACTGTATTTCTCCCTCTCTCTATTCCCCTACCTACCTACCTACCTACCTACCTACCTACCGTATTTCTCCCTCTCTCTATCCCTCTACCTACCTACCTACTGTATTTCTCCCTCTCTCCACCTACCTACCTACATACCTACCTACCGCATTTCTCCCTCCCTCTCTCTATCCCTATAGCTGCCTACCTACCTACCTACCTATGTCATAAAGGATGACATAATACCTGTGGCCCACTGCTCTCTCTGTATCCATCTACCTACCTTTTTTACAATTTTTTACATTTCCATTGTGTGTTTCTGGCACAGGTGTGACATCTACACAATCTATATATATCATTGGTGCCGTATTCGAAAGGAACGTTATGTGAAAATTTGGAAGCGATCGGTGCAGTACTTTAGGAGATTAGTGGTTTTGAACAAACTCTTGTTACATTTTTATTTATATAGATCTCTTTATTTTGGTTGGGTGCACCAGCCTGAGTCCATCAGAGTTGGTGGTAATAGCCAATTGTAATAATGAAAAAAAATAATCATTGGGAAAAAAGAAATCTTTTTTTTCCTTTCAGAAGGGGATATTGACAAGAGTCAAAGAGTTGGTTTCCACTCCCAGCCCAAGTGATAGGAAATGAAGTAAAATGGTGATGTTTTCCTTATATCAATTGTTGGTAGATGTGTGAGACTAGGACATACTGTATCAGGTGAGATGGGAAGTCAGTAGGAAATGTTTCTTAACAGAAAGCAATATTCTCAAAGAAAGGAGAGTAGTTTGTCTTTGCTTTCCCAGAATTGGGGGGGGGGGGGAATAAAGAATCAGGAAACTCTGCCAGCCAAAGTTATGGCAAGCGAGGTCTGGACAAAACAAAGGAAGGGAAGAAGTCTATAAAGGAATTTCTCAAGCTGGCTTCAATTCCAGCTTGTCTGATATATGGGAGCTGCAATTCAGATACACCTTCAGTAGATGAATCAAATGTTTAAAAAGGAATTGAATCTTTTAAGTTTGGCGCCATTGCAGGAACTGAGCATAGGTGGGCTGCTGCCGGTTCGGCCCAGATCAGGTGAACCAGTAGGAGCAGTGGCAGGAGGCTCCACCCACCTGCTCAGATACTTCTGCACATGTGTGCCCAAACCGATAGTAAAAAAATTGTCAACCCACCACTGGATCTGAGGGAACTTCTGAAACATTCAGTAGAAAGGAAGAACAAAGAAAGAAATTGCCAAAATAGGCTACTTTGGAAAATTAGTAAGTAGGCCTGAGTAGGCCACCCCCACCATGGCCATGCCCACGAAGGAACCAGGCAGAGAACCAGTTGCTAACATCCCACCTGGAGCCCTAACTTATTGTCTTCCCTGTTTCAGCAGCTCCCATGGAACTTGTAAAATAGAGAACTATGGAAAGTCAAATTTACTTAAAACATGCATTTAAAGTAATTAGAAACTAAAGGAGTAGCTTCCCAGAAAATTTGATACAAAGGACAATTGAAATGGAATTACATCAGTCTGCTTTGTTTTAAGAGGGAAGGGGGTTGGACTAGATGACCTGCAAGGTCCCTTCCAACTCTGTTAATCCGTAACACTTCCAAAAATTCACACACTGGATCCAGATCAGGTTCAAACTGTCTCCCCCAATATCAGACATTTGTTAAAAGAAGATTTCTTGTTGAAATGAGGAGCATTTATCCCAATGACAAAAAGCAGTAGAGACATGCCAGTATGTGTCTGCAGACGATGGAAAGTATTTATGAATGGATGGTCTGCATATGCCTCAATGTGCACATAAGAATATGGGGCATGTTTGCTTACCTTTAATACAAATCACATATTTCAGGACACCTAATTTTCACATGCAGACCAAGGAAATGTTTTGGACAGGAAGAAAAATTTCACCACCCAAGGAAACCTTTTATATTGCTTCAAATGGGGTACAATATTTGCTACCAGTGTTCATAATGGGGGAAAAAAACCTCCCCTTTCTCTGATCCTTGGGGATCACTGCAATCCATTGTGCTTCTATAGTGCAGAGAGACTACAAAGCGGAATACTTCAACACAATTAGGCAAGTCATTTTTTTCATCTCTTCTGCCTCAAGCAGTTACAAAAAATGGCTTGTTTCCTTTGCTGGTCCTTGCAAACCGAAGCAGGCAGTAGTATATCATTGTTTGCTGAATCCCTATGGTGCTTCTGCATTTCAAGTCATTTCTAAACACCAATTGCTACCTGATTGGCTCTTATAAAAAAGAAAAGGAAAGGAAAAAAGGCACCAAGAAGACCTTGAGAGAGATTGGCCTCTCTTATTTCATCTCTTTGGGAAACTCAGCCTCTGAGGAAAGTGTAAACAGCTACAGGTTCAGCTAGGTCAGCGATGGCGAACCTTTTTTGGCTCACGTGCCATAAGTGGGGGGAGCGGAGGGGGGTCGTGTGCGGGCATGCCACACCCATAATGCAATGCGCGACACACACACACCCCCAGTGTGCATGCGCGCACTACAGGCACCACTCCTCATTTTTTGCATGCTCTTTTCACTCTCCCCACGCTCCAGAGGCTTTATAGGAGCCTGGAGAGGGTGAAACAGCCTCCACCGCGCCCCCAGAGGCCCTCCGGAGGCTTCCGCAACCTTCAGGAGGCTTCCTTGAAGCCTCTGAGCACTCAAAATGATGCTCCGACGAAACGGGAAGTGACGTACGATTTGCTTGGAGCGTCATTTTGAGTGGTCCGGAGGCTTCAGAGACCTTCAGGAGGCTTCAGGAAGCCTCCAGACTGCTCAAAACGACGCTCCAAGAAAATCGGATGTCACTTCCGGTTTCGTTGGACCGTCATTTTGCATGCTCGGAGGCTTCAGGGAAGCTCATGAAGCCTCTGGAGGGCCTCCAGGGGGGCCAGGGGAGGCTCTTTTCGCCCTCCCTAGGCTCCTATAAAGCCTCTGGAGCCTGGGGAGGGTGAAAAAACCATGCAAAAAAGGGCAAATTCAGCTGGCAGGGCAGCGCCTTGCGTGCCCTAACAAATGGTTCCGTGTGCCACCTGTGGCACATGTGCCATAGGTTCGCCATCACAGAGCTAGGTGATGGGGAATGTCATGCATGTGTCTTAATGAGGCACCTTCCAAGCACACCTGACTTCTTGCAACATTGAAATCCCTAAAGAGGCAACATAAAACATCTGACTGCTGTTTGTGAAAATGTCAGTTTGGCCTTCAGCCTGGCTGATATTAGTTCTGCAAAGAGGAGGGGCTGAAAACAAATATCAGCATAAACTGGCAGCTTGTTTCTTTGCACAGAGAGTGTGGGGCAGGGAAGGGGACTCAGAGATCTTTATCTGCTATGGTGACTTCAAGAACTTGGAATGATTTGTTGCAAGAAATACCAATTAGTATTGTAGGACTCAGTGTTTCCCCAATCTTGACAGCTTAAAGACAAGTGGACTTCAACTCCCAGAATTCCCCAGCCAGCAAGTCCATCCATCATAAAGCTGTCAAAGTTGAGAAAGACTGGTCTAGGTCAGGGGTTTTCAAATTGGGCCACTTTAAGACTTGGGGACTTCAACTCCCAGCATGACTGGCTGGGGATTTCTGGGAGTTGAAGTCCCCAAATCTTAAAGGGGCCAAGTTTGAAAACCCTGGTCTTGGTGATGTTTGAAAGACCGTCAGCTAGGCCTATGAAAGAGTTCTTATTTTTATTTATTTATTTTATTATATTAAATTTATACCCCGCCCTTCTCCTAAAAAAGGACCCAGGGCGGCGCACAGGCATCATTAAAAACATACAAAAATACAAAATTGTTAAAAACTAATTAAGTATTCCCTGTGCTAAAATTGATAAAACTCTAAAATTTAAAAATTATCCCTATAAAATTATCCCTATAAGAGTCAGAACGGGGGATTATGCTAGGCCAGCTAGATGAAATAAATGAGTTTTAAGACGGTGGTGGAAAAGGCGGAGGTCCACGATGGTGTGTAAATTGGGGGGTAGGTCGTTCCAGAGGGCAGGGCCCGCCACAGAGAAGGCTCTTCCCCTGGGCACCACCAACCGGCATTGCCCGGCCAACGGTACCCTGAGAAGGCCCTCTCTGTGGGAGCGGATCGGTCGAAGGGATGTATGGGGCAGGAGGCGGTCGCGAATATAGCTAAGCCCCGAGCCATGGAGCGCTTTGAAGATGGTCGTCAGCACCTTGAAGCGCACCCGAAAGGCCACAGGTAGCCAGTGCAGCTCGCGCAGGAGAGGTGTTATGTGGGATTGCCTTGAGGCACCCATAATTACCCGCGCGGCTGCATTCTGGACCAACTGCAACCTTCGAGTGCACCTCAAGGGGAGCCCCATGTAAAGAGCGTTGCAGTAGTCCAGCCGGGATGTCACCAATGCCTAAGTGACTGTGCGAAGGGCTCCCCGGTCCAGTAAGGGGCGCAACTGGCGTATCAGGCGTACCTGATAGAACGCCCCCCTGGCCACAGCCGACACATGGTCCTCCATGGTCAGCCGGGAATCCAGGAGTTCACCCAAGTTCCGTGCCCTCTCCATGGGGGCTAGTTGTACGCCCCCTATGGCCAGTGTTGGACTTACCTGGCTGTACCGGAGTGCCGGAAACCACAGCCATTCGGTCTTGGACAGGTTGAGCCTAAGTTTGTTGCTACCCATCCAGCCCCGTACGGCCTCCAGACACCGGGACAACACCTCGACGGCATCGTTGGGGTGGTTTGGGGTGGATATGTACAGCTGAGTATCATCAGCGTACAGATGATATTCCACCCCAAAACCACGGATGATCTCGCCCAGCGGCTTCATATAGGTGTTAAACAGAAGTGGCGAGAGGACTGACCCTTGCAGAACCCCAAAGGGTCTTCTAAAGATGCTCTTCTAAAGATCTCTTCTAAAGCATCTCAAGCTGTGGGACAGAAAATGACATATAGTGACTAGAAATAATCTGATAAAGTGTTTATCTTTTTTTTTTTTTAAACAATTTTTATTAGTTTATAATATTGCATACAAAGAAAATACAAAAGTAAATGGTAGAGAAGTTAGGGAAGGGAAAAGGGAAGAGAAAAGGGAAGGAAAGCAAGGGGGGAAAGGCATTGACTTCCAACTCCATTTGGTTCAGGAGAATAAGACAGTAACATCAAACCTCAACTTTTTACTTTTACATAAGAGTATAAACTACCAGTTTCTATAATTTTTCCTTTGCTTTGCTGGTTGAGGAATTCTGAGAGTTGAAGTCCACACATCTTCAACTTGCCAAGGTTGAGAAAAATTGATCTAGAACACAGGTGTCAAACTTGAGGCATCAGGTTGCTGTCACATGATGTATTGTGATTTCCTTCCCTTCGCCGAGCTGGTGTGGGCGTGGCCTGTATGTGATGCATCCAGATCATGGACCACGAGTTTGACACCCCCAATCTAGGAAAACAGTGTAGATTCTGAAACCTGTCTGGTCCTGACTCTTTCTCTTGGGAAGCTTCCAGTTAAGAAACTAAGTCAATTAAATCGGTAATGGGATTCAAATAATTTAACAATTGGTTCTCTGCCTTAATGACCAGCTGGGTGGATGTGGCCAGGGTGGTGAAAGGCAGCACTCGGCCTCCTGCACGCCCCCTGGGAGCAAACACAGGCTGCAAAGGGGGCCATGCAGCACTCCACCACACACACTCTGTTTTGGGCCTAGTAGGTCTCTCTGCAGCCTCCTGGGAGCAAAAATGCGGCATGGGGTGACTGCACCACACTCTGCTGTACCTTGTTTTGGTCCTAGTAGGCCTCCATATACTTACCTGGGAACTAAAATGGGGCATGTGTGGAAGGGATGGGGAGGAAGGGATGGGGCCAGCCAGCAATTTAATAACAGATTCGCCCGAACCGCCCCGAACTGGCTGAATCCCACCATCGATTTAAATTTCTATGGAGATTCTCAGTCATCCAGAAAACTAAGGGGAAAACTAAGTGTTTCCCTACAACTCAATTAAAAATTAGAGTAGAGCATAGTCATCCATTGCAAGCTATAACAATGGCAAAATAATTCAAATGTTGCACTTAGGCAATTATATTGTGACATCCGACACAAGTCTGCAAGTCCTGTCTTTGTGATGACATCATGAGATGTGTCATTATTTGCCTTGCTTGTTACCCAGTCCCTTCAATCCCCATGGAATAGTCTGAGAAGCTAAAAAGAGAAATGCAGCCCTTCAGCTTTTTGATACTGAACAATATTAGTCAAATGCAGTGTAGAAAGCTTAGTTTTGTGAAATAATCCAGGCAATAATCCCAGCCAAGAATACTAGCTCTACTGCCATTGCACCATATTGTAATCCTAGCCCTAACCTTCACAAAATCTTCCAAATGTGGAAGTACTCCTTCTGTCCCTCACTTATATACTCCTCTAAAAAACTAGGGAGGGTCTTTTCTGTGATGCTGTCACTGTCTTTTCTCCTTTGGATTTAAATTTCATATATCAGATTGTAGTATGAACTGTGTTCCTTGTCCTGTCTCCCATACCAATATTATAGGAGGAGTATTATAATATTTAATTATATACACTCTAAAAGCAGCGTTTTTCAACTTTGGCAGTACTAAAATGGGCAGACTTCAACTCCTAGAATTCCTCAGCTCCCATGGCCATTAGTTAAGCTACTTTTGCAATTATTGTAGCATAAAGTGAATAGCAATCGCAATAGAACTGAGACTTATATACTGCTTCACGGTGCTTTATATGCCCACTTATGACTGCAGGACTGTAACTTTGTTGCTAGTATCCTTACAATTGATATTGATATTGATTGTTTCCTGATTGCTTATTTGTATCCTATGACTATCATTAAATGTTGTGCCTTATGATTCTTGACGAATGTATCTTGTATTTTTATGTACAATGAGAACATATGCACCAAAGACAAATTCTTTTGTGTGTCCAATCTCACTTGGCAATAAAGAATTCAACTCTGTTCTGTTCTGTTCTTATTCTATTCTATACTATTCTATAGCTCTCTCTAAGCAGTTTATAGAATCAGCATATTGCCCCCAACAATCTGGGTCCTCATTTTACTAACCTCAGAAGGAGGAAGGCTGAGTTAACCATAGAATAATGATAATCCTCAACCAAGATACTACAATCTTTGGTTGCAGTGTTATTTTACACTCTGCAGCTAAATGTATTTGTCAATAACAGGAGTTATTTTTGTTTCTACCTTTGCTTATTTTTAGGCAAGGCTGGTTGCTGAATTTTGATGATGACATTTCAACACTCTTGTTAAATACCTTTTAAAATAATTTTATTTGGCATTGGCTACGGGATATATTTTAGACTTTCTTGACAGTTCTGACATGTTTTGAATGTTACCACAAAACTGTGAAAGATGTGACATGTGACCAGATGTGTTGCTACCCACATTTAACATTCATCTCACCTGAATGTTATCTGAAAAGGGAAGATTGACTACAATCCTATGACATGAGCGCTCCATCCATTCTAGCCCATTTTGAATTCTAGAATTGTCTTACTTTAAAGGTTATGTTCTCATATTCTAATCCTTTTGTATTTTTTTCTAATTTCTCCTAATATCTTCCTTTTCCCCGCCAGAGCAAATAGGGTTTATTTGGTATGAGATAAGATACAAAAAGTCAGGGAAAGCAATATGGAGACTGATTTATTTAAACTAAATATTTGCCCTTGGCAATTTTATAGACATTCTATTTTTTTCTTCTTTATCTGGGCTGAAGCCCCTGAAAATGAGAAAATGAGGCCCTGAAATGCCTTCTTGAATTTCCCCTTTAAATTGTGACAGTATTCTTGTCCTTACATTTTCTTTTTAAACACAAATTGCATTGCTTGGAAGAGAAATCGATATTAATATTTAATTCAACGAAGCCATTGGGGGGGGGGAGGACAGTCATCTATTAATTATATATACAATAGAGTATCTATCATTAATGGCCTATTGATTTGGATCTGCCTAAATTAACCTTTACTAAATGGAACTAACTTGTGAGTAGACATTATAAAAAGATTTTGGTAGAAGGGGAGGTTATTCTTAGATATTAAAGTGGTATATTAAGCAATGTATGGGATATCCCTTTCAAATTCAGGTGATTTCTGGAAACCATGTAGAAGAGTAGATAGAACAATTTCGTAAAAAAAAAATTGGAATGTAACTAGTAAATCTGTTTTTCAAGCCTAATCCATTAAGCATTAGGGACCAGTACAATTTGGGATTATGCCTCTTTGGGACATGAGTATAACACAATGTAGTTAATTTTTGGTGTAAAATATCATTTCTACTATAATCCTAAACCGTTGACTTTAAGGAAAGGTTCATTGATTTTTCTGGGGCTTACTCCTGGGTAATTTGGTTGGCTGCAATCCAACTTCCCCCTCCTTCCCCGAATCAGGTATATAAAAGAAATCCCCCATGGATTTATTCGAAATGAAAATAAAAATAGCATCATCTACCAGAAGAGAGTCTATCTCAGCATAGATGAGCGCTAATGCATTTCTCTCATTCTCCCATGAAACATTTATATGCAAAACAATATTTTGCAAGATGCATCCAAACAAGAGTGTGTATTTTGAACATTTCTGTACAAAAGCAGTAGGTATTATGTGCATCTATGAACACTGGGGGAAATTGTAAACCTTAAGTGCATGCGTTCCAAAGAATTGTATATAAAAACAAGTGGAGAGCTCAGTATCATACGACATGGAGAATAGTTTGACTGAATGAATAAAATGATAGCTGGACTCAGAGCAGCCTTTACACCACCTAAATATTCCCAGTGGTCATACATTAAAGGGAGGAACATTTTCCATCTTCCAATGGCTGGAATAATGGGGGGGATGGGAGTGTGGTGTTGACAGATTTTCATCTTGTGCTTCCAGTGAACAAAATCCCGCTAGGCATATTTATCTTTAGTCAAAGGAAAGAGAGATGGTGATTTTCAATCTCTAAAGGTTCAAGAAAGAGGCCAACAATGTTTTGAGAAAAGCTAATCCTTTCCATGCCCTCCCGTGACTCGACTCTGGGTATTTTCACTCTCCTGCCATAAATAAAGCAATGGCACTCGATATTTATACATTTTTATTCATGTACGTGGCACAAAACTTGAGTCTGCAGCATATAAAGATAGGCTTTTAGATATCAGCAGATCTCTCAGGCTTTCTTACACATCTGCAGTGCGATCGAGCCTCAACTTCTTTGCTCAAAGCAAAATGTGGGGGTGTGCCATTGCTCCCTCACCCACCAACAGGATGCCATTTCATCAGGATTAGTTCTCCTTCTTCATTATGGCAAGAGGTAGGCCAAGTTGTCTTTCATACCTAATTTTATAGCCAGAAAGCCTTGATGAACCAGAGCCTGAGTGAGGAGCTGCAATATTCTTCATTGTCCTAAGTTGGAAGAAGCTAGAACAATACAAGGCTAAGCAACAATGAAGTATTCTGTGTCTTCTTCACAGTGTGCCTGATCAGTGGTGGCTTTCACATCAATGGTGGGATTCAAAAAATTTTACTACCAGTTCTGTGGGCATGGCTTGGTGAGCATGGCTTGGTGGGCGTGGCAGGGGAAGGATACTGCAAAATCCCCATTCCCTCCCCATCAGCTGGGACTCAGGAGGCAGAGAATAGATGGGGGCAGGGCCAGTCAGAAAGGACAGTTACCGGTTCTCCAAACTACTCAAACCTTTTGCTATGGTTCTCCAGAACTGGTCAGAACCTGCTGAATACCACCTCTGTTTCACACCATATTAGGGGTGGGTTCCTGCCAGTTCTAACCTCTTCTATAGAAGAGGTTCCACAAATCTACAGTGCCGTTTAGAACCGGTTCCACCTCCCTCCTTCCGCCCATCTGCACATCATCAAGATGAAGAATGAGAGGAGGAATTCTGGGAGTTGAAGTCCACAAGTCTTAAAGCTGTCAAGTTTGAACATCCCTGGGGGTGTTTTTTTTCTAAAGGGCTAGGGGTGCAAGGGTCTTGTAACTTGACAGCTTTAAGACTTGCATGCTTCAAATATAACAAATGCCAGTTTCTGAGCCAACACTTTGGTTGCTAAGCAAGAGCATTTTTAAGTGAGTTTCACCACATTTTACAAGTTGCCCATGCCCACCCAGTCACATGACTGCCAAGCCATTCCCACTCAGTCACATGGCTGGCAAGCCATTCCCACCCAGTCACATGGCCAAGCAAGCCACTCCCACAAAGCAGGCCACACCTATAGAAGAGATTCTAAAACATTTTGAAACCAACCACTGCACCATATGTTCAAGATTCACTGTCTTCCCCCAGGATCAGATCAGAACTTCATAGTACTAAGGAACAAGCAACCAATAGCATCTTTGAATTTAATATTTTTCCTTGGTTCTAGAGCAGTGTTTCACATATTTGGCCACTTTAAGAGGCTTCCTGGCTGGAAAATTCTGGGACTTGAAGTCCACACAACTTAGGGTTGCCAGGCTTGAAGAAGACTGCTCTAGAGGCTCAGAGAGCACAATTGGGGCCTTCAGTTTTCATTAGCAATTCCTTCCTCTCCAGTTTATTTTGCTTTTGTTTCTGCATAAAAAAATAACCACAGCACATCAGTCTGTAGGTGTTCCAGAACAGCAACAAACACTAGATATTTATTTATTAAACATATTTCTCTTCCACCACGATCAGATTGACTTTTTCGCAACTTACATAGGGGGGGAAAACAGTTATAGTAAATCTAGCACAAAGAATAAAAACACAGTTGCAATAGCACAAGCCAGGATGGGGGGCAGTGGACATGGCCAACTCAAGACTCTCCAAAACAGGCCAGTTTTAAGAGCTGTTAGGCAACTAGCAGAAAGGTTAGTTCAACTATTGCACAGAGGCTGTTCCACAGCATTGGCATCTTCTTGCAACAAGAAAACAAAGATGCATTGAAGCCAAATCTGCCTTTACAGATGCTATAATAAAAGTAAAAATATATACTAATATCTCAAAGTCTTGAATAAAAGCAAATCAGACATGTTAAAATAGATCTGCTTATAAAATATAACAATAGCTTCCTCCCTTAGTATATAAAACAGAAAGGAATTATTCCCAGAACCCAGAAATAATAAGGCATAGCATAGGGATAAAATTATAGAAGGGGATTGGGGTATGAGTAAAACTTAGTTTGGCTAATGGCTAATAGGGGTGAGGAACCCTATCTTCGGAAAGGTTGCTATCTGGGTGCATTTGGCCCAGTTGTTACCACTCAATCCCAAGAAGAAGGCAGTGGCAAACCAGTTGTGAAACTATTGGCCACAAAACTGAATGGATACCAGGAATCAAGTCTGATTTGAAGGAGATGGATGGATGGATGGATGGATGGATGGATGGATGGATGGATGGATGGATGATGAAGATACTAAATGTATTTATTTATTTATTAATCCAATTTATACCCCGCCCTTCTCCTAAAAAAGGACCCAGGGGCAGCGCACAGGCAATTTAAAACAAAACATACATATAAATACCCATATTAAAAAGCTATTAAATAATAATCCCGTGCTAAAACCAACTTATAAAATCTCAATTAAAATTTACAATGTTAAAACTCAGTATCGGGGGTTATACTAGGCCGGCTTGTTGGAACAGAAGCGTTTTAAGCGCTGGCGGAACAGGCGGAGGTCCGAGATGTTACATAGTTCGGGGGGCAGGTTGTTCCAGAGGGTAGGGCCCGCCACAGAGAAGGCTCTTCCCCTGGGTGTTGCTAACCGGCATTGTCCGGCCGACGGCACTCGGAGAAGGCCCTCTCTGTGGGAGCGGATCGGTCGAAGGGAAGTATGGAACAGGAGGCGGTCTCGTATGTAGCTAGGCCCCGAGCCATGGAGCGCTTTAAAGATGGTCGTCAACACCTTGAAGCGCACCCGAAAGGTCACAGGTAGCCACTGCAGCTCGCGCAGGAGTGGTGTTACGTGGGATTGCCTTGTGGCTCCCATAATCACCCACGCGGCTGCGTTCTGAACTAACTGCAACCTTCGAGTGCACCTCAAGGGGAGCCCCATGTAGAGAGCGTTGCAGTAGTCCAGCTGGGACGTCACAAGTGCTTAAGTGACTGTGCGAAGGGCAGCCCGGTCCAGTAAGGGGCGCAATTGGCGAATCAAGCGTACCTGATAAAACGCCCCCCTGGCCACGGCTGTCACATGATCATCCATGGACAGCCGAGAATCCAGGAGGACACCCAAATTGTGCGCCCTCTCCACGGGGTGGTGGTGGTGGTGGTGGTGGTGGTGGTGGTGGTGGTGATGATGATGATGATGATGATGATGATGATGATGATGATGATGATGATATATAGATATACAGACAGACAAAAAGACTGGTAAAATAAATCAAAGTGTGCCACTGCCTTTTGGCAGGAAATTGTTGGATTTTGGTGGCATGGTTATAGGAAGCATTTGCAAAAGAAGGTTATGGTGGATACATGTGGCCAACTGCCCTCCCATTCTTTAAGAGTGCTAGGTTGCACCCAAGGGATTCCTGTCATTTAATCTTCACAACAATGGAGTTAGACTGAAGGGAGAGGTCAATGTACCATGAGAGGTACATGATAGAAAGGGATTTTGAATCCAGTTTTTCCCTCATACAAATCTAACACTGGACCATTATACCTCACCCCAGAGATATGGATGGTTCTGACCACATTGGCCTTCAGGGTGGTATGGAAGATTTGACATTTCTCCAGGCCCTGAAGCCAGCATGCTAATGGAGCTTTGGCAACGGTTGTACCAGTGGTGGCATTCTGCCGGTTCTTACCGGTTTGAGTGAACTGGTAGCAGCTGCTGCTGGAGGCTCCGCCCATCCACCCCAACATAATGTGCAGCCTTATGCACAAGTACAGAAGTCAGTGCACATGTGTGAGATCACATTTGCGAACAAAGTAGCCAAGGTAAGTAAATCCCACCACTGGATTGTATGTATGTGATCTATGAGTGTGAGATTTTTTTTAGGGCCTTAACATGGACATTTTTCTTTCTTTAAATTGATTTTTATTATTGTATTATGTTTTATTCTTGTTTATTGTTTAAAGTTCCTCTGGTAGATGGGAGATCATACATTGTAAATTTGCATAATAATTACATGAAAATAAAATGTAGACGTAGGGTTTGGTTCGTTTCATCATGCATATTGCTCTAAGACTCAAAGCAGTCTGCGATTCAAAGCCATTTCAAGGAATAAAACCAAGAGGAAGAAATTCTCTATAATAAAAATAGAGGAAGGAAGATGACATGGGAATTTTCTCCCTGAATCTATTATAGTTCCTAATTTTGCTTTATCTTGAAATGAATAACTAAAGGGTGCAATGTACAACACTGCATACCTCTCACAATTGGGTTATAATATAAAATTGTTGAATGCTCTATTAAAGTAATTTAACTTATATATAAATTAATTGACTCACCTTTGAAAGAAGACTATAGAATTATTTTACATTGCCTCATCTATTATCACCAAAATTAGCTGATGATATATTTCCAAGCTGCATAATTCTTCAGCTAGCATAGTGTAGACATATTCTCACTTTTTAAATTATATGAGCTTTTATCAAGTAGTTACAAAATAAAAGACGAATCTAAACTTTTCCAATAAAGCCTATAATTTAATTTCCATTCATATAGATATCTTGCTCTAAATTTAGAATGTATTATGATACAGTAATATTAAAGCTCAATTTTTTCCTTAATCATTAATTTCCTCCAAATGCAGTAACTTGGCTATCCAATATACCTGTGTAAATTTTACTCACACTTTACTTTCTGAGCGTAGACCTTATAATGAATAAGTCAAAATAGTGAACAAAGAGATTAGATGAGTTACACTGGGGTAATTTAATGTAAAAGAAGAATAGATTTGTGTATGTTCAAAATTGTCCTGTGGGTTTTTTTATTAATGATTCTAGAATGTTGTGAATCACAAAGGAAAAAAGGGAAGAAAAGGGATTGATAAAGAGGATATGATTGTACTAGATTATTGTTATATAACTTCTTAGGGAGAATTAGGTGAGGACAAAAGAAAGTGACTGAATTTAGAAAAGTCACAGTTACTTATCTTCAATGACATTTTAGTCCCTTACTTTTTATATTGTTAAAACAAATTAAGCTTAATTTTCTTACTAAAAATCAGCAATAATTAAATACTATATGAAGGTTTAGGAAGCAAGGATAATGGGATTCAGTGTTAAGATGCAACATTCGAGACCACCTACTATCTTCCATTTCTAGCCAAAGCAGGACATTTTATTTTTTCAATCTATTTTTACTTTATTTAAAAAAAAACTAAAATACAAAATACTGCCCAATTTTTTTTTAAGAATCAACAAAGAAAAAAATTCAAAACAAGCAAGAGATTAAAAAGTTCATTAAAAAAATAACTCATATACACATATTGTCTACATTAATTGAATACTTGCTTATATATTACATATGTTGCAGTATTAGTTCCCCATTCCTTGTGAAACAGACCCAAATAATTTTAAAGTGTTGAACTCCTTATTCTATTCCGTTAACCCAGTGCTTCTCAATTATTTTCTGTCATGCCCCCCTAGGAAGAAGAAAACATTTCGCGCCCCCCGCGCGACTGTAAATAGTATCATCCGGGTCTAAAAGTCACATGGGCGGGTTTGGCTAATCAGGATAGAGCATCATGTCTATCCAATCGGGTCTGTTCTCCTCGAAAGGGAGGAGCATGCGCAGTCACATGTACTGGCTTAATGCTCACTATCGATGCAAATGTCAGCAGTGGTAGCCCGATTTCTTTAGCAAGTTTGATTAATTGGGGCAGTGTTATGTTTCACAGGAGAAGGTCCTTGTCAGCATCTGACTGGATACAGAGACATAAACACGGGGCTTGGCTTGTTATGACAGTGTTTGCCGAGGTCAAACGCGCCCCCCTTTACGGAGCCTCGCGCCCCCCCCTGGGGGGGGCGCCCCACTATTTGAGAAGCACTGCGTTAACCTGTCATCTATATACTATGTTAATGACAAAATAGTTAATCGGAAGAAGTATAATAATAAAAAAGAAAAGATTAAAATTTCAAATCTCTCTGTTAACAAATTGTTATTGTAATCAACTCAGAAAATTTGCCATGGCTTTTTTTATCCCAAATTGCCCCATGAATTAACAATGATTTTCCCTGGATCAAATATCCATGTTTGTGTCTTAATACCATCACTTATCATTTTTGTCTGATTAAATATGTCCAATCTACAAAGCCAGTCTATATTCACAAAAAAGTCCAGTGATGTTTTTCCCCTGTTAAGTATGATATACAGTATCCATTCCTCAATCTTCTTAAAGTTAAAACCCAAGCTTGCTTATGAGAATGTTCTGTTGAAAGAAAAGATAGCTGAAAGATCAGTGATTTTCTAGCGCTCTCGCATGAACTGAAATCTTCAAGATTTCCCCTCCTGGATGGGTCCGTGGCTGTCCAAAAGTCATCTTGGGTCATTCCATTCAAATCCAGGGAGCAACACTGCAAAATCAGCTGATCATTGGCAAGAGAGAAAAATCTTCCTACCAGCCATCTTGGGGAGCAGCCTCAAAGCAGGACATTTTAAAGACAAGCTTACTGGAAGAGAAACCAGATGAATAAGAAAGCTTTGACCAGTTCATCAACTTTGTGAGAATAACCAACCTTTGACAGTAATGTAGGATAGACCATTGTTAATCATGCAGTTAAAGTAACATTAATTAATTGAATCAGAATTATTATTGAATGTTGATTATACCCGATTATACATGCATGTACGGGGTGGCAGGGGGAGCTCAGGGGTCATGCGTGTATGCGTGGGAGTGGGGCACATTGCATTATGGGTGTGGGCACGTGTGTGTGTGTGCTATCGCACGCACACACGTGATTTTGGCATGTGAGGAGAAAAAGGTTAGCCGTCACTGGATTATACTATAAGGAAAAGAAATAAAGGACCACAAGTGTCAGTTGATCTATCAAGCTACTTTTGGGTGACAAGAATTGTAAATCCACTCAATGGAAACTTTGGCCAGAAGAAAGTTATCTACTAGTAAACAGGCATCAAATCCCTCAAAGTGGATACAAGAAAATAAATGGATTCTGGGAGATTAACAAGAGCAGCTACGGGATATAGGTACAAAAAGAGCAATCGAAGAAAATCTGCAATTGCATTCACCAGTAAATAGTATTTGTAATCATGCTGAAGAAAAAAGTAAGAAAATGGAATACAGATTAGGTGCTTCTATGCTTCTGAGGGGAAGGCCTATGCGTAATGGATGGCAACCTTTCATATTAATCTCATCTGAGATTACCATTTACAGCAGGGTTAATTTCTGAGCCACTTCACTGGAGCAATTAAGGTTAGCTTCACTCATTGAAGTCTACGCTCTCTAAAATTGATATAAATTCTCTCAGAATGATCCACCAAGAACAATAATCCTCAGAGGGGAAAAACCAAAAACAAAAGCTACAATTGATAATGTGTAGCCACAGTTCAGGGATCAAAAATAAAAAAACAAAAACAAATGCAGATGATTGGTTATGCCACTGTGATGAAGAACATGACCACGATATGAAAGATGAGGGGAAAAAAAGTCACACATTTCCACCTACCTGGCTTTAAAAAAAGCTTTAGTTTTGAAACCTTAGTTGAACAGCTGAAAGAAATATTTTGTCAGCCTTCTTACAGTTATTTGGAAGCGGGCCAGATTCAGGAAATAAAATATTGAAGACCAAATGTTTTCGTTGACTTAGTCTTAGACGGTATCAACTGTGTGCATATCATATAAAACACATACAAAGGATGTCTCTTTTCTACAGAGATGACCAAGTGAGATGAGAGGATGCTAGATATTCAAATGCTTCGAGAAATCTTTTGATGGTGATCCCTTGTTAATACTGCTGAGACTGTGATATTTGTATTAAATTAAGTTATTAAGAGTCGGAAAGCTAAACCCAATAAAAATAGTCCCGACTGGACTATTGTAACTCTCTCTACATGGGGCTCCCCTTGAGGTGCACCCGGAGGCTTCAGTTAGTTCAGAATGCAGCCGCGCGAGCAATTATGGGCACCTCTAGGTTTGCCCACGTAACACCGCTCTTGCGCGAGCTGCACTGGCTACCTGTCGTCTTCCGGGTGCGCTTCAAGGTGTTAATTATCATCTTCAAAGCGCTCCATGGCTCGGGACCTAGCTATCTGCGAGATCGGATCCTGCCCCACACATCCTCACGACCGATTCGCTCCCACAGAGAGGGGCTTCTCCGGGTGCCGTCCACTAGACTTTGTCAGCGGGCGACGCCCAGGGGAAGGGCGCTCTCTGTGGCGGGCCCGGCCCTCTGGAACGACCTTCCCCCTGATATTAGGACGACCACTGACCTCCGCTCCTTCCGTGTAAAATTGAAGACCTATCTCTTTCGACTGGCCGGCCTTGAATAGTTCTCTCTGTCTATTGACTCCAAATTTTAGTGGGTTCTTAATTTTATATTTTTAGCACGGGTAAATATTATTTAATTCTATTTTAATGTATGTATGCTGTATTTATTGTATATTGTTTTTAGCTTTGCCTGTGCACCGCCCCGGGTCCCTGTGGGGAGAGGGTGCGGTTAATAAATTTCAATTTCAATTCAATTTCAAAACTGTACTGACAGCAGGCAAATACATTGGCTTAAGTATGCCTAGTAATTCTGAGGGAAACTCAGATAAATATGAGACTTTACTGGGATATTCCTGGGATATCATTGCTGAGGGCAATTAATTCTGTATTAATTCATGCAGTAAATCCATGTGTTTGTGACATTGCATTTTGTAATGTGCCAGATCTAAAGTGAAGGAAAGTGAGAACATTTTTTTGGTCAAAAGTTCAAATATTAAAATGTTTGCTTCTCTACTTTAAACAATGTCGAAGCCCAGTGTCCTACTTTGCAATCTTGCAAAATCTGCAGGATGATTCAAAATAGACCGCATCAACTATATGGTGCTTGTTTGATTGAATGAGGAAAAATAATGCCACTTTTTTTTAATATAACAAAACACCCAATCCAAAAAATATATATCGTAAAATGCAGAATAAATCAGAATAAAACAGATTAAATTACACAAAACAATATGTGTGCTGGCATTCTTGAAAAATTAAAGAAGGCTTGAATTTTTTTTTATTTTTTTTTGTGTATGTTTTTTAAATTTCCTGTGCGCCGCCCTGGGTCCTCTGTGGAGAAGGGCGGGATATAAATGTAATAAAATGAAAAATGAAATGAATGCAAGCCAGAACTTTATTTGGAAATATATCCATCTGTCCATAAAAGGGCTGCTGGGAAGAAATATCCTAGCAGAATCAGAAGTGCAGAGAACTACTCTTACTCTTAGAAGTAAGAGTGCAGAGAAGAGCAACCAAGATGATTAGGGGACTGGAGGCTAAAACATATGAAGAATGGTTGCAGGAACTGGGTATGTCTAGTTTAATAAAAAGAAGGACTAGGGGAGATATGATAGCAGTGTTCCAATATCTCAGGGGTTGGCAGAAAGAAGAGGGAGTCAAGCTATTCTTCAAAGCACCTGAGGGCAGAACAAGAAGCAATGGGTGGAAACTAATCAAGGAGAGAAGTAATTTAGAACTGAGGAGAAATTTCCTGACAGTTAGAACAATTAATCAGTGGATCAACTTGCCTCCAAAAGTTGTGAATGCTCCAACACTGGAAGTCTTTAAGAAGATGTTGGATAACCATTTGTCTGAAGTGGTGTAGGGTTTCTGCCTAAGCAGGAGGTTGGAATAGAAGACCTCCAAGGTCCCTTCAAACTCTACTCTACTCTACTCTACTCTACTCTACTCTATTCTATTCTATTCTATTCTAATAGATGTAATATCCTTAGCAATTTGTCAGGATAAATTCTCTTTTGGATTTTGACCTCTCTACTGTGGAAATGACAAGAATTTTGTCTATGTGGCCACCATTTTGCAACTAGGTCTTAAACATATTATCCAAATTCCACATCTGGACATAGCCACACACACACACACACACACACATAAACACATAAACACACACACAAACACAAATTAAGGATTCTACCTTAGGACTCAATAAGTAGTGACATTTACTACAAGCTTGGAAATTATTATTATTTTCATGCAAGTTTCTGGAAAAGGCAAAAGACTTAACTCGGAGTCCATAACTTTAGGTTTCAGCAGATCTTGTAATTGTAGATTTAGTGGCTTCATTTGACTACAGTTTCACGGTAAAGCTTAATAAAAATTCTCCATATGCGTCAGTGTAATGTTTATGCATTATACTAACTTTGCCCACAGGATTAATTGAAAACTGTATTTGGTTTATGTATGATTATATTTATTTGTCCCCCCCATCCCAAGCTTTTCACAAAATTAAAGCAATGAACAAATTATAATTGAAAAAAATTATATGGATGTTAAACTAATTGACTTTTCCATTAGTCATTAATCTGTTGAGATTCTCAGTCATCCAGGTCATGGCTGTCCCAAAAGTACTTTTTCAAGAGGCAACTAGACTTTCTGCCCCATCAGGACAAGATTCAGCAGTCCATCTGCTTAAAAGACAATGGTCACTCTCTTGAAGGCAGCAAAGTCCACATTTTGGACAGAGTGGACCGCTGGTTTGACCGCTGCTTTGAAAGAGGGGTCAAAGAGTCCATCTATGTCAAAACTGAACAGCCCCTCTCTCAACAGAGAGGGAGGGATAAGACATCATCTATCTCCAATTTACAACACAGTCCTTTCAACAGTTCCAAGAAGGCTCCCCACCCATTTGCACTACTAAGGTGACCCTGAAAACAGAGATAAATCTCCAGATGGCCTCAATGACTCTCTCAATAACAGGGGTGTCAAACTCAAGACCTTTGGCCGGATCCTGCAACACTTTGCCAGCCAAAAATGGGCTATGCAGAGGCCTCACAGAGCCTCCGTGCAGTCCATTTTTTGGCCGGCAGAGTGCTGCAGGAGGCCATGAAGGCTGAAAAAAGACCACATGGGGGCGATGTGCACCACCACACCCCATTTTGAGTGGCACAGTGCTGCAGCTAAACCTTCCTCTAAAGTCTTTTCTTGTGGTTAAGGAAAAGCCATTTTTGGTAGGGAAAAAGTTCAGGTCTTTTGTCCATCCAGTCTTTCAATTTCATTCTATCTTTCTCCTTTGTGGCAATTCAGCATAAGTCACTATCCTATCAAAACTGCCTCTCAGCCAGAAATGGACACTGTAAATGCCCCCATGTCTCCAACTGAAAACACTTTAAGAACACATTTACCAAGATGCTTATAAAATGAGATTTGTTGATTGAATCTACAAAGGAAGGCAGGGACATTGACTTCCAGAAAGTTATTTTCAATGTTCATTGTTACCTTTTTCTTTTTAACACAAAAGGCATGTTGTGTGTGCTGGAAGAATGTTGTTAAATTGCAGGGCTCAGTACTGAGGGGGGGAAAAATCATAATCTTGGTTATTTATGCACTCACACAAAGACACCTTTGAAAAAATCATGTAACTGCACATCAATACCCTTTTTTAAAGAAAAGCAAATTTGAGAACTTGAGCAATTGAAAGTAAATCTTCTCTTGCCTTTAGATTATTACTAAAGAACCAAAAGCTTGGGAGCATCCATTAAAAAAAAGTTACTGGAAGAAATCATGTGTCATTTTATATAACGCTTGTATTTTATTTGCTTTCTCTGCAACCTGTCCCTGCAGCCTGTTAACAGCAAGCTTCTGACTTACCAAGTAGCAGTTGTAAAATGAACTTCCTATATGGTATAAAACATTTGCATATGAAGACTTTGGATGGATGGCTGGCTGGCTGGGGAATTCTGGGAGTTGAAGTCCACCAGTCTTAAAAGAGCCCACTTTGCAGACCCCTGCACTAGGGTAATACTATTGGTTAAACTGAAAAGCATTGCCATTACAAGTAGTCCTTAAATTACAACAGTTCATTTAGTGACGATTCGAAGTTGCACCATCACTTAAAAAAATGAATTATGATCCTTTTTTCACACCAACAACTGTGGTAGCAACCCCATGGTCACATGATCAAAATTCAAATGGTTGGCAACTGACTCATAAAATGGGGCAAAGTTCACTTAGCAACTATCTCGCTTAGCAATAAAAATGTTGGACTCAATGGTGGTCGTAAATTGAGGACTACCTATATTACCGTCAATCTGACAAAGGCAAATCATTTCTATATACCCATGATGAAGAACCTTTGGCACGCATGCCACAGATGGCACATGGGGCCATTTCTGAGGACACACAAGGCGTTGCCCTGTCAGCTCCAGCATGCATGCGCAAGCTGGCCAGCTGACTTTCAGTTTTGATTATGGGCCATTTTTTGCCCTCCAGAGGCTTCCCTGAAGCCTCGAGAACTGATTTCCAGTTTGTCAATTGGGCTGTATTTTGCCCTCTGGAGGCTTCAGGGAAGCCTCCTGAAGCATCTGAAGGCTGAAAAATGGCCCAATGCATAAACCGGAAGTCCATTCCTGAACTTCCGGTTTGTACGTTGGGCCAATTCTCCACCCTCCCCGACTCCCGCAGAAGCCTGTGGAGGGTAAAAAATGGCCCAACAAAGCCCACCAGAAGTTTGGGAACAAACTTCCAGGTTGCCTGTTGGAGGCTTTCCTGAAGCCTGTGGAGGGAAAAAAACAGGTCAACACACTTCCCGGAAGTCTGGAGGCTTCAGTGAGGCCTACACACAAGCATGGCAGGGGGGTTGTGCACAAATGCACGGGGGGCGGGGAGAGAGCATTGCATTATGAATGTGGGCACGTGTGTGGGCAAACCCCCAAAGCTTCCCTCACTTTTGGCCATCACTGCTGTATACAGTAGTTCTCAAACAACCAGTAGAATATGTGCTTGTAGCCCAGTGATGGGTTTCAAATTTTTTTAGAACCTACTCTCTAGGTGTGGCCTATTTTGTGGGCATGGCTTGGCAGTCATATGACAGGGTGGGAGTGGCCACCTTTTAAAATGTGGTGAAACTCATTTAACAACGTTCTTGCTTAGCAACCCAAATTTTGGGCTCAATTGTGATGATAAATTCTTTCTTTCTTTCTTTCTTTCTTTCTTTCTTTCTTTCTTTCTTTCTTTCTTTCTTTCTTTCTTTCTTTCTTTCTTTCTTTCCTTCCTTCCTTCCTTCCTTCCTTCCTTTCCTTTCCTTTTCTTTCCTTTCTTACTTTCTTACTTTCTGCCTTCCTTTCCTTTCCTTCCCATTGGGTTACTGGCAGTGGCAGGCCAGACTTACTTCTGGGTCTGCCGGTGGAACCCCCTCTCACCGGCTCTCTAAATTTCACCATCCAGCTCTTGCGAGTAGGTGCGAGCCTGCAGAAACCCACCACTGTTGTAGTCATAATGAAGTGAACTCCTTGAAGAAATCTTTCCCTTCTTATAATTAAGAGGCTTCCAGTGATAAAAGCATCACATCCCTGCAGGACATGTTACAAGGATTGTTGAACAACAGCCCTCCCACAAGCTTCGTCGTGGCAGAAGTTTAAAAGTAACCCCTCCATCAGATTTTTCAAAAACTATAATGCAATTGATGAAAAAAAAAAAGCTAAAATCTATTACAAAATATTTCCGTGTAATCAAAGTGTCATAAGAAGGATCTCTAGAAAAAATATATAGATTCAGAAATGGTGGCAGTATGTTTCTGAAAAAGCTGATGGGATTTGTTTGGCTAAGAAAGCACTGAGTGGAGTGGAGTGGAGTGGAGTGGTGTGGAGCAGAAGGGAAGGGAACGGAATGGAACAGAACAGAACAGAACAGAATATAATTTTTTAATGGCCAAGTGTGATTGGACACACAAGTGATTTGTCTTCGGTGCATATGCTCTCAGTGTACATAAAGAAAAATAAAATCTTAAGCACCACAGAGGCTGTCGCCCGGCAGGTCGCCCAGCAGGTGCATCAGGCAGGGAAGCCGGTCACGTCTCCATCGCGTCTCCCTCCGATGGGCACCACGGCGCACGTTCTGGGGCCGCGCGTCCATCTCCCTCCCAGCCACGCAGCCCCAGAACGTGTGCCGTGGTGGCTGTCGGAGGGAGCCGGTGGAGATGCGCCCAGCTTCCCTGCCCAACGCCCCTGCCGGGCGACCTGCCAGGCGACCTTGGGCGGTGGGAGCTGCGCGTCGCAAGACTCCGAACTGTGCAGGAACTCAGCGCCTTTCCACGGTGTGGAAAAGATAGGCGCATGCAGGTCCTACGGAATTACAGCGCAAATTCCAACCGCTACAAAGTCTCCGAGACTGTAATCAGGCAGGGCATGCGCGCGCCTATCTTTTCCGCGCGCATGCCCCGCCCGATTACAGTCTTGGAGACTTCGTAGCAGTTGGAATTTGCGCTGTAATTCCGTAGGACCTGCATGCGCCTATCTTTTCCACACGGTGGAAAAGCGCCGAGTTCCTGCACGGCCCCTGATCACTCCAGACACCATCGGGGAAGAGGAGGAATGCAAGGGGGACCTCGCAGATGGCCCTCCGGCAGCGCACAGACTCGCTGCTGCTTCACGCGGTATTCTGTGGACAGAGACAGTGACAGGCAGACAGAGAGAGGCACAGAGAGAGAGAGAGAGATGGAGGGAGGGAGGGAATCAGAAAGAGACTGAAGAGCCACATTCAATGGGCCAAAGAGCCGCATGCGGCTCGCGAGCCGTGGTTTGCCGACCACTGCCCTATAGCATCGTTTTGAGGGTAGAAGTTGAAGCAATTTATGTCCAGGATGCAAGGATTCTGTAGTTATACAGCTCTTTTTTTTTACTCAGGTCTTCGATGGGTTGGTAGCAATTGTTTTTTCTGCAGTTCTAATGATATCATTAGTACTTGATTTAGATTTTAAAGTAATTTTCAAACATCTTTTTAAAGGACGATCTAATATGTAGCGGTATGTATTGGGCACAGTATAAACTATGCTAGGCCATTTTTGGGACTATTTTCTTGATTAGCAACATTGAAACAGACTCCAAATGTGACTGGTATCCTGACTGATCCCAGCTAGCCCATCTTAAGGTATTACGAGAAATTAAGCCTTAGTTTGTGATCTCTGGTTCTAATCTCCTGCTGTTGCTGTTCCTGACATTAAATACGTATTTAAATGCAAATATTCATGTAAGATCTGTTTTTTTAAATGCATCTAAAAGTTGAAATAGGCTGCAACAGCGTGAATACCCACAAAAATCACAAGAAGTGACTGTCCACCTCTAATGTACAGGGTGATAATTGGAAGGAGTATTTTTAAAACAGACCTCTAGATCTTTATCAGCTCTCTCCATTTCTGTGAAGTGTCTGAGGAATAATAATTATTACTCTCACCCACCCCTCCCAAGGAACAGCCTTTCCCCTCTTTTAATGCATGAGCGCTAATCAAATGTCATTTGCTCATGATTAGGGTTCTTAATATGCATAGTTAAGACATTCCAGTTGAGAGGCTTCTTAAGAACTAAAAATCTACAGTTCCAAGCCCACTCGAATGTTTTAATGAGGTCATAGATCAGTGCCTGCTGGACAACAGTCCTCATTAAGAAACTAGTACTCATAATTCAGTTTAATTGGCTAATATAGTACATGCTGCAGATGCTGTCAGCACATAATCTTCCACACTCATCATGATGTTCCAGGCAATTTGCATATTGCCACTAATTTTCATGTTTACCCATGTTCGTCCTGTTATGTTGATTTATACAAAAGCACTGATGGAGCCAACGTGGTTTGTTTCTCTAGCCCAGGGGACAGCAACCCATGGCTCTGGAGCTGCATGTGGTTCTTTCATCCCTCTAATGTGGCTCCCTGTCATAGGTTGGATCCACAATTGATAGGGTTTTTAGTTAGGACAGGTAGAGGAAAAAGGATGCCGCACTAGGAGGAGACTCTATGGTGGGGGAACCAGACTTCCAGTCAGCTCTAGAAGTGAATGGGGGGCTTCCAGTTAGGCCCTTTGTGGCTCTTTGAGTGTTTATGGTTGCCCACCCCTGCTTTAGCCTTTATAGGGCTTAGAGTGGCAGGGAGTAAGAGAGAGGGTCTGTGTGCATGCAGTTAGTTGGAGACGTACAAAGACAATGTGAGCTGCCTTCTTTTCAGCAGGTGGGGAGCATGTTTATCAAGCTGTCTCTTTGGAAGAGTGATATGACATAATAAAGAGGTTTCATTCAGCAGAAGTCCAAAATATAAAAACACAAATTAAAGAAACCCCAGGGAGCTTTGTATAAATTTAAACTGTACCGATGTGTGCCAATTGCGAATGGTTTAGAAGAGTTGGAAGTACAGTGGTTGGATCTAATTTTCCATTTCTGCAAACAGCACATTATCTTTGCCCAATTTATTTCAGTAGATTAAAAGGATAGGGGGCATGATGGCTCAATGATAAAAGACCCTGAGTTTGTCAACTGAAGAGCTGAGAGCCTGGATTTGACATCTAAGCTCTGTGCAATGGGGTGAGCTCACATTACTTGCACCAGCTCCTGCCCATCTAGCAATCCGAAAGTATGCAAATGCAAGTATATTAATAGGTACCACACTGATAGGGAGCCAACAGCATTCCATGTGCCTTTGGCATATAGACATGCTGGCCACATGACCACAGGAATTATCTTCAGATAATGTTGGCTTCCTTGTCAAGAAAGTAGATGAGCACCATGTCTTAGGATATGACTGACAGGGAAACCTTTACCTTTAGGTAAAAATGATAGCAAGTGAGTCCTGCAACCAAATATTTATTTTTCTCAATATAATATTTCAGGTTCAGTCTTAAACTCCCAGTCTGTAAATCCTGTATGTCCGTGGTAATGTCACTTCTAATAAGTCATATTAATCGTATTAGTTTTAGCATGCATTCACGATATCCTTCCTTGGCGTTCTATGAATGCACAGGCTGTTCTATCCACTCCATATGGCTGGGAAAGCAATTAGTGCCATTAATTTAAAAAAGTGAAGGGACGCCATCAAAAATTTTCATACTTCTCTGTGTTGTTCCTCAATTGTGTCTCATAATTATTTTATTGCCTGTTGAGTTTCCAATTTTGTTTTTCCTTATGGCATCTTTAAGTTGCTTAGGGAACCAGCCAGGCCTATTCAGGATATAATAAAATCCCTTTCTTTCAAACTTGGCAAATGCATTAGTTGTTTGTTTGGTCCTTATGAGTGGGGGAGGATCTTATCCAGCTCTTTTTCCACCATTCTACCCTCCCAATTATTAGAATATAAATTAAATGATTTCTAATCTCTTGAGAATTGTTGCTTGCCAGTAGAGAAGAAGGATTGAAGTCTGAGTGACATAAATTAGAGCTGGCGAGTGACATTTGGCTGCCCCAAGGCAGACAAGCAAGGGCCATCAAGTGCTGCTCAAGCTATGTTAGCATTTGTGAGGGAAAAAAAATATCTGCAAATTTTTGTTCTGCCAGTAAAAATACAACCAAGTCAAAATAATACCAAACAACTGACAGCATTTGTCTTCCAAGGAGGACACCTTATTTCTTCTGACAGAGCCAGTTCTGGCACTAACCTTCAGGTCCTGAAATGATCTACGCACACAAGCCATTGAGAAGGAGACCAGGAGAAATATCTTTAAGCATTATCATTTGAGGCAAATTGGCCAGCCAGAAATGAGTCCAAGAGATCATTGACCTTGACTTCAACTCTGGTGATACAGCCACATTGCCCATCAATAGATGGTGCAGAGCAGTCTGAATACATGGCTTCTTGGTGTAATGATAGCATCCTCAAGCTATAATAATACTCAGTGCCTACCTTAAAACATTTTTATTTCTAGATTACTATAAGGATTGGGAAAAATATTCTCTATTTAGTTTACACTAATATAGAATTACTACATAAAACTGTTTTTTTTCCAAAAAATATGCTGAAGATTCCTAAATTCGAGGAGAAGACGGGAGCATGGCATATTTAGCATGTGCAGCTTTTTCAAGCTCCAACTTTGCTTCTGAATGCTTAAATATATACTATATCAGTGCATTTCTGCAATTAGTATGTCCTTCGAGATCTTTCCCCCTCTTAAGTAAAAGTTTGGAGGAAAGATATTTCATATTCCTTCAGCTCTGAGGTTTCCATGAAGGAGTGTTATCTAATGAAGTTGATTGGGGGGTCTTAACTGAATTGAGTATTTGCAAAAACAGTGGTTGTCAAGGATACACCATTATTTCCTTCAATGTTTCTATTTGTTGAGAGTAGGTATGTGTGTACTGTGTTTCCCCTAAAATATGACCTACCCCAAAAATAAGTCCTACCCTGATACTTTGGGATGGACCTAATATCCAGCCTACCCCAAATATAAGCCCTAGTGTAAGGGGTGGGCATGGCCAGCATGGATCCCTTAACCACAGCCTACAGATCAGCTGATCCAGCGAGGGCCAGGCATTCTCTCAACTGGTTGCTTGGAGATGTTTCCAGCACACTGTTGCTAATCCAAGCCCTGCCCTGCGCTTGCCATCTCTAGCACCTCAAAAGAAATACGACCTCCCCCAAAATAAGCCAGAGTACTTATTTTCAAGCCTAAAAGAAAATAAGACCTAGTCTTATTTTCAGAGAAACACTGTTATATACACATTTATTTATTCGATTTTAATCTCACTTTTATTACTTTATAGGTAACCAAAGGCAACAAATATACCCAATGCTCCTTCCTTCTCCTATTTTGCCCACAACAACTCGGTAAGGTGGGTTGGACTGGGCTGAGACAGAGTGATTGGCTCAAAGTCAGTCAGCTGACTTTCACACCTAAGGCAGGACTAGAACTCACAGCTCCTGGTTTCTTAATCACTACACCAAAGTAGAAAATAAGCAGCCACTAGAATACAGAGAATGGATATAAAATCGTAAGTCTTGGGCTGAGAACTCCGTTCATTCCATAAAGCTAACTGAGGACTCCAAATTATTATTTCCTACTTCACAGGGCTGTTGTAAACCATTCACTTTTCAAATCCTTATATGCTAAGGAAAAATGCTAAGTGGATAGATAAGAAGGATTTTTAAAATTGCCATTTCGTTCTATCTCTCTCTTTTCTTTTTTTTACCACTTAAAGGTTGTGCTGAGAAAATGCTGAAATGATTAGGTCTGTTTTTGCCAACTTGGCTGCTATTCTCAAAATGAACCATCTGGATTCTAAGCACAGATTGAACTGCAGTGAAAATAGAGGGCTCTACTACCAAAATGTAGACAAATTAATTTTAAATGGATTTAGGACATCAGTCCTTCAGCTATTTTGATATAAAAATACATGAGGCTTTCTGCAGATGCCAATAAACAGGGTTTTGTGTATTCTGAACTGGAGTGATGGATCAGTTTATATTACACATAATTCTTGTGGATTTCAAGAACGCAGGTTTGATTTTCTATTGGGTGAGATCTATCTAGAGCTATTTATGGGTTACTGCTCTCAATGTAGGTAGGCATTGCGACATCCATGGTTGCTGGTGCATTCACATTTTCACTAGATTATGTCCAAATCAAATCAAGTTGACTGGCACAAAATCAAATCAAATCAATGATAAACAATATTCAGAACATTCCCCTTGTGAAAATCCCTCACCCCTGTGTGTGTGTGTGTGTGTGTGTGTGTGTGTGTGTGTGTGTGAGAGAGAGAGAGAGAGAGAGAGAGAGAGAGAGAGAGAGAGAGAGAGAGAGAGAGAGAGAGAGAGAGAGAGAGAGAGAGAGAGAGAGAGAGAGAGAGAGAGAGAGAGAGAGGCAGATGGATGCATAGACATGAGACAGAGGTCTCACTTGGTATTCATGAACTGAACCACACAATTACAGAAGTCTCAAGATCCTGAGAGGTCCAAAGGGGGAAAAAGTGTTGTGGTTAAAATGTTGCCACCGTGATTTGAGTACTTCTGATTTTGACAGAGACATATGCTTGGTGGACGAGCAATAGGAAGCAACCCTCTTATTCAAATAATTCTGTCCAGGAAATCACCCTTCAGAAAATGTGAAAGCAGCAAGAGATGGAAACAAGATGAAGGAGATGCTACTGCTATGACTCCAGGCACTTGTCCCATCCCAAGAAAGCACAGAGGGTCATACCCACAAAATTGAAGCCTCACCCTTTTGAATGTGCATTATACATGCAATACAGTTTAAAAACATGTGGAATCAGAACCATTATCTTACCCACACATATTTACATATACATTTCATTATACATTTAGCTTCATTACCCATAATAAGCTGTCTAACTGGACCTTGCTTTCCTCCTTGAAAGCATTGCTTGTGGCTCCAGACCTCCACCAAAATTTAGCATTATACTGTCGTACTCTCACCTCACAATTAGGAGGTTATGAATCTGATCCTAGGTAGCTGCAGGTATTTCCCTCTCTGGGCACAAAGAGAAAATATCTGCTGTGAGCTTCACATAGGTGTTTGGAAGGGCAGCCAGCCAGTAAATGCTCAGCTTCATTCAATTGCCCTGACTCTACCCTGATATGGGTGATTACAGGGTTGTTAAAAGAAAAAAAAAGTAGTGTTGTAAAAGAAGGAAGAGGGAAATAAATACACATGGAATAATTGAATGAGACCTATATAATTGGTTTTATTTCAATTAAATTTAGATTGCTTTCAGTTTCATTCCTTCATTATGTTCTTCCTGCCTGTGTTTTGATTTTGATTTGATTTTGATTTTATTCGTATTTATATACCACCCTATCTCCCTTGCGGGACTCAGGGCGGTGAACAGGCACTAATAAAACGACAATAAACAACAAATACAATAAAAACGTCTTAAAATGGATTAAACTAAAATGCCTGTACTAAAATCACAGTAAAACCCCTATTAAAAGCCAAATTAAAAAACTACGCCAGGCTGACCGCATGGAATAGATGTGTTTTCAATGCCCGGCGGAAGAGGCGCAGGTCCATAGTTGTATGTAGGTCAGGGGGTACGTCATTCCAGAGGGTGGGGGCTGCCACAGAGAAGGCTCTCCCCCTAGGAGTCGCCTGCCGGCATTGCCCGGCCAACGGCATGCTGAGGAAGCCCTCTCTGTGGGAGCGAACAGGTCGGAGGGAGGTATGTGGTAGGAGGCGGTCCTGCAAATAACCAGGTCCCATGCCATGGAGCGCTTTAAAGGTGGTTACTAACACCTTGAAGCGCACCCGGAAAGCCACAGGCAGCCAGTGCAGCTCGCGCAGGAGAGGTGTTACATGGGAGCATCTCGAGGCCCCCAAAATCCCCTGCACGGCCGCATTCTGAACTAGCTGGAGCCTCCGGGTGCACCTCAAGGGAAGCCCCATGTAGAGAGCGTTACAATAGTCCAGGCAGGAGATGACGAGGGCTTGAGTGACTGTGCGTAGAGCATCACGATCTAGAAAGGGGCGCAACTGGCGTATCAGGTAAACCTGATAAAAAGCCCCCCTGGCCAGGGCTGTCATATGGTCATCCAAAGACAGCCAAGAGTCCAGGAGGATGCCCAGATTGCGGGCCCTCTCTGCGGGAGCCAGTGACTCGCCCCTGATAGCCAGAGATGGAGCCAGCTGACTATATCGTGACGTCGGAAACCACAGCCATTCAGTCTTGGACTGGTTGAGTCGAAGCCTGTTTCTCTCCATCCAGATCTGGGGGCAGGAGCAGGGGAATGTGGATCTGTGTCCTAACTCAGCTTTCCACAGTTTTCAAATACTTTTGACTACTACACCCATCATTCAAAGCAGCAATGTTAATGAGTAGCAATTAATAGTAATTAATACAGGAATAAAAAAGAATGCTTTATGCCCAGTTTTGAAAACCCTTCTTTTTAGCTCAATTGGAGAAAAATAAAAATGCTTGGGAAGGGTTTTCTAAATTCAGAGAATATAAGATTTGATTGTACTATAAGAAGTATTTTTAGGAAGAGTTTAACTGTGTAATCTTAGTTTATAAAAAATAGTTTAGTGAGAAATCCTGTTTAGCAAAGTGTTGCCAGATATCTACATTCTACTCAGCAGGAGTAGAAAAAATTGGAAGACAAAAATGTTCTGTGTATAAATTTTATTGATAAAAATCAGTTATCAGATCCTTGACAGAAACAAATTATTGTTTAAACAGTTTTGGGGGGAAATCCATTTTTAACCAAGTGATGTAGCTAGTCAATCAGAATATCACTTAAAAGCATTGCTTCCTTTCCACTAACTCAGTGTTTCATGCTGGCTGGGGAAATCTGGAAGTTGAAGTCCACTCATCTTAAACTCGCCAAGGTTGAGAAACACTGTGTGACTAACTTAACAATAATAAAACTAGCTAATTGAGATCACAGAGACATTAAAACAAAATGAAGCAGAGTTTCATTGTGAGAGATATCTATTATTATCGTTTTAGTTGACCTGTTACACTTTTTAGAATACAGAATTAATCCTGGTCCTTAATGACCATCTTCAAGGTGCTCCATGGCACGAGGCCTAGCTACCTACGAGACCGCCTACTACCCCATACATCCCTACGACCGACTCGCTCCCAGGGAGAGGGTCTTTTCCGGGTGCCGTCGACCGTGCAATGCTGGTTGGCAGCTCCCAGGGGAAGGGCCTTCTCTGTGGCAGGCCCTACCCTCTGGAATGGCCTACCTCTCGATCTCTGTACCATCTCAGACCTCCACTTGTTCTGCCGGCACTTAAAAGCTTACTTTTTTCATCTGGCCGGCCTAGCATGAGCTACTCCGCACCCTACTATTTCTATAATTCAAATCAAAGCTTTAATTTTAATTTTATAGGTTTAAAATTTAAATTTAAATTGAAAGGGTTTTGATTTAATTTAGTTATTATTATTTAGTAATATTTTATATTTATACATATTTATCTTAAATCTCTGTTCGCCGCCCCGAGTCCCTTTTGGTGAGATGGGTGCGGGTTATAAATGTGAATAATAAATAAATAAATAAATAGGAAAGACTTTAAAAGTTGTTGCTGCTCAGTTAAAACACGGTTCTTCAGCTGAAATATTTTTAAATGTCTACCTTACTATAGCGCAGTGATGGCTAACCTTTTTGTCGTTGCATTCCCGCATTCATAATGCAGTGCCTATGTGACACCACCCCCTGCATGCCCCGAACCCTGCGCATTCATGCATGACTCCCCCCATGCTGCCCCTACCCCCGTGCATGTGGGCATGACCACTCCCCTGCTGCCCATTTTGAGAATAGTAGGCCTCCCTGCAGCCTCCTGGGACCAAAAATGGGCCGCTGAGGGGGGTGCACCCCCCACACTTCTCCCACCCCCTGCATGTGCATGTGTACCTCCCCCACCCACCCCATGCACACTAATCTCCCGCATGCACCCCGTCCCCCATGCATGCATGGCAGAGACCCGATAAATCAGCTGGCTGGCCTGAGGCGTTTGTGTATGCGAGGTGGAGCTAAGCTGGGGCAATGGCTCACGTGCCTGTAGAGAAGGCTCTGTGTGCTACCTATGCATGCCATAGGTTCACCATCACAGCTATAGTGTAGGTGGAGGTGGAGTTAAAAGAGGGATCAGCTTAGCATCCCTATATAGCCATAAGCGAACTATGTCCAACCTCTCTGGAATTCCATAGAACCTTATCTAACTCCAAGCAGGTGCTAATGGTTAGCTGAGAAGCGTCTATGCATAGGTATGAATAGCAATAAACCTGTTTACTTGGACTTTCACACGTGGACCTGATTTTTGTGCCTGACACTAGAACCTTTCACAACTACACACAGTTCAAAAAGGGATAGCAAAAGAAGTTCTGATTTTGACAGAAAGTGACAATATTAAATACATAATGGGAGAGTAATCAAATGAATCACATTTAATGATGATTACATTTAAAATGTAAATGAAATGAAATCAAAGTTACACTTTCCATCTTTGACTCACTCACCAAGTTTCGGAATACAGACTCTCATCCCAACTTTTTTTTTTCAAGATGGAATTGAGAAGACTTCTTAGAGTCAAGTAGAACGTCAGAAACTAGTTGTTTGCTATAATTTAGAGACTGGTGGACTGGAGTCTGGAGAAGCTGTATTGTTTTATGGAAGAGAAGTAGTAATGGAGAAAGGAGTGTTTATTGGAAGATGGTTCACATAAGTGAGAGAGTTGATTGCAATATTAAGAATGTTCTTGCACGAGAAAGTATTGAAGTAAGTGAGGCAAGGAGGATATTCACTTTTTCAGAGCTGTGAAAGCTAGTTTGCAAAGGCAATGGAAAAAAAAAACCAGGTTGCTGGTTGGCATTGAAATTTGCTCCAATTATGACTGGATCTCAATTTGAGCAGGAAATGTTCAGTTCAGGCAAAATGAATGAGTCAGTCAAGAATTATGGTAAGAGGACAATTTTCACCTCAGTGCACCTTCAAAGGGAAAGCTGGGAAAGCAGACAGACTGTCCAGTCTACGGAGGTATGGGCAACCAGTAGGCAGGCAGAAGATGATGTTAGCAGATTTGGTTGTGGAATCTTTGTTTGAAAACTGCCTTACTACTGTTTGGGTCTCAGTGGGTATTGAGTGCCTGGAAGCTGGCAGTGAGGTTATGCCTTTTGATGACAGCCAGTCTTATGAATGGTCCAAAGCAATGGGAGAAAAGGGCTAGCGGGCCCAAAGCCATGAAAATCTTTAATGTTGAAGCAGGATTTTGAGTTGCACCCAGAAGCTTAGTAGTAGTAACTAGTCCATCTCATGCAATGAAATGAGCCATGTCGTCTCATTCAAGAGCAGCTCCAGTTTCTGCATGGCCTTCAAAAGTAGCTCCAATGGAGAGTGCTTTGCAATAGTTCACATGGGAGATACTAAAGGCATGGCTGACTGTGTGAGTGTCATATCCCAGCAAATCCTAGACAATGAACTGGTATACTATTATGTATGTAGATTCGGCGGTAATGACTGAGGCAGAACGGCAGCTGCAACAGAACTATTTATTAACACGCTAACAGTAACTCCAGAACTAAGCAAAAGGACAGTTCTCGCTTGACAGCTTTTACACCCCAAGCTGTCAATGGGGCAGCCAATCAGATTGCTTCAATATTCCCGCTCTAGCTCCGCAGCTTGGACAATCAGCAATGACTGCGTGGACATATCTCATGAAACAGGGGCATAACATATACCATGTTTGATTCTAACCCCTCTGTTTGTACTGGTTCATTATCTAATTGTCAATTGATCAGCCAATTAAAGGAAGGAAAAACATCAGAAAGGGGTCATTTTTACCAGAACTGTTCAGAAAGAGCATGAATTCATGGGCTTTGATTCTAGCAGTCCTTTCCTGTGCATAGACCACTATTTGTCGGTGGGCTGCAGACTTTCTGCTAAGTTTATTGAGTAGAAGGGATAAACTTTATGCAGTGTATCTGTACTGAAAATTGATAGACTGGATTGATCAAGACATCAAACTCAGGTGGAAAAACAACAGCTGAGGTTCAGAACAGCCAGTCAACTTCTTATCAATGCTTTCTTCATTTGTCATGTGGAGGGTAAATACAACTCCAAGCCCCAGGGGGCGGAGGGCAGGGGCAGGATTATACCTTGTCTTTATTAATTTGATAAGGCCAAAAGCTGTCCTTAGAGACAAATTATGGAGAAAATTTCAGCCTCCCTTCAAGGATGGGCATCTTGTATTTTTTTATCCAGCAGCTTTATGGAAATACTTCTCCAAGGATAAGATGTAATCACGCTTGCCATTTATCCATTGCTGTGTCAAGAAATAAAAGAGTTAAACAAAGATGCATCTTAGCCCTTGTGCCATTCAATCTTTACAGTAACTCAATGGTTGACAGGGACAAACAACTGATTAAATATCAGGGGCTTCAAATTCCACCTTGCTTGACCTCCTGTATCACCCACCCAAGTGCACATTTTCCAATACTTTTATATGACTGCCAGATGATGCAGTCCTGATCATGCTAGTAATAGTGCTTAATCTTTTGTAATTAATTCATTTGTCTGGCTATCTGACCAAGAAACAGGCAAAGGCTTTCTGAAAATGATATTAGAATATGATTTGTTTCGGGATAATGAGGGACTGTCCTTTTGCTTATATGTGGAATGTAAATGGGGATATAATAAAGACTAACCAGATACATTGAAGACACGCTACCAATACTGATTTACAGAAGACTTCAGTAAGAATATTCTTGGATGCAGGTTTTTTTAAGTGGCTTGGTGCTGATATCCCCTACATAGCCAATTTGTCTTCTAGCCAATGGCATCCTCAATTCTGCATGCCGGATGACATCTAGAAAGAGCAGAACTTGGGATCCTGCCTTTTCTGTATTGCAGTACTACAGTATATACTGCTTATACACACTGCATCTAACCCAATGCTCAAGAAGTGTAAAAATAGCAGAAGTTAGCAACAATCAAAGCTAAAAGTTTAATATAACAAGAGCACTAATTTAAGTATACTTCCTTCCTTTCTTCTTTGAATTACTGTCCGTCCATTGGTATCCTGTAGCTTACAATTTGAGACTAGAACCTCTTTCTGAGTTCAGAGATCTTTTGGAAGACACTCCTTGTTTACCAATGTGTGTTTCCATCATTATTGTCTTTACATTGTAATGTCTTTTCTAGTAGCTCTATCAAATTCCTGGTTCCTTCTTGAGATTGTCGTCTTTCTTGACTTTGGCTTCTGTTCATTGCAGTTTCCACAATTTGTTCCAATATTCAGTTTGCTTTCTTATGTTTCAATGTCTTGGCAGTCATTCTTCAAATTCCTTCTTAACAACTTCTCTGATATCATTCCACAGTCCTTCACATTCCCTGTCAAAGAGACTGAGGACTTCAAATCAATTTCTGATATTCTTCTTCTGGCTGGTGGGTGTATGCTCAGGAACACATCATAGAAACTGGGCGGTTTTGTTCTCTTCAGACTGACTTAGAACTTGCATATGAGGAGTTCATTATTATCACTTTCACAGTCAGTGGTTAGTTGTGTCCTTGCTATCTATATAAATAAAAATGTAAAATAGTTTGTGCAAAGCCATTAATCTCAGAAAGTACTGTACCGATCGACACCAAATTTTCACACAATGTTCCCAAGGACTTCTGATGCAATCATACATACATTTTGTGTGGCTGGGACACATGTGTCATGTGTAAGCAGCACAAATGTAAAAGGTACGCACTTCTCAGGTTTTCACCTCCCTGTAGCTCCTCTCATCCGGCTGCTTCTTATAATGCATCACGCACACACCCCTCACATGTCCAACAGTCATTTCTTCAGCAACCAAATAAACCTCTAACGTTCCCACACTGCATGGAGGCCTATTAAGCCCAAAACTAGGCATGGGGGGGGGGGTGACACACTCCCAGGTGGCCCATTTGTAGTCCCAGGAGGCAGTATGGATGCCTACTAGGCCCAAAACTAGGCATGGGGGGGTGAGACACTCCCAGGTAGCCCATTTGTGGTCCCAGGAGGCTGCATGGTAGGTAGGTAGGTAGGTAGGTAGGTAGGTAGGTAGGTAGGTAGGTAGGTAGGTAGGTAGAGGGATAGAGAGGGAGGGGGAGAAATACGGTAGGTAGGTAGGTAGGTAGGTAGGTAGGTAGGTAGGTTGGTAGGCAGGTAGATGGATAGAGAGAGATATGGAAAAATGCAGTAGGTAGGTAGATTGGTAGATGGATAGAGAAAGAAAGAGGGAAAATACCGTAGGTAGGTAGAGGGATAAAGATAGAGAGAGGGAAATATACGGTAGGTAGGTAGGTAGGTAGGTAGGTAGGTAGGTAGGTAGTGGAGAGAGGGGGAAATACAGTAGGTAGGTAGGTTGGGGGTTATACGTTGGTTGTGTGTATGTGTTTGTGTGTGCAGGTATACATTGGTTGGCCATTTAACCAAACTGGGCCACAGTAACGTGTGGCCGGGTACAGCTAGTTATAACTAAGTTCTTCCACCTTCTTGTGTAAATTATTTGCAGGTATCTAATGATTCCCTGGGTATATAGACCATGTTTTATTTTATGGGAAATTGTGCTAGCAGTAAAGAAATAATTGGATTGGCAGAAATTGATAAGTAGTTCTCCTGCTTCATTTCTGTTTTCTAGACCATACAGTCTAATTACACTTTCTGCTTTCTAACTACTGCATTCCTGTTTCCAATCATAAACAGCACAACTTGCTTGCATGTTCTGTCAATTTTGGAATGAATTTGACCATAAAACTTATCAACTTCCTTTTCTAATGTCTTCTGCAACAGTAGTTAGAACTGCAGCTAGATGACTGTCTATACAGGTAGTCCTCAACTTACGACCACAATTGAGCCCAACATTTATTTCTGTTGCTGAGTGAGACAGTTTTGCCCCATTTTACAACTTTTCTTGACACAATTGTAAAGTGAATCACTGCAGTTTATTTATTTATTTATTTTTATTTTATTTTATTTGCATACCGCCCACTCTCCTGATTTGGGACTCAGGGCGGTGCACAGGGATAATAAAAAGATAAAATACATATAAATACAATCAATTAAATAGATTTAAGATTAAATTAAATAAGTTTAACCCGTGCTAAAATAATTTAAGACCCTATTAAAACAATGATAAAAACAAACTATGCCAGGCCGGCCGCATGAAAAAAGTAGGTCTTTAATGCTCGACGGAAAAGGCGAAGGTCCATGATAGTACGAAGGTCGGGGAAGGCAGGTCGTTCCAGAGGGCTGGACCCGCCACAGAGAAGGCTCTTTCCCTGGGAGTCGCCAGCCAGAATTGTCCAGCGGACAGCACCCTGAGGAGGCCTTCCCTCTGGGAGCGCACAGGTCGGATGGAGGTATGTGGCAGGAGGCGGTTCTGCAAATAACCAGGACCCATGCCATGGAGTGCTTTGAAGATGGTCACCAAAACCTTGAAGCGCACCCGGAAGGCCACAGGCAGCCAGTGCAGCTCGTGCAGGAGAGGTGTTATATGGGAGTGTCTTGGTGCTCCCAAGATCCCCTGCGCGGCCGTGTTCTGCACTAACTGAGCCTCCAGGTGCACCTCAAGGGGAGCCCCATGTAGAGTGCATTGCAGTAGTCTAGGTGGGAAATGACAAGAGCTTGCGTGACTGTGCGTAGGGCATCACGATCCAGAAAGGGGCGCAATTGATGTAACAGATAAACCTGATAAAAGGCCCCCCTGGCTACGGCTGTCACATGGTCATAATAATAATAATAATCTTTATTGTCATTGTAAGGACAGCTGAGAATCCAGGAGGACACCCAAGTTGTGAGCCTTTTCTGAGGGGGCTAATGACTCACCCCCGATAGCCAGAGATGGAACCAACTGGCTATGTTGTTGTTAAGTTAGTTACACAACTGTAAAGCGGACCTGGCTTCCCCACTGAGTTTGCTTCTCAGAAGGTCACAAAAGGTGATCACGTGATTCGGAGACACTGAAACTGTTATAAATACATGCCAGTTGCCAAGCCTTTGGCGTTTGATCACATGACCATAGGGATGCTGTAGCAGTCGCAAGTGTGAAAAATGATAAGACCATTTTTCAGTGCTGTTGTAACTGTAATAACAAGACTTAGGGGAAATCTTAGCCATTAAAAATTCTCCAAATGATGTGCCATACAGCTGCAGAATCCCTATTGTAATGTTCATAAGTAAAAGGTAAATGTTCTCCTCGCACATACGTATGTGCTAGTCATTCTTGACTCTAGGGGGCAGTGCTTATCTCCATTTCAAAGCCGAAGATCCAGCACTGTCCAGTGCTTATCTCCATTTCAAAGCCGAAGATCAACCACATCTCCATGGCCATGTGACCGGCATGACTAAGCATGGAATGCTATTACCTTCTCACCAAAGTGGTTCCTATTTTTCTACTTGCATTTTTTACATGTTTTCGAACTGCTAGGTTGGCAGAAGCTGGGACAAGTAAAGGGAGCTCACTCCATTACGCGGCGCTAGGGAGTCAAACATCCGAACTGCCAACCTTCTGATCGACAAGCTCAGCATCTTTGTCACTGAGCCACAGCATCCCAAATTGTTTACAAATCAAAAAGGCTTGATTTACATTGCATAAAACCCAACCCATTCCAAATGATATCAAGTCCAATAACTATATGTTTATTTTGCCATTGAGTTTAGACTAAAGAAGGTTCAGTTGTAGGTACAAAGACAGATAGATCTACAGACAAATGTATATGACTCCAACCTAGAAGTGATTTCCTAAGCTTATAGCATGCAGGTGCAAGAATATCAATTCAGGGGTTGCTTGGCCATGCCACTATAACCCATGCATCTACATATCATTCAGAGGGTAGATTTTCCTACTTGATTATCATGTTTCCCCAACTGTCACATTATGGAGAAATTCAAATGAATGACTCCCGATAACATTTGAGAGAGCACTATAGAGAAACATAGATGGTATGGCCCTTAGGTGTGCATGTCGGTGTCTATATCACTTAAAAGGAATGACAGGCAAGCTGTCAGCGTTCCTGAAAAATTACTCATGAGAAATTCAGTTCATGATTGAGTACTTAAGCAATTGGGAAAGCAGATAAGGCTTTCCATCCAGATGGACTTAAATATTCAGGGAAATGAGAAGAAATGTTGTATTAGTCTTCCTGTGTTACTCATGGCATGTCTGTTTCTAACAGAGAAGAATCTACCATCACTTGCTGACAGCTCTCAAATGTCTCTCTGTCTCTGATTTAACTCCTGAAGTTCAGTCACATGTTTCCACCCGTCTTGTTGATATCTCTCTCTGTTCTCCAGTCAACTGTAACCGAAACACAACAAAATTGTTGTGTTTCTCTCTCTCTCTCTCTCTCTCTCTCTCTCTCTCTCTCTCTCTCTCTCTCTCTCTCTCTCTCTCTCTCTCTCTCTCTCTCTCTCTCTCAAATCAAAACTACTCCTTCACTTCTTTTTATCTGCATGAATCATTCTGTCACTATCAGAGCCACCCAAATGTATGGTCAAGGCATTCTTACTGCATATAAATAAAAGGGAATCAAATAAATCCTGCAGCTATTTTAAGACTTGATATGGATCTCCTAGAGATAAGTATCAGGCAAATGCCCACATTTTGCGACTGTGTAAGAAAGTAAGCCATAGAGGGAGAATAAAAGAAAGAAGGGGGAGAATTTAATGGTGACTCATATCTAGCAGGACAGGTAGATGGCAGCATTTAGTCAACCCTGCTGATCTTGAAAAGCTCAGCAAGGTTAGGTCTGCTATTACTTGAATGTGAGTGAAGAGGGAGAAAGGAATATTGCATAGGTCACCACCTTGAATTATTTGTATAAAGTAATAAAGGAAGGAAGGAAGGAAGGAAGGAAGGAAGGAAGGAAGGAAGGAAGGCTATTTATTACCAAGAAAATATGGATGTATCTCTGAAGTCACCAGAAAACATGCTTAATTTAAAAATAGTCCTATGTACAATCTATAAACACAAACTACATAGGGTAACTTTTTGCTGCTACAATATATTGTTTCTTTGCAAGTATCTCCATTTTTATTACCTGCTACTCTCAATTGCTGTTTGTGCAGTAAAATCTTCCATAAGGGAGTAAGGGACATGTGGCAAGTTCCCACAGTTCTTAAATGTTTTGAGTTTTATTATCCCCAAATGCTCAGATTATTTTGCTTCATTGGAATATGAGACCTAGAAAATGTTCTTTTTCCAGATCTTTGATTTCAATATGGAATATTCCTTTCTTGCTTCACGCACACTTCTATAGGTGAAGTAATACCCATTTGTATGAAAAACTGCTCAGCTCCTATATGAGTAGCATTTGATGAGCAATGCAAGCTCTTTGTTCACAAAGGCAGTTCTACTCCTGAAATCAAGCGTAGGATAACCTGTAATGGTTAACATGAATAAGTCACAGAAAAGCAGAGATGCTGACATAAATACAAAAAGCAGGTTAGTTAGAACAATAGTCTTCCCTATATTGATGTATTGGTATGAGAGCTGGACACTAAGAACTGCCGATCAAAGAACTGACACTTTGAACAGTGGTACTGGTATAAATTATTGCATATACCACAGACAGCCAGAGCAACCAACAGAGAGATATTGAACTGTACAAAACCAAACACATCATTACAAGCCAAAATCACACGACTACATCTGGTTTACTTTGGCCATGTCATGGGTGCCAATTCATTGGAGAAGTCAATGATGCTAGGAATGGCTAGTGGAACAAGAAGAAGGGACAAGCAAAGAAGGTGTTGGCTTGATAACATCAAAACTGATACAAAGATGAACATCCAACAACTGGTAGAAACTGCTTGAGAGGATAGCATGGAGACCACTTGCCCATACAGTTGCCAAGACTCGGACACAACTGAATGGTTCAAAGTAACAACAATGCAAGCTCTAGATTTGGATGGAGCACTGGACAAAAGGACATTGGAGGATCCTTTCTATGAGAAGAGTCACTTTCTAATTCTTCCCACTATTTGTTATTGATTTGCCCCTTTCCTCTGAGCACAATCTTGTTTGTTCTCCATAACCCTGCCTCTGTCTGTTTGTCTGTCTTTCTTTGCCCATTCAGAAAAAGCAGAGGCTTGGGCAATAGCAAAAAGAAGAAACAGCAAGATGAGTACTGGTCACCATATGAGAGGATGGGCTTCTGCAAATTTTCCATGAAGCCAACCCTTGTCACCAAAACTCTCAGCTGATTGAGAATGTCCATACTGATTTTCTACACACCCAGCAGAATATGTCTAAATATATTGTAAGGGTTGAGAATATGTTGAGACCCATAGAAGTTTGAGAACACATCCAAGTCACAATGAGCCAAACATGAGACTTAAATGGAGGCTTGAATAACAATCGGCATTTAATCTTTGATCAAAGTTTAAAGACATGGTGGTCAGTTGTTCCCAACATACCCCAAGGATATGCAGGGGAGAAGTACACTTCAGAGAAGGTGTAGCTCCTTTTTATAGTTATAGACATCTTGGAATAACATCCTGGCTTTACTCAGTAGCCTTATCAGCATTATCTCTTTACCCTGTTCCCAAGATTGGCCATTTGGCCCCCTGTTGTGAAGGGCACAGATCAAAAGTGAGATGCCTTCTCAGGCAGAAGGGGGGGGACCTATCAAAGATGTCAGTTTTACAGCTCCATTCTGAAATAAATTCTATGCCCATAGATTGCAGATTGATAAGAGTTCAAATGGCAAGGATCACAGGTTTTGACATTTGCCAGATATTCTACAGATCCTAATAACAGGGCCCTGGGAAGTCAGTTGCAGGGAACAAAAGGCACATGCAAGCTTTTATGTTACAAACACAAGGCATAATATATTTGTATTTGTGTACAGAAAACACAAATGACCCACATCTTATCTATACGGTACATCACAGGCTGGAGCATCAAGGAAATATAAGAAGGAAAAGCAGAAAAATACACCCCAAAATTGCTTTGATAGTGACTGGAGAATTAATGCAGAATAACAGCATCCATTTCTACCCTTCAGAAACATTTGCCTGCCAATTCTGGCAAAGGGCTGTGTGAAGAAGCTATGAGTATTTTAATCTTGGTGCAATGATTCCTTGGGTCTTGTTACAATCACAGTTGAAAGTGCTCCAGAGTGTGTTATCTACATGGTACAGTGTTCCTTTAAAACAACACCTACTTGTGTGCTGCTTTTAACATAAAGCATATGCTCTACGATGATAACACTGGCATGAAAAATAGCTGGGAAGGTTGCAGGGAGTTGTGAGGGGAGGGGGGAAATGGCCTTTAATGTTGCTAGCCTATCAGCGCTGTGGGTGCTTGCTCCTTTTCTCCCGATGATCTAATTGAATAGCCTTGAAGGAAATGACATTCCCTGCGCATCCTCTACTGAAAGTGTCAAAAAAAGCGAACTGACAAGGCCTTGTAGAAAGAGGCTATAACAAGACAGAAGGCAAAGGAATCTGCACAGTAAGTGTAAAAAAAAAAAGCTGAGAGTAAATGAGGCATCAAAAATTGGATTGCACATATGCACTCACAAAGCTCGTCAAAGCTTCATACATGTCAGGTTTCTGCTTCTAGTGCATACTTCATGGTATCTTGAAACCCAAGTTGATACTGGAGTGATTTTGGAATGATTCCCATTTCCCCTTGAGAGAAGATGAGTATCTGACTGTACATAGAGACAACAGGCAAAGCTGACTTATTCAATAAGAAACACAAGAACTGGAGAGATGTCAGAAGACAAATTAGAATTCAGTGATGGAAACAGTCACACTGGCTCTTAAGCTTCTCCTTCCCACAGTCTTCCCTTTCCAATATTTTAGCAGGGTAATAGAGCCCATGCACACATACATCTAATTCCTATTCTATTGTTAGATTTCATAACTGGTGGTATAAGTCATGGATAATGTAGAAATGGCTTGAGTGGTTTTTCTTTTCCTCCTAACACAATACATTTTTTTAAAAAAAAAATCCTTGACCACTGTATCCACCGGGAATTGATGTACATATGCAATATATTTAATTCTTTAGAGAGTGGAATGCTTTTATGGCATGCAAATGTGAACTGTTAGATGTGAGGCTTTAATCTTCATTTAAATTTAAGTCATTCAACAATCCACCCTGTATTATAGAATGAGAAACCACCCAGGATTATTCATATACCGTATTTTTCAGAGTATAAGGCACACCTCCCCCCCCCCCTAAAAGAGCATGGAAATGTTGATGTGTCTTATACACCGAATACAGCCATTTTTGGCCTTCTGAAGTCCTGTCTCCTCATCCCATTTTTGCAAAAAACTCTGCAGGCTTCAGCAGGGTTCGGGGAAGACACAAATGTCCCCATTTTTGTGAAAAATAGTGCGTTTCCACCTGTTTTTCACAAAAATAGAGGCATTTTCCCTTCCCCCAGCCCTGCTGAAGGCTGCAGAGTGCTCCTGGAGGCTGGGGAGGTTTTTCTTACTTACCTCTTTAAAATCTTGATGTGTCTTATAAACTGATGCATCTTATAGTCCAGTGATGGCTAACCTTTTTGCTCACGTGCGAAAAGCGGGGGGAATGCAGGGGTGGTCGTGCATGGGCGTGCCACACCCATAATGCTATGTGCGCGACCCCCTGCTTTTGGCACGCTTTTTTCACCCTCCCCAGGCTCCAGAGGCTTTCTAGGAGCCTGGGAAGGGTGAACACAGCCTCCCCCCCCCACCTCCAGAGGCTTCAGGAGCTTCCCTGAAGCCTCCAGAGGGTGAAAAACAGCCGCAAAAGAAGGCCTAAATCAGCTGGCCAGCACACACATGCACGCTGGAGCTGACAGGGCAACACCTTGCATGCCCTAAGAAATGGTTCCGTGTGCCACCTGTGGCACCCGTGCCATAAGTTCGCCATCACGGTTATAACCCAAAAAATACGGTATATTTATTTGTAAGGATTTTGTCTGGCTCCCAAGTCAACATCTTTTCAAGTAGTTTACAAGGCAAATATGCAATGCAGTAAAATATACACAAATATGAAGCAAGATGCTATAAAGTTATGTTATGATTATAATGAAAAAGACTGCAAGAGAAGAAGGTCTCAGCACAGAAGATAGATATCTCTTTAATGATCTTCCATCTGCTATTTCTTGTCTTTAACTCAGGTGCCTTGGAAAGTAGGTCAACCCCTTCTTCTCTGTGACAGCCCCTCAAGTCTTGGAAGAATGCATTCAATTCAAACTTCCATTAAAAGAAGAAAATTTGGCAATGGAACCTCAGAGATAGGTCCCATTCCATTCATTCAATAAGAGGCTAGCTGGTCATCTGTTTAAAAAGTTGTATTTTAACCCACTTTTGACTCCTGGAGGCTGCCCTGTGTTTTTTTCTTGGCAAGGAGCTTGCCAGTTCCATCATCTAGGGCTGAGAGAAGTGACTAGCCCATGATCACCAACTTGCTTGGTGGCTTGCACTACAACTCACAATCTCTTGGTTTCTACATCAAGTTGGCTTTCTTCTGTTGAGAGGGCCTAATTTTACATTCCTATGCTAAGCGGGGAATTATACTTAATAGCCTAGATAAGGGTTTTCCATTCTTGGCAACTTTAAGATGCATAGAATTCAACTCCCAGAATTCCCCATACTGGCTGTTGCCAAGGTTGGGAAACTCTGCCCTAGATGGTTCCTTTGACCATAGAATTTTATGAAATGGGAGGAATAATTGACTGGAACAAACAATATGAAAACACATAGCTAATCAGTTTGTAAGTCTTAATGGTGCAAGAGTGCTCTCTTTGGTTAAGATTTCAGTGGAACTCCATCTTAGATTACCCTTCCTGGTACCAGTTTCAAAAGGAAGCAAAGGCAAGATCGTTTTTTCATTATTTCAGATGAAATAAACATAGTGAAGTCAGCATGTCAGCAAAGAAAGCAAAGCAAAGAAATCTGCTTCCAGCATAAACATGATAAGATGACACAGACTGGTAATGAGAGGTTCTGTTTATTTTCATAACGAGGTTTTGAGAACCAAACAAAGAAAGGTTGAAGGCAAGGTTGGGTTCTTTTCAGCTGCATCTCTTCTGGCAGACTTTTGAATGGACAGTGTGGGACACACCCTCCTAGAAGAATGAAATATTTTGAGCAATATATAAAAAGCAATGTATTATATTTCCCTAAATGAGAAATGGACAAACATGTTTTTTTTAGTGCCAGGAAACAGACTCACTCTTAATAGCGCCATCCCCCAGCAGATATTTTGTGCCCATTAAGAAAGACTGGGTCAGCCTATCTACAAAACAAAAGACCTTCCGCTTCTGGATGATGGGATTAAGAAGAACAGAATATGATCCAACAGGACATAATATGATTAACCCATCACCATTTAGCAGAAGACACAGAGCTCCCTACATTGCACAATCTCATAAGGGTAATTCAGTCATTGCATCATTTCAGAGCAGTCCAAACTTCAACCAAACCTGGTAGCTCAGACAAACTCCCAGGATTTCTGCTTTGCCTATAGAGTCCTCTATGACCCCTACACAACCCCTGCATGGGCCCATAGGAGGCTGACAACAGGCAATAGAATATATGTTCTTGCAAAGGAACAGGAAGCTCAAGTGCAAAGCCCAAGAGAAGGTATAAAAAATTCCACTCTCAACTCCATGTGGTCAGCTGCCCAGAATCACGTGTGGATCTGCTTCATCAATAAACGATCTTTCCAATCTCCTTCCATGTTCCCAGTGTCTTTCTCCAACTTGAAGATGGATTTTCTTCTTCCAATGAACAGTATCTCGCATTTGTATTGGGTATAAAAAGAAAGGCTTCAGGAACAACAAGGAAAACTCTGGAAGTTTAAATTGATGTAGGCTTTCATAGCCAGCAGTGAGGAGCTTCCAGATTAATAGGCTGTGGTCTAACATTAAATTGATAGTTCTGAATTAAATTAAAGTGACATGTCAGAATGTCAGTTGTGGGATGATACAGCAAGAATAGAAATATAAGTGCTCTCAGAGTATATTTAGAAAAAATTGAGAGGGTGGCCTCAGTTGTACAACTGAAGTTTCGCCTGTTTTTATTTGCAATGCAGATAGAGCTTGGATCGCACCGTGGTGGCCTCTATCTTGATCTTTTAAGCATAGCCTGTGGACCTCTGCATTGAAAAAGAAACTTTTGATGGTGGTGATAGTCCCTCCATTAATCTTTGGCTGAGTTGACCAACAGTAGAGAGAAGCTGCCAAGCCAAGGTATCAGCCAGCCATCGAGAAAGCAGCTCAGATATTGCGCAAGGGGAATACAGTATAAGAATGCAACAGAACAAGGAAGGACTTTTGACTAAGATGGTAGGAGAGAAGTAAAATTACAGAAGCAAAAGAAGAAGCAAAAAGAACAAAGTATATTAATTTATTTATTTATTTATTTGTCAAATTTATTTTCTTCCCATCTCACCATGGGGCTACTCAGTAAAAACAGTTGCGGCTTACAACAGTAAAAACAGAGAAATGAAAAGAAGTATAAACATAATAGCAAAATAATGAAATATAGAATGAAAATTCTGTCATGGTTCCAAGTAACAGTCCCAACCGAGTTAGACTTTGAGGCAGGCATTTCTTCAAAGCTCCATTTTATTAGAGGTGTCATATTGGCATATCTGGGAAAACCCAAATCTGAAAACGTGTCTCCCAGTCACACCTATTCAGGTGCAGGCTAAACGTTCTTGATTTCCAGGGAAATAATGTTGCTGTTGTTATGGCTATACATCTCACCCTTTTGACATCCAACCCCCCCTCCCAGTTCCCACAGCATGCCCATCCACCAAGTGTGGCAGCCCTGAAGATGCAAAGAAAAAGATGGCCTCCAGGGCTGACTCCAGGGCTCATGCAGTAACATGAGACTAAAAGATGGAATGCAAGAGGGGAGGTAGGATTGGCTTTCAATCTAATAAATCCAATAAATAAATCCAATCCAATGAATGGATGGAGAGAATGGCCCAAGAAATTTGAAAACACTGAAGAGTTTAAACACCTGTCTTTTTTGTGCGTGATATGGTGTGGCCTAGTGTGGTGTGGCATGGTATGGTATATATTGACTTAAATTGATTCATATGCCACCTTTATTTTACTCAACTCAAGATGGGGTAGATAAAGCTCCTTTCTCTTATTTTCCCACAACAAAAATGCCATGAGATGGGTTGGTCTGAGATGAAGTGACTGGGCTAAAGCCACCTTATACAATACAATACTATAGCAGAGTTGGAAGGGACGTTGGAGGTCTTCTAGTCCAACCCCCTGCCTAGGTAGGAAGCCCTATACCGTTTCAGACAAATGGCTATCCAACATCTTCTTGAAGACTTGCAGTGTTGGGGCATTCACAACTTCTGGAGGCAAGCTGTTCCACTGATCAATTGTTCTAACCTTGTTTGCTTCTATGCCTAAGGAGGGACTAGAAGTCCTGGTCACCTGGTTTTAGTCCAGCGCCTTAATCACGCCTTGTGTGGTATGGTAATGTTCCATCTGTTTCTTCATAGCAAAGCTCTCAGTCAGACTATTGCAAGTCTGTTTGGTTTGGTAGAAGAGAGCTCCTTTCAGAGAGACCAAGGAAAGTTTAGAAGTGATTAGACTATTTTTCTGCACTTAAAGTGGCAGCCATTGTGATTTAAATTATGCCAAAAATAACTAGAGGTTAATAAAAAGAGGTGAAGCCTTAATTGCAAATCCTTCTCGCCTTTCAGCACAGGCAATGTTCATTGTTTTACTTTAATTTGCAACACCAAATTAAATTCTTTGTCCCAGTTCCAAAATGATTTTACAGGTTTATTTAATGACACTGGCTTCTGCTGTCCACTTAGATATGCAAGTTTCATTACGAAGAATGACTGGGGAGCACAGCCTCTGCTCCTTCAACCGTTTGCAGTTGTCTATCAACAAACATTTAGCATCCAACAGCCCAGAACAAATCTAATTCACTTTCTACCAATTCTGATGTAAATCAAGTACTTGGAGCCCACATAATTAGACAATGTTAATAGGAGGAAAGAGTCGAGAAACATATTGGGGGGGTGCAGAAATCTCAGTCTTTTATCCCTGCGTGTTTTTGTTTGTTAAAATGTAGGGAATGGGGGAAAAAAGTCTTTTAGATATGCAGATGCAAGCTGCAGGTACCAAAGTGATGAATTATATGACAATTTTTTGTGAGTGCACATGCACATGTATACTTTTTAATTGTTTGAGGAGGGATCATGTTCTAAAAATATTTCTTATGTCAAGGCTGTTTGCTCACAGAATTTTGAAAAAGACAAATAAAAGAGGCAACACTGAATACTAAATTATATATATATATATATATATATATATATATATATATATATATATATATATATATATATATATATATATATCCTTCTCTTTCATGTTTATAGTTTTAACTGTGTGAGTGTCAAAGGTATGCATCTAAGTGTCCCCTTCCCCTGAAGTAAGACTCAGATCAAAAGATTTAGAAAGTCAAAATGGGGCAAGTAACAATTTTCCAAACTATAAAGTACAGTGGTACCTCGGTTCACGAACTTAATTCGTGAACTGACTCTGGTCGCGAACCGAATTGGTCATGAACCGAGGCACAGTTTCCCATATTTATTTATTTTTATTTATTTTATTAAATTTATACCCCGCCCTTCTCCTTGTTAGGACCCAGGGCGGTGCAGAGGCATCTTAAAAACACAAAATACAATAAATATCAATTAGAATAGAAGAATAGAATAGAATATTTATTTGTATAACCGCGTCCTCTCCCCTAGGGGACTCGGAGCGGTGTACAGGGAGAAATAAAACAGCATAAAATATATACATGAACACAATAAATACAATAAAAACAAATTAAATTTGACTATCCCTGCACTAAAATTCCCATTTAAAATTAACAATCCCTAATCCCTGGGCAGAGACTAACCTAGGCCGGCCAAGCAGAAAAAGTGAGTTTTTAATTTCTGACGGAAGGAGCGGAGGTCCATAGTTGTTCTAATGTCAGGGGGAAGGTCGTTCCAGAGGGCTGGGCCCGCCACAGAGAAGGCCCTTCCCCTGGGCGTCGCCCGCTGACAAAGTCTAGTGGACGGCACCCGGAGCAGTCCCTCTCTGTGGGAGCGAATCGGCCGGGAGGATGTATGGGGTAGAATCCGATCCCGCAGATAGCTAGGTCCCGAGCCATGGAGCGCTTTAAAGATGAGAACTAACACCTTGAAGCGCACCCGAAAGACGACAGGTAGCCAGTGCAGCTCGCGCAAGAGCGGTGTTACATGGGTATACCTTGCGGTACCCATTATTGCTCGCGCGGCTGCATTCTGGACCAGCTGAAGTCTTCGGGTGCACCTCAAGGGGAGCCCCATGTAGAGAGAGTTACAATAGTCCAGTCGGGATGTCACGAGAGCATGGGTGACTGTGCGAAGGGCATCCCGATCCAATAGGGGGCGCAACTGGCGAACCAGGCGAACCTGGTAAAACGCCCTCCTGGCCACGGCTGTCACTTGATCTTCCATGGACAGCCGGGCATCCAGGAGGACACCCAAGTTGCGCGCCCCATCCACTGGGGCAAGATGTTTGCCCCCAATGGCCAGCGATGGAGTCAACTGGTTGAATCGGGCAGCCGGAAACCACAGCCACTCGGTCTTGGTCGGGTTGAGCCTGAGTCACCGCTACGGCATCGTTGGGGCACATCACCGCTACGGCATCGTTGGGGTGGTTTGGGGTAGATATATACAGCTGAGTATCATCAGCGTAGAGATGGTACTCTACCCCAAAACCACGGATGATCTCACCCAGCGGCTTCATATATGTGTTAAACAGGAGAGGCGAGAGGACCGACCCCTGAGGCACCCCACATGTGAGGGGTCTCGGGGTCGACCTCTGCTCTTCTGTCAACACAAATTGCGATCGGCCAGAGAGGTAGGAGGAGAACCACCGTAAAACGGTGCCTCCCACCCCCAACCCCCCCAGCCGATGCAATAGGATACCATGGTCGATGGTATCGAAAGCCGCCGAGAGGTCTAATAGGACCAGGATGGAGGAACAACCCCCATCTCTGGCCCTCCAGAGATCATCGACCAACGCGACCAATGCCGTCTCGGTGCTATGCCCGGGCCGAAAGCCGGACTGGCGCGGGTCTAGATAATCAACTTCCTCCAGGTGACGGGGAAATTGTTGTGCCACCACACTCTCAACAACCTTCGCCAAGAAGGGAAGGTTGGAGACTGGACGATAGTTGGTTAAAAGAGCTGGATCCAAAGAGGGCTTCTTAAGGAGGGGCCTCACCATAGCCTCTTTTAGGGAAGCAGGCAAGGAACCCTCACTTAAGGATGCGTTGACAACCTCTTGGAGCCAGCCTCGTGTCACCTCCCAGGATGCCAGTACAAGCCAGGAGGGACACGGGTCCAATAAACATGTGGTGGCTCGCAGTCGCCCACGTAACCTGTCCATATCCTCGGAAGTAACGGAGTCAAATTCCTCCCAAACAAGATCTGTCTCGTGGCATCCCACTGGGCCATCAATGGGGGCTAACTCGTTCTGTATCTGAGCGATTTTCTCCTGCAGAAAAGTCACAAATTAAAATGTAATTAAATTCATTAACCCGTGCTAAAAACCCAATATTAAAAACCCTACCAAATTACAAATTTCCTTAAAAAGTCAGAAACGGGGGGCTATCCTAGGCCGGCTTGTTGGAATAAGTACGTCTTAAGACGTTGGCGGAAGAGGCGGAGGTCCAAGATTGTGCGAAGGTCGGGGGGTAGGTCGTTCCAGAGGGCCGGGCCCGCCACAGAGAAGGCCCTTCCTTTGGGTGTCGCCAACCGGCATTGCCCGGCCGACGGCACCCGAAGAACACCCTCTCTGTGGGAGCGGATCGGGCGAAGGTATGTATGGGGCAGGAGGTGGTCTCGTATATAGCTAGGCCCCGAGCCATGGAGCGATTTAAAGATGGTCATCAGTACCTTGAAACGCACTCGAATGGCCACAGGCAGCCAGTGCAGCTCGCGCAGGAGAGGTGTTACGTGGGTTTGCCTTGGGGCACCCATAATCACCCGTGCGGCCGCATTCTGTACTAACTGTAGCTTTCGAGTGCACCTCAAGGGAAGCCCCATGTAGAGAGCGTTACAGTAATCCAGCCGGGACGTCACAAGTGCTTGAGTGACTGTGCGAAGGGCTCCCCGGTCCAGTAAGGGGCGCAACTGGCGTATCAGGCATACCTGATAGAACGCCCCCCTGGCCACGGCCACCACATGGTCCTCCATAGACAGCCGGGAATCCAGGAGGACGCCCAAGTTGCGCGCCCTCTCCACGGGGGCCAGTTGTTCACCCCCAATGGCCAGAGTTGGACTTATCTGGCTGAACCAGGGTGCCGGAAACCACAGCCACTCGGTCTTGGACGGGTTGAGCTTGAGTTTGTTACTACCCATCCAGATCCGTACGGCCTCCAGACACCGGGACAGCACCTCGACGGCATCATTGGGGTGGTTTGGGGTGGATATGTACAACTGAGTGTCATCAGCATACAGATGGTATTCCATCCCAAAACCACAGATGATCTCGCCCAGTGGCTTCATGTAGGTGTTGAACAGGAGTGGCGAGAGGACCGACCCCTGAGGAACCCCACATGTGAGGGGCCTCGGGGACGACCTCTGCCCTCCTGCCAACACCCATTGCGACCAACCAGAGAGGTAGGACGAGAACCACCATAGAACGGTGCCTCTCAGCCCCAACCCCCCCAATCGGTGCAATAGGGTTTACATTAAACCCATAGGGTTTAATGTAAATCCGGTTAATCTGTTTTGACCTTTTTTTTTTTTGAAGTACTGTATGTGCTAAAAGCATAACAAAAATCAAAAAAAGTCACTGAAAGTACTCACAGTGTACTTTTTTCTGTGTCTCCTTCTCTCCACGATCTTCCTACAGGAAGTCACAACCATGTGACAGCCAGGAAATAGCATTAAAATTGGCCACGGCTCCTGTTCGTGAACTGAAGTGGAGTTCGTGAACCGGAGCATATTTTGATGAACTTTTTTGTTCGTGAACCGAGTTGTTCGTGAACAAAAGCATTCCTGAACCGTGGTACCACTATACAGGTTGTGGGTCTTCATATCAGAACTCACAAATGCTTAATTTCTCAAACTCTCTAACATACCTCAACAACCACGATGAAGTCATGTTCTTCATGACCTCATCATGCAAGCTACATGAGTTGCAGAGGTGGGTTGCTCCTGGTGAAGCCCAGTTCGGCCAAACCAGTAATGGAATTCAGGCCTGGGTCGCAGAACCAGCACTGACCCAGGCCTGCCATGCCCACAAACCTCGCCACCGCTGGGCTGCCAAAATGTTGGTTTTTAGTGACTGCACATGCACAGTTCACTGTAAATGATTCTGTGCATGCGCGAAGAACAATTTACATTCAACAGCACACATATGACCTGTGCACGAGTGAAGTGAGTGCACGCATGGGTTGTGAATTGGTAGTAAACTTGGCAGCAACCCACCCTTGATGAATTATAGTAATTTATGTAGGTCTTGTTATTTTATTTATTTATTTACCATATTTTTCAGAGTATAAGACACACCTCCCCCCCCCCCAAAAGACCATGGAAATGTTGATGCATCTTATACATCGAATACAGCCATTTTTGGCTTCCCGAAGCCCCACCCCTACATCACATTTTTGTGAAAAAGGATGAAACACAGGCTGTTTTCCACCACAACAGGGATGTTTTTGCCTTCCCCCACTCCCCAGAAGCACTTTCCAGGCTTCAGCAGGGCTGGAGGAAGGGGAAAATGCCCCCATTTTGGTGAAAAACGGGGTCGTTTTTGCCTTACCCCAGCCCTGCTGAAGCCTGCAGTGCTCCTGGGGGCCGGGGAAGACAAACACCCCTTTTTTTTCTTACTTACCTCTTTGAAATCATGGTGCATCTTGTACACTGGTGCATCTTATAGTCAGTATATATCATATTTAAAAGCCATCCATTTGTCTCCTAGAGCGACTCTGGGCGGTGTACAAATAGACAGAAAACACAAAAGTGATGTATAAATATTACTATAAAAACTGTTTTTAAGAAGAATAAAATAATTATAATTCAGAATTCAAAAGGTGGCGCAGGGGCTTCAGGGCATTAACCAGTCCCATGGCTTCATGTGCCTCTGTAGGCCACAAGAAAGTTGGCAAAGCTGGGTCTTCAAGCATTTCTGAAATACCAAGAGAATGATGGCCTGGCCCATTTCTTTGGGGGAGGATATTCCACAGAGTGGGGACAACAGCAGAGAAGGTTCTCTTCCTGGGCCCTGCCAGTTGAAATTCTTTACGAATGAAGGGAAATATACGTGTCCCAGGGTAATGATGTGAGATTGAATTTGGGTCGGTCATTGGGACCAGAGATGTACTCTTCCAAGCTTTCAAAATCATGAAGCCTATCTCTACTGAAATACAGTGAAATCTACCTTCCTTGGCTGATGGGATGGGACAGGCCAATTTATCAGGGCAAAAACAACTTCAAAGATAATCTGGCTCACTTCCTGTTCCGCTTCTGGCGGCGACGGACGAACTCTGGGGTTCGTCCGCCGTTTTGTCCCTCTTTCGGCCCCTAAGGGGGCGGGGCACCCCCTTTTTTTTCTTTTGGGGGGGGGGCCTCTGCAGGGCTGGCTTGCCTGGGCTGGTATATCCTGGCGGCAGCTGGGATGCGGTCTGGGTCTTCGGCCCAGGAGTAAGGGGGCATGCTGCGGGGGGCTTGGTTCCCTTCGCCAACGGAGGACGGTAACAATTAACGAATCTGGAGAGAGCTGAAGGCAGATCGGAAGCCTTCCGGGGATTTGGCGGCGAGAGGGAGAGCAAGTGCTTTTTAAACTATTTTTCTTTGCTGGCAGCCTGGACTGAAAGAATTGTGGAGGGGGGTGTTTGTTTGCTAAACCCCCCCTCGGTTTAACAGCGGCGGTTAGAAATGGCTCCTCGTTGTGGGGAAGTTATTTTGTATCCGGTTTTTTTTTCAAACAAGTGAAAGCAATTTGCGGCTTGTCTCTACAAATGTATCTAGGTCCGGCTGGCTTGAAACAATTGTATCTTTGACTTTCTCCTGCTGGTTCCCAGGCAGGGCGGCGGAAGATGGCTCTCCTTTGTTCCTGAATAGCTATTTTTGTTTGTGGAAAAATACCAACGTTTCTTGGTGACTTGGACTGCCTCTCTCTACCAATGAAGAAATTCTTGGATTGATTGATTCCTTCTCTGGAGTGCCTCCTTTGTTTGAATAATTGACTCTGCAACTTGTTCTCTTTGGGGATTTTATAAACTTTCTACAACTTTGATTTGGACTTTGTTCTTCTGACTTGCCACAGCGGCCCCACCCAAAAAATGCCATCTTAGTGGCACAGATTTTAACAGCTTACCATGGCTTCTATCACATCAGAATTGGCAGGATTGGAAAGAAGAATGACAGCTTTGGAAGAAGTGTTACAAACTTTGGTGCAGGAAATTAAAGGTTTAAGACAAGAAAATAAGGATTTCAAACAGGGACTTATGGAAACACAGAAACAACTGAAGGAGAATACACAGAAGACCGAGGAATTGGAGGGGGGGCTGGCTGGGGCAAAGGGGGAACTTAAAAATGTTAAAACTGAAGTTGGAGAATTGACTGGGCAAGGATGGATTTTGAAAGGATGTCGTATTTTTTAAGATTTCAGAACGTTTCTGAGGTAGATGGTGAATGTCTTCCAGATCTCAGAGTACAATTTTAGCAGAATATTTGCATAAACCCAAAGATGAGATCAGGGGGGACATTGACCTAGCCTACAGAATAAATTCTGCATATGCCAGGATAAATGAGGTACCCAGAGAGATACATATTAAATTTGTTAGGAGGTCAACCAGAGAGGAAATTTTGAAGGCGCAGAGAGGTGGTCCGTTAATTTACCAGCAGAAAGAAGTCGCTATCTTGAAACAGATCCCTAAAAAAATTAGAGAGATGAGAAGGAAGTTTTCCTTCTTATCCAAAAAATTGTTTGACCACGGGATTTGGTTTAAGTGGGCGATGCCCGAAGGGATGTTGGTGTTCTGGGAAGGAGGAAGAGTTAGGATTAAAACAGTTGCTGAGGCGGAAGCCTTTCTTTAAAAACATTCCTCTATCCTGGGTGAAGATTCGGGAGGGGCAATGGGGGGCACGGCCCCGCCCGCTGGGGGCCAGAAAGGAGCGCAGGAAGATGTAATTGCCAAGAGACTTAGATCTAAAAAATGAATTTGTTTGGTTTCTTTTTTTTATTAGCCCAATACAACTTTTTATCTAGATGTTTGTACATGTCTGCCAGCACGGAATTTAGAATTTAGAATTTATGATGTATGCACTCACTTCTTGTAGTATATTGAAAAATGTATTACCAATGTTTTATCAAGAGGCCCTGGAGGGGCCGACGATTCCGTCCTGAAAGTTCTCAAAATTTCTTTGTATCTTACCTTACCTGTATCCCTTACCCTACCCTCTTGAAAAAATGTAAAAACCAATAAAACCTTTTCAATATAAAAGATAATCTGGCTCCATGCCACGTAAGGTTTTAAATGTCATAACCAAAACCTTGAATTGGGAATGGAAGCCAATGGCTACCCAATGCAGCTTGTGACAGCCTGACAACCTGATGCAAACAATATCCAGAAGCTAAAAGTGACAGCATTTGTGTACTAATGCCATTGTGCCTGTGACATTGCCTGTCCCTTGGTCTTGCTGTTGGCTCACATGCTCCAGTCCAAGAGTTGAGACAATTACATTATAAGGGTGTCTTTTAACAACAGTTAAGACCTGTCTTTCCAGTCTTGTAAAGTAATTGCTAGGATACTTAGATGATTACAGTCTCTGTACATTTTCATGGGAATTGCACGAAGACTTTCTAATATTCAGCTGAATATGCATTTGAGGCATGAGTGATGCCAGTCCCACCGGCTTTTCTGTAACTATTCACTTGACTATAGCATCTATAAAGTCCTTATCCAGCAAAAATCAGTGTAGCCCAGCCACTTCTCAGTTATAGCATGTTTCCTTAAGACTGCTGTCTTTCCGTGTCACTGGAATTATACAAGACATGTTGTTTAAATGGCTGGCATATTTTATTTATCAGTCTGGGTCTGTGCAAAACATTGCATTAGGTCATCGCATTGCACTTTGCTTTTGGCTGTGAATGAATAGGAATCAACCATTGTGGTTTATAGACCATGGTTTATGGTTTATTCTGCTCTGCAAAGCAGACCATCAGATTGAACCAAATATATAGACCTTGAACAAAATTCAGTTTACTTATAACCATGCCAAAAGGTAACACATGAAACATTTTGTGATTGTCAGACATTTGCAGTCGTAACCAGGAGGCCATGTCAATCTGCAGAGAATGAAGGAGATGTCTTTGACAAAATTTTGCAAAACCATAAGCAAATAGAGTTGAAACTTTGTTTAAGTTCTGGGAAGCAAGATAATATTCAGCAGCATTTCAGGCAAACACTCCCTGATTCACTGCGGCATAAGACAGAAGGGTGTTAAGGCTCAATCAGGCTTGCTAGATTTTGTTGCTACACCCCATTCAACAAAATATAGTTCTAGTCTTCCAATGAAGTTGGTTTGCTAGCCCGGTCTGCTAACTGGGCAGGCATCAGTCTTGCAAGCCTCATTTGAGAAAATCAGTTTGGCCTAGTGGTTAAGGTATAGCCCTAGAAACCAGGAGACTGTGATTTCTGGTCCTGCCTTAGCCATGATAGACAGCTGAGTTTCCATAGACCAGTCTCTGTGCTTGGGGATCAAGGAGGAAGGTCATGGACAGAGCTCCACTGCTCCTCTGCTCCACTGCCTGCTCTGTCCTCCCCCCTTGCCTAGGCACTCCCTCTCCCTCACTGGCGATCCTTCCAAGGCCTGAGGTACTGCTCCTCATCCTGCTCCTCCGGTCATTCCTCCATTGGCCCTAGCTCCGTCTCGTCCTCCTCCTCCTCAGACTCAAGCTCCGACAGGGCCATGACACACCCTCTCTCAGCCCAATCCACCTCACAGAGTTGTTGTTGTGGGGAAAATAGGAGGAGGAAGGAGTATTGGGTAGGTTCACCACCTTAAATTACATATAAAATAATAAGGAACAGATAAAAATCTAATAAACAATTGTGCTTTGCCTTCTCTTCTAAGGAGCACAGTGGTTCTCTTGGTCTCACTGGGTTGAGGTTAGGAAGCCTTCATTAGAGACCATAGTGCTGCCATGGGACAGGGTGAGCTTTGTTCCAGCCCCTGCTGGGGATGTCAAAGGAGCCCCACAACTGTCCCCACAACTCTTCAGACAACAGTGACGTCGCCAGCTAATCAAGCAGCAAATTACTGAACACCTAGAAGCAAACAAAATAATAACCAAAAGCCAACATGGTTTTGTCAAAAACAGATCATGCCAGATTAATCTTATTGCATTCTTTGATAATGTGACAAAATTAGTGGACCAGAGGAATGCCATCGATATAGTTTGCTTGGACTTCAGTAAGGCATTTGATAAGGTAGACCATAATCTACTATTAGATAAAGTAGAAGAATGTGGGTTAGACAGCATCACCACCAGATGGATTTGTAACTGGCTGACCAACCGCACTCAACGTGCAGTCCTCAATGGAACTGCATCTACATGGAGGGAAGTATGCAGTGGAGTACCGCAAGGCTCTGTTTTAGGCCCAGTACTCTTCAACATCTTCATCAATGATTTGGACAAGGGAATAAATGGGGAACTCATCAAATTTGCAGACGACACCAAGCTGGCAGGAATAGCCAACACTCCAGAAGATAGGCTTAAGATACAGAAGGATCTTGACAAACTTGAATATTGGGCACTATCTAATAAAATGAAATTCAATGGTGAAAAGAGTAAAGTTCTACATTTAGGCAACAAAAATGAAATGCACAGGTACAGTATAGGTGGTACCTGGCTCAATAGCAGTAACTGTGAAAGGGATCTTGGAGTCCTAGTCCACAACCATTTAAATATGAGCCAGCAGTGTGCAGCAGCTGCCAAAAAAGCCAACACAGTTCTAGGCTGCATAAACAGAGGGATAGAAGTGTTAATGCCACTGTATAGTGCCTTGGTAAGGCCACACTTGGAATACGGCATCCAGTTTTGGTCGCCACGATGTAGAAAAGATGTGGAGACTCTAAAAAGAGTGCACAGAAGAGCAACAAAAATGATTAAGGGACTAGAGACTAAAACATATGAAGAACGGTTGCAGGAACTGGGTATGTCTAGTTTAATAAAAAGAAGGACTAGGGGAGACATGATAGCAGTCTTCCGATATCTCAGGGGTTTTCCCAAAGAAGAGGGAGTCAAACTATTCTCCAAAGCACCTGAGGGCAGAACAAGAAGCAACTTAGAACTGAGGAGAAATTTCCTGACAGTTAGAACAATCAATCAGTGGAACAGCTTGCTTCCAGAAGTTGTGAATGCCCCAACACTGCATGTATTTAAGAAGACGTTGGATAGCCATTTGTCTAAAATGGTATAGGGCTTCCTGCCTAGGCAGGGAGTTGGACTAGATGACCTCCAAGGTCCCTTCCAACTCTGCTATTGTATTTGTATTTGTATAATCCTTTCTTACCTGGAAATGCCTCAGTGCTTCCGAATGCGATGCGACCTCTTCTCCTTCTTATATCAGGTAAATCTGCCTGAGTCACTTCTGAATATGAACTTGCTTCCCAAAACTTAAACAATATTTTAGCCGCCTTGCAAATTTTTGTCAACGTCATCTCCCTTATTCTCTACCCCATTTTTACCTCCTTAAATAAGCTACAAAGTCAAATAGTCACAAGAAAAATTAGTGTCTTCTTCCATGCTTATGTTCATGAAGCCATTTCTAGCCTTCTTTTTATTCAGTTGCCATTTATAGCTTTTAACAGGACACTTGCTTTATACTATCCAACCTCCTGTTGGAAGTGGACATGCTGTGATCCATGTGATGCTATTTCTAACCTACATCCAGGCCTTTTCTATAACAAAAAGCAGGTTGCCATGGTTATAATCAACATATTTTAATACATTTTTAATGGTGAATGTGTCCAAAGGCTTATAATCTGGGTGGAGTGGGGTGGGGGAGTACAGAAGCTGTTTTAATTGTTTGAGGAACTGTGAGGACTATAGAACTTTGTAAATCACGCGTCAGCTGTGCCTGTATGTATCCCTCCAATTTTCTTCCTATTAATATTCAAGAGCTATGAAGTGGTCAGCGGGCATAAAGATTAAAGGTAAAAGCTAAGCAGTCTTCAGCCAAGCTGAACAAGTAGAATATCATACTCTAATTTTTTTCAACTGAAGTCACCTAAAGCAAATTAAGGAATGCCTCGGACTATCATCATTTATAACAGAAATACTCCTTAAATCCACAGCACTTGTATTTAGTGGCCTTATTAAATGTGCTTGTAGATATTGTACTGGGAAAGCATAATAATTGAACTGTTATTTGGAAAGCAAATGGAAATTACCCTAGCTGAGTATAGGAACGGACACTTATACGATACCTACTCTGTCATATTTCGTAGGCATATTGATAAGAAATTCCAATTGCATTCAAAAGTTTTGGAGGCAGCAAGAGTTAAGGGAAAAGAAAGGGATCCAGCAATCCAAACAGTGAAAACTGACAAAAATGAAATCCAAGAAAGCAAAACACTGTAGACCTAATTAGGAGCAGAAGTTTGGTGTGCTTATTGAAGAGACTGGGAAGCAAGAAGCTCCGTTTTGCTTATGGCTATTCCTGTTGCAAGTCTTCTCAGGGGACAGCTTAAAGCCAAGGAAGAAAACATGCCCTCACTCATTGAAAACTAAGTTAGAGATCAGGGAATCATAGGAGGAGCGGGACTGGAGGCATGGTATAGAGGAAATTTATTTCTATGGAGTGTGGTGATTGTGTTCAGGTGCATTGAGGGGTTGCAGGCTAAAGAAGCAACTGGCTAAAATCCATCTTTTCATGCTGGGATAAGATTTGGGGTGGAATATCATGCTTAGAAATGGTGTTGCTTGATTTTGGGTGCCTGGGGATGAAAACCTGTGGTGTCGGGGTGAGGGAAGCCAAAAATTATTTTCAACCCGAATGCAAAAACGGATTCTGGGACCAGATTCGGGGTGGAATGTCATAAGCACATTTTCTCCGTCCTTTCCTGAGAAACCAAATTACTGAAAGAAGCTGTTTCCATTTTCTTCTTTGGGAGTATATTAGTGACAGAGAAGACTTCCTTTGGGTTAAAGTCAGGGATGGGTTCCTGCCGGCATTACTGCCAGTTTGGCATGCAAACAATTTGCACCTAAAAAGCTCTGTGCATGCGCACGTTAGAAAAGGGGGCGGGGATTAAATTTTTGCAATGAAGATTGTTTTGCGTATGCACAGAAATGAAAACCAAGATGGCGCCACCGCTGATAGAACTGATTTGGGAGTATGGCAGACCGAGTTACTACCTATTCAGTCAAATTGGGTTGAACCAGTAGGAGCTCACCTCTGGTTAAAGTGACTGGTCGCAACATTATGAGGTCAGCTCTGGCAAAGAATTGCTAGAAGAATGCTATAGGTCTATCGGTGGAGAGCCCAATATGTGTTTTGCATTGTTTTATTATTCTTTTGTATTTTATTTTGTATTTCTTAACTGGTCAGGCCCCTCAGAGGGAGGTTCTAGGTGGTGTACAATAGAATCAATAAAATTATGGCAGCTAGCAGGGTGAAATTCACTTCATCTGATTCTGGACTTTGTACATAACCCATTAATTTGGTATAACTACTGCCAATTAGAAAATTCTTTTGATGCTTTGTGTCCAGTGATTGCCATTTTGTTCAGGAAAACTAATCCACCAGGATCCTGTGAAAATCAAGGTAAGAAGATTCATTATGGCTTTCATTTTCAGTACCCTGCTCCTGTCTCTTTCCATAGGATAGGCCAGTAATGGCGAACCTATGGCACGGGTGCCACAGGTGGCACGCGGAACCATTTCTTAGGGCACATGAGGCATTGCCCTATCAGCAGTAGGGCACATGTGTGCACTGGCCAGCTGATTTAGGCCTTCTTTTGAGGCCGTTTTTCGCACTCTGGAGGCTTCAGGGAAGCTCCTGAAGGCTCTGGAGGTGGGGAGGGGAGGCTGTTTTCACCCTCCCCAGGCTCCTAGAAAGCCTCCGGAGCCTGGGGAGGGCAAAAAAAGCATGCAATGCACACATAGCATTATGGGTGGTGGCATGCCCACACATGACCCCCTCTGCGCTCCCCCCGCTTTTGGCACGCGAGCCAAAAAAGGTTAGCCATCTCTGGGATAGGCAAAAAGCAAAAAATCAATACAGTTTGAAGAGAAACCAGAGTGTCATTGTAACCTGTTTACAACATGTCAAAGAGATTTGCTGGAATCATAGCTCTCTGATGTCCAAGCCACATTGTTGAGGCCAGTTGGGAATGGTGGGACCTGCAGTCTCAATCCATTTGGAGGATTAGGATTTATAACAATCATGAATATGGCTTTGCCATGTTATAGTGGGTTTTGGGCCTCTGGAGATATACAAATACCTCAGACTAAGGGCTTATTCTGATAGCTGTAATGCTCTTTTGCTAATTAACTGTGTCCCAATAGTTAATCCCTATTCTGCCTCCGTTATGACACCTGTGAATGTGTCTTACAGTTTTAATATGAGAAAAGTAAGGGTAGTGATTGATGGCTGTGTTTCTCTTCCCTTCTCATTTCCACTCCCGTTTATTGGTCAGAAGAAGCAATAACTACATAATAAATTGTGATGTGGGGGGTTAGGCAACTGGAGTCAGGGAATCAAGAGACTCGATCCTCTTTTCCCACCAGAAGTTAACAAAATAAATTCCCTGAGCCACTTTTTAAGTGAATTCCAACTGACAACTTGCTATCAGGATGGAGATGCTCTGATGGGAAACTGCCAAATTAGAATACTTCTGAACATGCATCTAGCTTTATTCTAGAGCAGCAATAGACACGTGTCTGAAAAATCCCTTCTCACCAGGTTGGGTGGTCCGTGCTATCATCAAGGGGAATGTGTTGAAGCATCTGAGCGCTTCCAGAGAGTTCACGTTAACGTATCTGGCTTTGGTGGGAAAGCAAATACTATTTTATACAGCTAGTTCTTAGCTAAGCGAGAAGTGAATTTTGCCCATCTAATGGCCTCTCTTGCCACAGTTGTTAAGTGAATCACTGGAGTTGTTAAGTAAGTAACATGGTTGTAAATTTATTTATTTATTTTATTTTATTTGATTTGATTTATATCCCGCCCTTCTCCAAACGGACCCAGGGGGGCACACAGGAAAATTAAAATAATATACAAAACAATACAAAAATATAAAATTTTAAAAGCTTATTAAATATGAAATCTTGTGCTAAAAACCAATTAAGACTAAACTAGTCAACAGCGGAGGCTATGCAAGGCCGGCTTGATGAAACAAATGTGTTTTTAAACACTGGCGGAAGAGGCGGAGGTCAGTAATGGTACGGAGTTCAGGGGGCAGGTCGTTCCACAGGGTAGGGCCCGCCACAGAGAAGGCCCTTCCCCTGAGTGTCGCCAGTCGGCATTGTCCGGCCGATGGCACCCTGTCTGTGGGAGCGAATCGGCCGTAGGGATGTATGGGGCAGGAGACGGTCTCGCATGTAACTAGGTCCCGAGCCATGGAGCGCTTTGAAGATGGTCGTCAGGACCTTGAAGCGCACCCGAAAGGCCACAGGCAGCCAGTCCAGCTCACGCAGGATTGGTGTTATATGGGAGCATCTAGGGGCTCCCGTAATCACCCGCGCGGCTGCGTTCTGCACTAACTGTAGCTTTCAAGTGCACCTCAAGGGAAGCCCCATGTAGAGAGCATTACAGTAGTCGAGTCGGGACGTCACGAGGGCCTGAGTGACTGTGCGAAGGGCAGCCCGGTCCAGTAAGGGACGCAATTGGCGCATCAGGCGAACCTGATGAAATGCCCCCTGGCCACGGCCGCCACATGGTCTTCCATGGACAGCCGGGAATCCAGGAGGACACCCAAATTGCGCACCCTCTCCACGGGGGCCGGTGTTTCGCCCCCAATGGCCAGAGATGGAGTAATCTGACTTGAATTGAATCCCACTGATTTTGCTTGTCAGAAACTTGCAAAAATCTGGTCACATGACCCTGGGACACTGCAACTGTCATAAATATGAACCAGTTGCCAAGCCCCTGAGTTTTTATCATGTGACCATGGGGGGGGGGGTTGCAACCGTTGAAACTGTGAAAACGGTCATAAGTACTTTTTTTAGTACCATTTTAACAGTCATTTAACAAACCATTGTAAGATAAGAATTACCTGTATTCTTATTCCCAGAACCTAGTTGAATAAAAGGCTGCATGAAACAGCTGGATTGTCAGGGCTCCAAGTAACATACCCATAGCAAACAAAACTCTGAGGCAGGTAAATTCCTCAAAGAATAATTTTACTAGATATGTCATATCCGTACAGGTGAAAACTGACTCTGACTATTCCCACGGTTTTCATCTAAGTCAAAATAAAAGTTTTTCACTTTCTTAAAATGATCAGTCACATGGTCCAATCAGGATACTGTCCAGTTGCTAGGTGACTCCAGTCCCCTCCTTCTGAGCACCTGCAGGAATGTCCTTGGCTCCCACGAGAAAGTATTTGTTTGACTACAACACCCCAACTATCTCTTCCCCCCTCCCATTCCTCTTCTGCAGTGTGTCAGTGCTGAAGTCTCAAAATGGCCTCAGTCTGACCAGCTTCAGAGCTGACATGGATTTTCTGTATGGGGAAGCCAAATTGCCCAGAATATGATTCAGTAATACAAGGCTTGATTTCATTTGAGGGCCACAGCAGGGTTGTGTTTGACCTTGGGTGGGCCAGGGTAGGCATGGCCAACTTGATGTCACTTCTGTCAGGGGTGGCTGTGGTGCCCAAGAGCTCTGCCAGCAAAAATGGGCTCCCAAACTCCATTTTCAGCTGCAACAGCCTCCTGCAACCCTCTGCCTGTGAAAATGGAACTCAGGAATCCAGGACTGTGAGCAGCCCTCCTGAGCTCCATTTTTGCTGGCAGAGGCACTGCAGGCCAGTCCTTTCTGTTTCCAGAGTAGCCCTGTGGGCCAGATCTAAACACCCCGTTGATTGGATCCAGCCCCCAGGCCTTCAGTTTGCACCAGTGGTGAGTTGCTCCCGATTCGACCCACTTCGGCTGAACCGGTAGTAGCGACGGCAGGAGGCCCCGCCCACTCGCCCAGATGCGCAGAAGCATTGCGTGCACAGGAATGTACCCAAACCAGCAATAAAAATACGTATTTGCAACCCACCACTGCCCTGAACTAATACCATCCCATCATCATCACATATTTTCTCTTAAGGGCAAAAATTTTAATAGTAGCAAATTAATCCCTACAAAAATGTCTAGTATATATAATGCATTTTATGAAGGCTTATACAAATTATCTTTCCCTTTTTTTTTTACTGGGGTCCTGGTTTTCTTTTTGGAAGAGAAAGATGTTGCAAGTGCAAATCAGGAGATGCAACTGTGCAGTTATTTTACCAAGTAGCAATTATTTTCACAAGCTTAAGCAATATATTTAGCTCAGCTTGCTGGGAGCAGTAAAATGCATATGCCACTTTTGAATTTCACATAATGCTTGGCTTCCTTTCTAGCCATCCACAAAATTGCTGTGTCCTGCCTTGCCTAGGCAGTCAAGGCATAAATATATAGCTATGAATAATTGCTAGAACAAACTCCGTCTACAGCCAGAGTGAAATAACTTCGTATTTAGTATGGAAGTGAAGTTGCTGAGGGAAGGCTCTGCTTTCTACTCAGGTAGCCCAAGTGGAATAAAATGCATGAAAGGGGGAAGGTCAGTTAAATATCTACCTGCTTGCTTATCAAAATGTTTTGAGAGACACTTGTATTTCACCTGTAGAGTAGATCACAGACATTGGAAACAGAATCCCTGTTCATTCTCATATTCTATTTTTTTCCATGTCTCTCATTTTTAATGACAACCAATACAAATTCTCATCAGCTGCGATAAAGGCAAGCAAATACAATCATATTTCCATTTTTTAAATTAGTAATTTGAGATAATAATAATAATAATCTTTATTGTCATTGTAAAAATTACAATGAAATTGGTGAGATGAGATCCGTGGTACTGCAATGTTGTAGATTAACTGTGCCCACTACCTGGAGTTTGACCCAGTTCAGGACTGACTCAGGCTTATAAGCTTCTGAGATTGGTAAAATGGGGATGTAGATTGTTGGGGGTAACATATTGGCTAAGTGGCATACCACTTAGAGAGGGCTGTAAAGCACTATGGAGTGGCACATAAGTGCCATAATAACTGCTATTAGATAATGTTTCAGAATTTTATTTTGTTGGTTCACTTATGCTAAAATAAGCTTTTTCACTGATATATACCAAGTCTCATAATTCAATGTGATAATGTTACCTTCTATCAGGGGTGAAATCCAGCAGGGTCTGACAGGTTCTGGAGAACCAGTAGCGGAAATTTTGAGTAGTTCAGAGAACTGGCAAATGCCACCTCTGACTGGCCCCAGAGTGGGGTGGGAATGGAGATTTTGCAGTATCCTTCCCCAGGAGTGGAGTGGGAATGGAGATTTTGCAGTATCATTCCCCTGCCATGCCCACCAAGCCACACCCACAGAGCCGGTAGTAAAAAAAAATTGAATTTCACCATTGCCTTCTATACTTTATTGATTTGAAAGGATGCAATAAAAGGGTAAGTGCATAAATCAATAAAAGTGTAATAATTCAAATGAAACACTCTTAACAACTCTTATAAACCTCAAAAACTGCTCTATTGATTTCTATGGGGACAGAATTCTCAACTTTTTGACATAGATCAATGTGGAACAGCAGTGTGTTAGTCCTTTTGACAATATTCTCTTTACTTCTTTTTTTATTTACTTAAATGTATGGATAAAAACATGTATGGATTTTTTTTTAATGTTAGATCAAGTCTCCTTCAACTATCCTTGACTCCTGATGGATTGAGGGACACAACTGTTAGGTTATTTTGGATCAGTGGTGGGTTGTAGGCGGTACACCCCAGTACGAGTGTACTGGAGCCTGTCTGGAGCACCGGATACAGTTCCAGTACATTGCTCTGGAGGGCCCACCTATCTGCCTGTGCTCCTTACCAGTCTTTTAAGTCTTTGGTGCTTCCGCACACATGCATGGAGCATTGCGAAGGCTCGCAGAAGCGCTAAGATCCATCTGCACGATGCACGCATCCATGTGGATGCCATACTGGTTGGAACAGGATCTGGAACCCACCACTGTTTTGGATGTAGTATTGATCATCTTAGCCTACTGAAGTGATGATGCCAGGTGATCTAGCAGTTTATACATTTTTTTTAACTGAGTCAAGGAAGTGCAGCCATTTATTTAAGTATGGATCAACATATCACCAGAGGTGGTATTCAACCAGTTTGGACCGGTTCGCCCGACCCAGTAGAGGAAATCACGGGTGGGCCTGCCCACCCACCCCAGCTCTATGCCGTCCTATTTAGGCACGTTTTTGAGGTGGGGTGCATGCATGGAAGACATGTGTGCATGCGAGCAAAGAACATGCTCCTCACGACCGATTCGCTCCCACAGAGAGGGACTTCTCCGGGTGCCGTCCACTAGACTTTGTCAGCGGGCGACGCCCAGGGGAAGGGCTCTCTCTGTGGCGGGCCCGGCCCTCTGGAACGACCTTCCCCCCGACATTAGGACGACCACGGACCTCCGCTCCTTCCGTCTCAAATTAAAAACTCATTTCTTCTGTCTGGCCGGCCTTGGATAGTCTCTCTGTCTTTGGGGTTTTATTGGTGTTTTATAATATTGCTTAGTTTTAATGGGAATTTTAGCGCAGGTTTGATTTAATTTATTTTTAATGAAATGTTTATATGTATTTATTGTTTTACTGTGCCTGTGCACCGCCCCGAGTCCCTGTGGGGAGAGGGTGCGGTTTAGAAATATTAAATTATTATTATTATTATTATTATTATTATTATTATTATTATTATTATTATTATTATTATTATTATTATTATTATTATTATTATGTGTGAAGGGCAGGAGCATGTGTGGAAGGGTGGGCATGCACGGGGTGAACCGGTGGTAATAAAATGTGTAACCCATCGCTGCATATCACCCTACCGATAGATGAATGTGAATCAATAAGCTTTCAGTGATTGAATCCCTGGTATTCCAGCAAGATTTATACAGATAGCAGTTACGGCACATAAAAAAGGCTCAGGATGCACCTAAATAAATTAGCCTTGACCTGATGTCTGACTGCATACAAACAAGTCAACTAAGTCTTCCATGATTAGAGAGCCATTTATTTTCTTACTTATTAAATTTATATGCCACCCATCTTGCTGTCCAAGCAGACTCTGGATTTATGAAACCCTCTTCTGCGCATCCCTGTCTTTTATATCTCCCAAATAGGAGAGAAGCAGAGTAGAGCACTACATGGCTATTACAATTATGATCCCATTTGCATTGGGGGGTGGGTGGGGGGGTAAGATCTTCAGCTATCCCCGATACCTTTTACATTTAGAGCTTTCAAGATCAGACCAATTAAACCCAGTAAGAAATGGCAAAGTTAATGTATTCTCGATAGCAGAGCATCATTACACTTTCATTGCTACTATTTGAACAGAAGGCACAGAAATGGGGAGTCTCGATGTAATTTTTTTCCCCCACACCTGGAGATGGAAGGACCGAGAACGATCCATATTGAAGAGTTAAATGTCAAAGCGATAATGTATAAAAAAATACCATGTATTTCTAAAGGTGGGTTTACAAAATCCATCAAAGAGGAGGGACAGCCATGGGAGGCACCGTTCTACGGTGGTTCTCGTCCTACCTCTCTGGTCGGTCGCAATATGTGTTGACGGGAGGGCAGAAGTTGACCTCGAGACCCCTCTTATGTGGGGTTCCTCAGGGGTCAGTCCTCTCGCCCCTCTTGTTTAACACATATATGAAGCCGCTGGGTGAGATCATCCGTGGTTTTGGGGTGGAGTACCATCTGTACGCTGACAACACCCAGCTGTACATATCCACCCCAGACCACCCCAATGATGCCGTCGAAGTGCTGTCCTGGTGTTTGGAAGCCGTACGGATCTGGATGGGTGGTAACAAACTCAAGCTCAACCCTGCCAAGACTGAGTGGCTGTGGTTTCCGGCACCCCGGTTCAGCCAGATTACTCCAACTCTGGCCATTGGGGGCGAAACACTGGCCCCCGTGGAGAGGGCGCGCAATTTGGGTGTCCTCCTGGATTCCCGGCTGTCCTTGGAGGACCATGTGGCGGCCGTGGCCAGGGGGGCGTTTCATCAGGTACGCCTGATGCGCCAATTGTGCCCCTTACTGGACCGGGCTGCCCTTCGCACAGTCACTCAAGCTCTCGTGACATCCCATCTCGACTACTGTAATGCTCTCTACATGGGGCACTCGAAAGCTACAGCTAGTCCAAAACGCAGCCGCGCGGGTAATTACGGGAGCCACCAGAAGCTCCCATATAACACCAATCCTGCACGAGCTGCATTGGCTTCCCGTGGTCTTTCGGGTGCGCTTCAAGGTTTTGACAACCATTTTAAAGCGCTCCATGGCTCGGGGCCTAGTTATATGCGAGACCGTCTCCTGCCCCATACAGCCCTTAGACCGATACGCTCCCACAGAGAGGGCCTTCTCAGGGTGCCGTCGGCCAGACAATACCGACTGGCGACACCCAGGGGAAGAGCCTTCTCCGTGGCGGGCCCTGCCCTTTGGAACGACCTACCCCCTGAACTCCGGACCATCACCGACCTCCGCCTCTTCCGCCAATGTCTAAAGACATACTTTTTTCATCAAGCCGGCCTAGCCTAACCTCCCATGGGGACTTTTAGAAAAGTTTTAAATTGGGTTTTAAATAATTGGTTTTAGCATAGGATTGGGATTATTTAATATATATTTTAAATTATTTATTCATTTTCTATTTTGTATATCTTTTTAAATTTCCTGTGCGCCGCCCTGGGTCCTTTGTGGAGAAGGGCGGGATATAAATGTAATAAAATAAAATAAATAAATAAATGCAGATTGGATCATTCTGGCATCTATCTTTTACTGATAAAAGAAACTTAACTCAAACTCCATTTGTTTGGGAGAGAGGGAGAGAGAGAGATCAGAGAAAGAATGAAAAAAATATTTTTTAAAGGAATAAAAATCTCCCGCAAATACTATCCCCTTAATACAGACAGTAAAAAGAATGATTGAATACCGATCTACACATCTCTGGCTAAAAGAAAAAGCTGAAAATGAAAAAAAGATTTCCATTCCTTTCTGTGGTCATGCATTTCAGCATTTCAGAGATCACACACCCATAGTTGCTTTTGCTTCTATTTTCCAAGCCTGGCTTCAGAATGATAAAAAGAAAGACGTTTGACCAATTCTTTTTCAATCTCTTTTGACCACTGCCAACCCAACATTCATTTCCAGTTTCACCTCCTACTCAAACTGTGCCTTGGTGAGAGCTAAAATTGTACTTACTACCTTGCTTTCCAACCAGTTTCTAAAATGACATGGAGCAAAATCCAGAGTAGCATGTTTGTGGGTGAGAGAGAGAAAGACAGAGGGAGGAAGAGAGAAAGAAAGACAGATTAACCAAGCTATTACTCATGGCCTTATCCTCCCTCTGTCTCTTTTTAGTCCATTTCTTTTGACATGGATAGAACAGTTCACAAGGTTGGGCATGAGGGAAGAAAGATGATTTTCAGGCTTGGAGTGACTTGTGTACCTAATTAAGTCAGGCTCTCTTAAAAGGAATCGATGAACTTTCCTGCAGTTTTCAAAGAATCTGAAGGGGAAAAAAATGTGTGAGCATAAGTAGAATGAAGCTAGCTAGACTTACTGTAATATGAAAGGTCCATTACTAAGTCCCTTCTAGTGCCAGGAAAGAAGCCAAAAGTACATGCAAATAGCAATAGCATGTAGACTTATATACCACTTCAAAAGGGATGAGGTGGTTCAGTGGCCAAGATACTGAGTTTGTCAGTCAGAAAGGTTAGCAGTTCAGCAGTTCAAATCCCTAGCACCGCGTAGCAGAGTGAGCTCCAGTTACTTGTCCCAGCTTCTGCCAACCTAGCAGTTTGAAAGCATGTAAAAAAATGCAAGCACAAAAATAGGAACCACCTTTGGTGGGAAGGTAACAGCATTCCGTATGCTTTTGGTGTTTAGTCATGCTGGCCACATGACCACGGAGATGTCTTTGGAAAGTGCTGGCACTTTGGCTTTGAAACAGATATGAGCACTGCTCCCTGGAGTCGGGAATGAGGGGAACATGTGCGAGGGGAACATTTACATTTATCTTTTACCACTTCAAAATGTTTTGGAACCCTCTCTAAGAAGTTTACAGAGTCAGCATATTACCCCCAACAATCTGGGTCATCATGTTACCAACCTCAGAAGGATGGAAAGCTAAGTCAACCTTGAGCCGGTCAGGATTGAACTGCTGGCAGTCGGCAGAATTAGCTGGCAATAGTACATTCGATTCACTAGGATCGAAGTGGATCGAAGGGCAGCATTTTTATTGTAATAAGTTGCATTTCAAAAATTGTGACTAGGCCAACATACTTGAGTAATAAAATCAAAGTTATATCAAATTGCAGTTGTGACTGATGGATGGCAAAAAACATTGAGTAATTTGAGGAAAGCTTGCATAAGTGGATGACAATCTTGGGTGGGAGTATGATGATTGTTAGCTAATGTAATATAGATCACCTCAAAAAATATTCTCTCTGGGATTTATGGCAATTGAAGTATTTCTCTCTGAAGAACACCCAGGTTGCAGAAGATTAACCTATGTTATACAATTCCAAATTAGTCCAACTTTCTCTAATAGTCCCTTCTATGTGTTTGTTAGAGGGATGCGATGGCTCAGTGGCTAAGACACTGAGCTTGTCAATCAGAAAGGTCAGCCGTTCGGTTCGAATCCCTAGTGCCGCATAATGGAGTGAGTTCCCGTTACTTGTCCCAGCATCTGCCAACCTAGCAATTCAAAAGGATGTAAAAAATGCAAGTAGAAAAATAGGGACCATCTTTGATGGGAAGGTAACAGCGTTCCATGCGCTTTTGGCATTTAGTCATGCTGGCCACATGACCACAGAGATGTATTTGGACAGTGCTGGCTTTTTGGCTTTGAAACAGAGATGGTCACTGCCCCCTAGAGTCGGAAATGACTAGCACATATATGCGAGGGGAACCTTTACCTTACACGTTTGTTGCTCAGTGAGACTAGTAGCAAAGTAATGCTAAAACACTTCATAGGTAGGCAGACATTGAACCTCTGGGCAATAAAAAAAAACTTCATAAGATTGCCTCCTAATCTAATCATCACTGAATAATTGGGTCTTGTCCAAGTTACTCTCTAATAAATTAAAAGCAATTGATCATAATTTGTAAAACCCTTTCTTTTAATCTCAGACTTATAGAAGGGGTTTTGCAGCTTTCTAAGCACATAATTTAATACCTGATTGTGTAGTGAGGATATTATAATCTTATGCTCCCAAGTATTAATTTTCACCATGTCATGTTCTCTTCTTTTACAATGATTACGAATCCTCCACCTGGTTCCATCCATATTTTAGAAAACGAAGCTCTGATCATCTTCCTTCAGTCATTCATCAATTTTTATTACAATCAGTGTCTGTGTAATTGAAATTCTTTATCAGTGACTGCTCTACATACCTTGAGCACTTCCTATCTAATTTTTCAACTATTCAGTACTGCAGCCATTTCTCTCCGAATGGTCTACCCACCTCTAATTAAAATTCAGCTGTCTGGAATTTGACAACAAACCTCAATATAATGTGAAGTTATGAGACTCCCATTTGAGAATATTCACTTTCGCTTCAATTGGTTACTTTGGTTCAATAAACTAGGAAAGGAAGATCAACCTATCTATCTCTGACATTAGCTTGTCTCCAGAAACTGAATCCTACTATGAATAGAAACAAAGTTCTTTAAAAATGAGGGATATTGGTGGTGCTATTAGATGTTCTGAGCATAATCTCAAGAATAAAGATCCCTTCTTAATGGCTTTCAGAACTAAACAAAATTGTCAGCTGCTAATGGTGGCAAGTATAAATGATCCACCCATCTTTTTTATTCGTTCCTTCCCTTGCCATCTGTTGGTTTAAGTGGACTTTGGCAGATATTATGTTTCTAATATTTCCTTCCTTCTCTCTTACACATACATATCTACCTTTTTTTCTCTCTCTTTAACTGAAGTATTAGCTTTCTGGGTCAGTTTAATATGTGAAATTCAACATTGCCATGCTGTAGTTAAAGGAGAATTGAGAATTCTTGGCACAGTTTGCTATTTGCAGTTCCTGGAGATATAAGAATCTGGCAAGATGATGGTTGGCTTAATTCTCTAGCCATCCCAAATTTCTTCCTCACCCTGTTTTTTTGCCTAAATTTTCCATAAGTTTTTGTAACTCACAAACCCCAGATCCCTGAAGTGTGCCTTCTCTGTTAGCAGTGCCTGTCTTCTGGAATAAGGTTTTCTCTAAAATCTGATGACACCCCCTTCTTCACTGTGCTGTTGTTTGAAGAGCCATAAAGACATGACTCCTCCCAAGGCCTTGTTGATGGATAACAAGACTTCTTGCTTTGCTTCAGAGGTGGTATTCAGCAGGTTCTGAGCAGTTCTGAAGAACCAGTAGCAGAGTAGTTTAGAGAATCGGTAATACCACCTCTGACTGGCCCAACCCCCATCTATTCTCTGCCTCCTGAGTCCCATCTGATTGGGGGGAATGGGGATTTTGCAATAATCTTCCCCTGAAGTTGGCTGGGAATGGCAGTTTTACAGTATCCTTTCCCTGCCACACGCACCAAGCCATGCCCACCACGCCACGCCACGTCCACCAAGCCACCCCCACAAAACCGGTAGTTTAAAAAAAATTGAATCCCACCACTGCTTTGCTTGTTTGTACCCATCCCAGTTATCATTTTTTACTGTTTTATCTTTAAAAAAATACTTTTAGTGACTTCCTGAGGAAGAAATTGTGAACTGAAGATGATCACAGCAAAGAACAAAGCGTTGATAAGTAGGCTAGTTCTTTGAAACTTTCCAGATGAAGAGAGGACAGGAGATTGCCCACAACTGCTTCAGGTGGTTGAGAAGACCTCCAAGTCAATGGGTTTTAAGCACTGGGTGACAAGCAACTAGCCATCTTGCTGAGACTGCAGTTGTCACCTTTAAAAGGAAACTAAGTTTAAACACCTCCTTTTCTAATCACATCCAGAAATTCCTTATTAACTAACGTTTAGCTATTAGAAATCTTTGGCTTATCAAGTCTGAAAATATTAGGTTAATCTGCCTTCGATCCTTAATGAAAGAAAAAAAATTTATCTACAAGCTTAAGAAAGAAAAATGGAAATAAACAGCAAAAATGAAAACATTGCTTTTAGAAAATTACAAATGGATTAAGAATCCAGATAAATTTCAAATAAGATTTTTGAATTAATTACTTTAAAAAAATACCCCACACACACCTCCCATGGGAAAGTCCACTTGTTTTTCCATTGGCCAACCTAGTTTAGAACTGACTATACTGACTGGCCAGTAGTATTACAAGACTTTAGACAAAAAACATTTCCAGGTAGATAGAAAGATTCCAGAAATTAAATTTAGGATTTTGTATATCTGATACATTTACATAATCACTGAGCTGGTAATTTTCTTTTATTGCTCATTGGGTGTGTCAAAACGCTCCACTTGTAATCTAATTTAAACGAGATTTTACTTTTCTAAAATTACACCTGGAACTGAAATATGTGCACTTGGCTATAATTTTCAGTTCCTTTAGTATATTTCTTCCCCTTAAGTTGCATTGTGAACAGCCTTAGGATAAAAATTTGATTCTGCCAAGAGAGCAATCTTTTAAAAAAAGCCAGTCTTTCAACTATTTTATTCCTGCACTTAATAAAGTGATAGCATTTGTCAGTGCTTGATAACAATATGCTGTCATTTTGGCTTCTGGGAAAGAAAAGAAGGTCAGGTACATCTTCTAAAGCCATTCATTCACCTCTCATCCATTAGTGCTCCAAAAGTAGGTTACTTGGAACATGTTATTCAAAGAGTATCTCACACAGGCTCGTTAACTAATGTAGTATGTTTCTTACTATGCTTCTAAGCTGATACAATGTCATCTCATATAATGGATGGATTTTTTTTTTAATACTGCACTCAGCAAAGTGGCCAAGAGTTGACGGAGTTTTATGAGAACTTTTATCTAATGTCATTGAGCAGGGACATGTTTTATCTGAGATTTTGATTATGTTTGCCTGCCTACATATTGGCCTACTTATCCACTTAAAAATAAGCATAGCCATTCTCCTTCTCTTCCTCTCACAGATGTTTGGACATCGTAATTTTGTTTAGAATAAAGAGCTCTACAGATTGCTCCCAAATGCACATGTCCATTTCAAGTTTGACTTTTATCTGTGTGTTTAATATTAAAGGAGGACTGTGTATAATATGCACTGTGGTTTGTTCTTTGTTCTTTGCCTAGTTCGTTGCAGAATAGAATCACTAGATCACAAATTATGCAGAATGGTAAGATTTGACATGAAAAATATTTATTAACATTAAGGATTTTTCACAGAAGAATTCTGTCAATGATCAAGAATTTTTTTTCAAAAAATATCTACAATATAATTTAAAATTCTAGATCAGGGGTGCCAAACTCCATTTCATTGAAGGCCACATGATAGTTGTGTTTGACCTTGGGGCACCAGGGTGGTATGGCCAGGATGGGTGTTGCCAGATTGAGTCACTCGTGTTGAGGACGCTTTTGAGAGCCCAACTTCTCTGCCAGCAAAACCAGGCTCCTGAGCTCTGTTTTTGCTGGCAGAGGCATCACAGCCCAGTCCTTCACTGTTTCCAGGGTGGCCCTGCAAACCAGATTTAAGCACCCTGTGGGCCAGATCTGGCCCATGGACCTTGAGTTGGATATCCCTGTTCTAGAAGTTGCTAATGAAAAGGATGGGATGGGATGGGCTACACTTGTCCATGTGTCTGCTAGATCAGGAGTCACAAACCTTTCAGGCCTCGGGGACCACTAAATTCATAATTTTAAATCCTGCAGACCACTAATATGAATCCACTATGCCATTCACTGACATGCTTGGACTCCCAATTACGGGATGGGGTCCTTCAGGCACTTAGCTTGGCTGCCTGTTTCTGCAATTTTAAATGCTCAAACAGCCAATTGGACCCATTTCCCACAGAAAAGAAAATAACAGGACCTCTCATTTCTCTTTGCCTTTTTTCATCTCACGGTCTAATAATAATTAATAATTTAATAATTTTTTAATTTTTATACCGCCCCATCTCCACAATGGGACTTGGGGTGGTGCACAGAAGATAAAAAGTAAAAACAACAGCATACACATCATATAAATACAATCCTGCCGTCCTGAAAGAGGCGGTGGTGAGGCCCCTCCTCAAGAAGCCGTCCCTGGATCCAGCATTATTAGAGAACTATCGTCCCGTCTCCAACCTCCACTTTTTAGTGAAGGTTGTTGAGAGTGTGGTGGCTCAACAGTTTCCGCGACACTTGGAGGAAGTTGATTATCTAGACCCGCGCCAGTCCGGCTTCCAACCCGGGCACAGCACCGAGACGGCATTGGTCGCGTTGGTTGATGATCTCTGGAGGGCGCGGGATAGAGGATATTCCTCTATCCTAGTCCTATTAGACCTCTCAGCGGCTTTTGATACCATCGACCATGGTATCCTATTGCACCGACTGGGGAGGTTGGGGTTGGGAGGCACCGTTCTGCGGTGGTTCTCATCCTACCTCTCTGGTCGGTCGCAATATGTGTTGGCAGGGGGGCAGAGGTTGGCCTCGAGGTCCCTCATATGTGGGGTTCCCCAGGGGTCGGTCCTCTCGCCCTTACTGTTCAACACATATATGAAGCCGCTGGGTGAGATCATCCGTGGTTTTGGGGTGGGATATCATCTGTACGCTGATGATACTCAGTTGTACATATCCACCCCAGACCACCCCAATGATGCCGTCGAGGTTATGTCCCGGTGTTTGGAGGCCGTACGGATCTGGATGGGTGGTAACAAACTCAGGCTCAACCCGTCCAAGACTGAGTGGCTGTGGCTTCCGGCGCCCCGGTTCAGCCAGATTATTCCAACTCTGGCCATTGGGGGCGAAACACCGGCCCCCGTGGAGAGGGCGCGCAATTTGGGTGTCCTCCTGGATTCCCGGCTGTCTATGGAAGATCATGTGGCAGCCGTGGCCAGGGGGGCATTCCATCAGGTACGCCTGATGCGCCAATTGCGCCCCTTACTGGACCGGGGTGCCTTACGCACAGTCACTCAAGCACTCGTCACCTCTCGACTTGACTACTGTAATGCTCTCTACATGGGGCTCCCCTTGAGGTGCACCCGAAAGCTGCAGCTAGTCCAGAACGCAGCCGCGCGGGTGATTACGGGAGCGCCTAGACACTCCCACATAACACCTATCCTGCGCGAGCTGCACTGGCTCCCTGTGGTCTTTCGGGTGCGCTTCAAGGTTTTAACGACCATCTTTAAAGCGCTCCATGGCTCAGGGCCTAGTTATATGTGAGACCGCCTCCTGCCCCATACATCCCTCAGACCGATACGCTCACACAGAGCGGGCCTCCTCAGGGTGCCGTCGGCTGGACAATGCTGACTGGCGACACCCAGGGGAAGAGCCTTCTCTGTGGCGGGCCCTTCCCTTTGGAACGACCTACCCCCTGAACTCCGCACCATCTCTGACCTCCGCCTCTTCCACAAGTGTCTGAAGACACACCTATTCCATCTAGCCGGCCTAGCATAACCCCCATTACTGACTCTTAGATAGTTTTAAATTTGGGTTTTTTAAATTCGGTTTTTAGTGCAGGGTCTATTAGAATAAGTTTTTTAAAATTTTATATGTTTTATATGTGTTTTAACATCCCTGTGCGCCGCCCTGGGTCCGTTTGGAGAAGGGCGGGGTATAAATTTAATAAATAAATAAAATAAATAAATAATCCATAATTTAAAACCGAATTAAATAAATATAACTGTGCTACAAAGATTAAAGCTATAAAACCCTCTATTAAAATTAAATTTACATTATTAAACTCTAAGCCAGGCTGGCCAGATGGAAAAAATGTGATTTGAGCTCCCGGCGGAAGAGGCGCAGGTCCGTGATGGTGCGAATATTGGGGGGCAGGTCGTTCCAGAGAGCCGGACCCGCCACAGAGAAGGCCCTTCCCCTGGGGGCTGCCTGTCGGCATTGACTGGCAGATGGCACCCTGAGGAGGCCCTCCCTGTGCGAGCAGACAGATCGAAGGTCTAGCCAGTGTATTGGGGCAGAGAGGAAGTTGCACATCTCCCAATCATGCAGCATTGACAAGGGCTGAAAGAAATGCCTGTGAGATCCAGCAAGAGATGAAGTTTCGCCCCTGCTCTGGAATATGGAGTGAATCTCCACCCACCCACCCCCGCTCCCTTCTCAGGCCAGGCAAGGAGTGACAGGGAGGGGAGGGTGAGGAACAGGTCTCAGCCAACAGGAAGCCACAGCAGGGGGATGGAAGAGTCATTGAATGCTGACACTTATTGCTTTGGCCTGCCTGCATCTCAACACCCCCACCCCAAACCTCAACAGCAACATTGCCTCGTTACGGAAGGCAACGTCTGTGCTACTCCTTGATGTTGCACCTCCTGCAAAGTTGCAAGTTGTATGTACCTCCCTCTATGGTGGAGATTTCCAGGCCCACCACGAGCTACCTAGCTGGCCCCATATTTCAGAGAGAAAGAAAGAGTCATCCTGAAGCGGCTCCTCCATCTGGATGCGCTGCAGACCACCAAAATTTTCTCATGGACAACCGGTGATCTGCAGACCACTGGTTGGGGACATCTGTACTAGAGGACATCCAATTAACCTAAGAATTCTATAACTCTTTTTTCACAATCTTGTGATTATCTACAGGTTTGTGGCCCATAAAGGATAGCTCTATTTATAATGCAACTATTGCATTATAAATTACTGCAGAAAACTAGTTTGTATCCATTAGAGTTTTCATGCAGGTGTATAAAGAAATTGGGATTTTGGAAATACAAAAACAAATATCTGTGCTTATTTGTTTGGTCACATCAGAAGAAAGCGAACAAGAAACCCAAGGATCCTGCATGTTCCCCAAACTATGGTTTAGCATAGTGGAAAATTGTGCCAGTGTGTTACCACCTGGATTCATAAAACCACTCTTATCCTTCTGTTATTTTAATCTCTCCATTGCATGCCTCATATTTGATATTCCATCAACTAATAAATCATTTTTCTGATTTTTTTTATTTATTTATATCCCACCTTTATTATTTTTACAAATAACCTGAGGCAGTGAACATATACAACATACCCAGTAGTGAAATTCATGGTTCTGTGGGTGTGGCTTGGCAGGCGTGACCGAGGAAGGATACTGCAAAATCTCCATTCCCACCCCATTCCAGGGAAAGGATACTGCAAAATCTACATCCCCACCCCACTCTGGGACCAGCCAGAGGTGGCATTTGCTGGTTCTCTGAACTGCTCCAAATTTTCGGCTACCAGTTCTCCAGAACCTGTCAGAACTTGCTGGATTTCACCCCTGAACACACCTTCCTCCTCCTATTTTCCCCACAACAGCACCAATCCTGTGGGTTGAGAGAGAATGACTGGCCAAAGGTCACACAACTGGCTTTCATGACTAAGGCAGGATTAAAATAGATGGTATCTTGCCCACAGCACTATCTTCTTCTAAGAGCCATCTCTCCCTCTCCTTGCCCCTCCTTCTCTGTCTCTTTCTTCCCTCTCCCTCTCCTTCCCTGTCCCCTCTGTTACATCCCTGTGACAGTTATAATGCTTTCCACCAAGGTCCTCTGTTTAAGCGAGAACAGAGGTTTAATCTGATTGGCTGACAGCCTGACAGTTCCCTATAAAAGGGCTGCTGCCAGACAGAACCTTTGCTGTTTGTACATAGTTGAGCTGTGCTAATAAAGAGCTAGTGTTGCCAAGTCCTAGTCTGCCTCTTCCATTCACCCAACTTAACACCCTCCCCTCCCTCTCCTTATCCTTATCCTTCCCCCTTCCCTTTTCCTCCCCTTCCCTCTCCCTCTCCCATTTTCTTTGCATTATAAAAAGGCACAAAACGTTCTTCAAATGTAACAACTTCACAGTATCACCAACTTTTGCTGAATATTTTACTTCTGCTTTTTTCAGAACCTCAAAAATGGGAAGGTTCCTTTCTGTTTAGTCACTAAATTTCTCATAAGCAGACTAGGTGTAACCTCTCCCTTTTCTTTTATTTGCTTACAGACTTTCCTGCTTGCCATGCCTTATATGCTGCCCTCATTCATTTCTTTTCCAGCATTCACACCACATTTGCATTTCCTGTATATTTTAGTGAAAAAAGGCAAACCATCACTATGTAGGAAGCCCCCCCCCCACACACACACACATGAGAATAAAATATTTGGGGGGATATTAAAAGAGGCAAAATATTATATTCCCCAAAAGGAGAAATTGAGAAAAAATCTTAACAAAGGCAGAAAGCAGCCCCAACAGCCTCCAGCAGATGCTTGAAGTCTCTAGAGATGGATACTTTGTGTCTCTTAAGAAAACTGGGCCTACCTATTCACAGACAAAACACCTTCAGCTGCACCTGATAGGATTAAGACGGTCAGGACATGACTTTTGGGACATGATAGAATTAACCCACCACCAATAGAGTAGCAAAAGACACAAGGCTCACTACATTGCCCAATCCCCTGCAGCATCTCAGAACCCTATAAAGATCCATCTACTCATCAAACCAATTTCTCAGCTGTCCCAGAACTCCATGCTGTGTTTGGTTCTGCTCATCAGTAAACAGAGTCCTTCTTTCCAATCAGCCTCCATTGTATTTCCAGTGCCTTTCCTCTGGAGTAGAACCAGGCAGATTTTTCTTCCAGCCACTATATCGGATGTTTGGTATCTCCTAAGTCACTTTCATTTTGATTAATTACTGTTTGACCCAGCTTTATCTTAACTTTCTTTCCTTGAAGTTAGACGGATCACTTTTAATAAAAATTACGAATACATGCCTCTTAATCCAGTTTAACTGACATAGTCTTACAGTGTACATCTTAGAGTTAATCTAAATCAATAACTCCGTGTAGACAAGTCTTGAACAAATGTTGTATGAAATCTATTTTTGTCTCCACTCGCCCATCACCTCATGTCTCCCCATATGAGATTAGTAAGTGCATTCTTTGCTACATTTCAAATACAGCACTACTTAATTTGAAGACAACAAAGATTAACATAACCAAGACGTGAGTCAATATATGGTTCAGCCACTAAAGCTAATGAAGTTTAATAGTCCCATTATATATATCCTGAGATATATCAGTTGCATGATTCAATTTTTAATTTGAATAAAAATTAGGTAAGGGGGATTTCTTTTGATTTCCAGATTGCTGCATTGCTCCTTCTGTGTTGTGGTCCACCGGCATCCTGAAGAACTGGCAGCAAAATTGGACAGTGATGAGGTTGGGGAGGAACATGGACCAGTCCTGGAGTTGGGGAAGACTCAGATAAGGCCCTGCATCGGAGGCACAGAGGGGGCCAGGGCCATCTGGGAGATATGTGCTGCCTCCGGAGCCTCTAGAATCGGACATCAGTGAGGCAGAGGAATAGGCTCCCCCTGTTCCCAGTGTGCACATGCGCAGAGCTGCCAGAAGGCAAGAACAGGGACGACTCAGGAGTAAGGCTTGGAAGTGATTGACTCCTCCCACAGGACATAAAGAAGGAGCAAAGGCATGTGAGACTTTGCAGGAAGCAACTTTGTTCATGCTGTTCGGTTTACATTCTGAAGCTCCGTTTTGACTCTTTGCTCCATGTGGCCTTGCCAAGCTAATTGGCAATTAGGGCTTTGGCAGTGTTTCAAGGAAGATAAAGGTGGGTGCTTATCAGCCATATCCCAAAAGACTTTGGCACCCTACTGTCGGACTCTTTACAACTATATGGGACTCATTAATTCACAGCCTTTGAAATAAAAAGGGTTTTTTGGGGGGACTAAGCATCTTCTTTTTACTGTATCAGTAAGCCTAGGTCAGAACGTTCTGATACCAAAGCTACCTTGTACTGTGTGGCAATAAATCATGTGAGATTTAAGCCATCCAGACTGGCAACAATGACTGTAAAAAGACCCCAAAAAAAAGCTTAGCTCAAACTTTTTATTTCAATTTTTCTAAGAATTTTTTGTCCTCTCCTTTTTCATACAGATATAATAAGATATTGAGGAGGAAATGAGATACGGAAAGGTTTCCAGTATTTTGGCTCAGTTAATAGCCTTGAATATTGAAGGTTATCCAATGTATTATCTACTTTATAGTGTTTCACAAATGAAAATAAAACACACTCATAATATCACTATTTTTGAACCAAGGATAGTTGCCTTCACCTCTTCCCCAAAATATTGTATCAGGAATGTCTTTCAGTTTCAGCAATATTTATAATGCAATAGAACACCCCCCACCCCATTTTAATGGATGTTTTTTGTAATGTAGCTGGCTAAACTCTGAAAGAAAACATACTTCTCTTATACTCAATTCCCAATCTTCAAAACAAGCTTCCCCTTTATTGCACTCAAATGGATGTAAACATATATTTAAATATAAACATATATTTAAATACATGTGCATTTTAGAGAAGCTGCAATCACCAACACCTGTTACATAGTGGAATTTAGTGTCTCATAGTCTATCCACCCAAAATCCTGCTCTTTGAGTTCAAGTAGTTTCCACAAATTGAACATAAGACAACAGCTCTAATCCAGTGGTGGGATTAAAAAAAAAAATACTACCGGTTCTGTGGGCGTGGTTTGGTGGGCATGGCAGGGGAAGGATACTGTAAAATCTCAATTCCTACGCCACTCCAGGGGAAGGTTACTGCAAAATCCTCATTTCCTCCCGATTAGCTGGGACTCGGGAGACAGAGAATAGATGGGGACGGGACCAGTCAGAGGTGGTATTTACCAATTCTCCAAACTACTCAAAATTTCTGCCACCGATTCTCCAGAACTGGACAGAACCTGCTGAATACCACCTCTGCTTTACTTTTATGCAACAGCAAAGAATGCATTGTTAAACCTTGTCTAAAAGAGTCCTCAATATTTAAATGCACGACAACTTTGGATGGTAAGAATGCGTTGCCAATACAGAGAGACAAAATCTACATGATTGCAAAGAAGATCCACTATCTACAAAATATAACATGACCCAGAGATAATCTATTTTGCCAATATATCAGTGCTGTACTTGCAGCCACCAGCAAGCAGTAAAGCGAGAGAATTTTAAAAAATGACTTTTTTTCCCCTTCAAAGGGAGCAGATGGCAACTATGGCCCCTTTATGACTTGTGGACTTAAACTCGCAGAATTCCTGAACCAACGAACCATAGGAATGGTTCAGAGTCTGGAGTCAGAAAACAATACCATTAGGAGATAACAGAGATAAAGACTAACAGACTAATGAAGATACAGACTTGGAAGGGACCTTGCAGGTCAAATCTCCCGCCCAAGCAGACCCTACAACATTTTTGACAGATGGCAGTCCAGTCTCTTCTTGAAAGCTTCCATTGATGAAGCTTCCACAACTTCTAGAGGCAAGTTGTTCCATTGGTGGATTGTTCTCACTGTCAGAAAACTTCTCCTTATTTCCAGATTGAATCTCTCCTTGTTCGGTTTCTATCCATTATTCCTTGAGGTGCTTTGGGAAATAGCTTAATCCCCTCCTCTCTGTGGTAGCCCCTCAAATATTGGAACACTGCTATCATGTCTCCCCTGGTCCTTCTCTTCACTAGACTAGCCATGCCCAGTTCCTGCAACCGTTCATGGTATGTTTTAGCCTCCAGTCCTCTAATCACCTTGATTGTTCTTCTCAGCACTCTTTCTAGAGTCTCAACATCTTTTTTATAGTGTGGTGACCAAAACTGGATGCAGTACTCTAGGTGTGGACTTACTAAGGTTTTATAGTGTGGTTTTAGTACCTCTCTTGATCATGATTGTATCCCTCTGTTAATGCAATTTAGGATTGCATTGGCTTTTTTGGCTGCCGCCACACACTGTTGGCTCATATTTAATTGGTTGCAGTGCATCAATTACACAACCCTTGGCTTTACAAATCATAATTTCCATTTTAAGATTATATTATATACTTTCATATAATCCCACGCTATCTAAATCACCTACTAATGGCACATTCAGAATTCTCTGATCTTGTTATAATTGCCAAATGATGAAATTAAATGTAGCAATGGGGGCCACCGATTCTTGTGGTTGAGATTTTCCTTTCTCAGCAAAGCTTCTATGCCTTTCAAAACTATAGGAAAAATACATGAGGTAATATCTGCTGCTGTGGCCTAGAGGCGGAGCTCTTCCCTCACAAGCAAGAGGTTGTGAGTTTGATCCTAGGTAAAGGCAGATGTAGCGTCTCCTGCTTGGGCAGCGGGTTGGACTAGATGACCTGCAAGGTCCCTTCTAACTCGGTTAATAAAGCTTTTCCTGAAATTTGCTGGGTTGGGGACAGGGGATGGAAAAAGCTGGTCTTTTGTTTCAGTAATTGCCAGAAAACTATTTAAAAGGCACAGTGTGTCACGGCAAGTGGGGGGGGGGGGGGGGAAAGGGGGGGAATGTAATAATTTATATACTGCAGCTCCTGTGCCCATTGGTAGCCCATTCACCAACTGAAAAAAATTGGTTACTCTGCCTATTAAATAGGCACTGCTGGAAGGTAGAAAATATATCATTTCCACTTGGTAGAAACTGCTGATTTGATTTTTTTTTTTTAAAGGTTCTTTGCTGTGCTAAAGGCTGGGTCCTGGAGCACATGACAGCTGATTTTTCCCCCCAGCTATTCTTAGGCCTGGGCCTAGAAAGGAGAGATTTGCAGTATATCCTAAGTGTGGAAAACCCAGTGACCGATTTCAATAATTTGTTCATTTTGGAATCTGAGGGCTAACCGTATTAATTATTATTCACTAATTGAACCAGACTGAGCTGTACAGAAAAACTAGAGAAAAGTCAAAACCGTAGTTCACTAGGGGGGAAATGTAGGCCTTACATTTCTGAAGGAGAGGGGGAAAAAACTAATGTCTTTGATTTTTTTTTATTTGCACCATAGGAGCCCTGTGCTAGCTTTCCCCCTCCTTTTGAAGTCCTATTGATCTGACCAATTAACATTCAAATCAGCATGCTTGGGTTTACAGACTTGTTTTAGTGCTAGCTTCAGGAGCCAGCCGTAATTGGAACTTGCAAAGTGTTGGTCCATCCAGAATCCATGGGGTTCCAGCAGCTGCTTCCCAACCCCAGCCTACCTTCCTTTCTCTTTCTATGGCACTATTTATGTGATACAGGTGGCCACTCACCTGCACTGACAGCACTGCTCCTGTTAAGGATGTAAAGTGGTGCCATTTGTTAAATTGAAACAATATTCAGGTAAACACGGCACATATTGCGATGACAGCTTGGATGCCAGTAGGAGACAGGCGCCTGTTTCCTAGTCATCTGCCCCCACCCTCCAAGTTTGTAATAGTTATGGAAGGAGATAGATTATGATGCCTGTTTGAGTTGCTCCAATTCCTTCACATCCTTGCCTGGACTAAGGAACCCAGCAAGGGACAAAAATTTCCTCTGTGACAATGATTTATCTCACTCCTTCAAAGTTTGTGAAGGACAAGAATGGAGGCTGTTCTGGACAACGTAGAGTTAGGATACTAATCGGAAATGGAAAATTAGAATAGAACACACAGCATATATGACTTGATAATAAGGAACATTTAAGCAGGAATCCCAGCTCTAAAACAGAGCAAAGCAAACAAAAGATGCTTTAAGGCAGGGGCAACTTTAAGTCTGAAGGACTTCAGCTCCCAGACTTCTCCAGCCAGCTTTGCTGGGAGCTGAAGTCCTTCAGACTTAAAGTTGCAAAGGTTGGGGACCCCTGCTTTAAGGAAATTGTAAAGTGACAAAGCTTTTTAAAATGACAGGCAAGATTTAAAGGGACCAAAGCAGAACAAAGTAGACTTCGGGAAGCCTGAATATTTTATAACTGGAACATCATGATATTTCGTTTGCGAAACAGATGAGGAAACAGGCACGGCTAAAACGAACACGTTTATTAACCAGCTCAATTCAGAACAACAGAACAAACAACGAACGGCCTGACAGCTATTTATATGACAGCTGTCAGGCGCAGAGCCAATCCCCAGGCTGCATTTTGCCGCGCCTGGCTCCGGGCGCGCTGGGACCAATCAGCACGCTTGGTCCCCGTTCTGCCCGGCAGCAGACGTAAGTCCGAGGACTTAACACCTCTTTCCCCCGGATGGTGCACGCGTAGTCGGACAGGTAAGTGGGCCGCCATCTGGTCCGGCCGGACCTGCGTGGTTCGATGGTGGTCTTTTCCGGAGGAGAGGAAGGGTTGCTGCTGTCATCTGATGGGTGGCGTAGGATTGGCTCGTCGCTGGATAACTCCGCCCGTGGAACGGGGCGGCCCCCCACAGGTGATATACCCGACGAGATCGCTTCGGGCCGGAACGTAGGAGGCGGGTCGGAATGGAGGGATGGTTGCTGGTAGGCGGCAGCAGGTGTCGGGTCAGTGTTCCGTCCGGTGACTAACTGTTGGTCTTCCCCGGAGATGCGCCACCTCAACTGGTTTATATGGCGCCTCCACTCTCTCCCAGAGTCGGTCCGGACCCTATAGGAACAGGGCCCAGTAATAGCGGTTATGTACCCTGGAAGCCATCTCGGTTCCCCCGTAAAATTTTGTGCAAAAACGGGATCCCCCACACAGAAGTGTCTCGTTACCCCTGGATCCCCCGAAGGGCCCTTAGATGTAAACTCCGGGTGCAGTCTATCAAGAGTAGTTCGGAGTCGGCGGCCCATTAGGAGCTCTGCGGGGCTCTTACCCGAAGTCTGACAAGGTGTGGTGTGCTGGGCAAACAGGAAAGCCGAGAGGCGTGTGAGCCAACTACCCTTGTCCAAACAGCTCAGGGCCTCTTTCAGAGAGCGCACAGCTCGTTCGGCTAAGCCATTTCCCTGGGGGTGATAAGGGGCCACAAATACCTGTCTGACCCCCAGAGAGGCCAGAAAGGACTGAAATGTGGCAGACACAAATTGAGGACCATTGTCTGATACAACAGTGTCAGGTAACCCATGGGTGGCAAACAATCTGGTTAAAACCTTAATTGTGGATTCGGCCGTAATAGAAGTAAGGTGGCAAACTTCAATCCACTTCGACAAAGCATCCACCACAACGAGGAGGAAATTGTTCCCCTCCAAGGGGCCTGCAAAGTCCAAATGAATTCGAGACCAGGGGCTTTTCGGAATGTCCCATTCCCTGGGAGGAATGGAGGGAGGCGCGGGCCTGGAGTGTTGGCAATTAGAGCATCTCTGCACCCAAGACGTAATGTCAGCATCCATATTGGGCCACCAGGCATAGGCGCGTCCTAAAGCTTTCATGCGGACTATGCCCGGATGGCCACCATGGAGGCGAGACAATACCGTGGATTGCAATTCCGTTGGAATGACAACCATAGTCCCCCATAACAGACAACCCTGCAATTCAGACAATTCCTCACGACGGCGGAGGAAGGGGGTAAACCCCGGGGCAACTGTCCGTTGAGGCCAGCCTCTCCGCACCCAATCCAAAACCTGAGAGAGGACAGTGTCCCGCTTGGAATATTGGGCGATGTCGATGGCAGTGACTGGGAGGGTCACGTCATCCAATTGGAAGATGGTAGAGACAGGAGCAGGGTCAGTCACTAAGAGTGGCAATGGGCACCTGCTGAGGGCATCAGCATGGCCAATCTGTTTACCCGGACGGTAAGTTAAAGAGTAAGAGTAGGAAGACAAAAACTCAGACCAACGTAGCATTCGTGGTGATAAAATTGGAGGAGTGGGACGATCTCCGGCCAAAATACCCAACAATGGTTTATGATCTGTGATCAGGGTGAAAGAACGGCCATAAAGGAAATAATGGAAGCGTTTTACTCCCGCAACGGCAGCCAACGCCTCCTTATCAAGCTGGCTATAATTTCGCTCAGCCTTTGACAAGGTGCGAGAGTAAAACGCGAGAGGAGCTTCCAGGCCATTGGGAAGAGTGTGACTAAGGACAGCGCCCACCCCAAAAGGGGAGGCATCACAAGCCAAAACTAAGGGTAACTTCTCGCTGTATTGGACAAGAACAGCAGAGGAAGTCAGTAACCGTTTGACAGACTGGAAGGCATGCTCCTCCCGAGCAGTCCAAGTCCAGGAAGTGGCACTGTCCAACAAACGGTGCAACAATTCAGCTACCGTGGCTTTATGGGGCAAGAACACAGCATAGAAATTTAAGAGCCCTAGGAAGGCTTGCAAGTCCTCCTTATTTTTGGGAGTTGGGGCAGAGACAATAGAGTCGATTTTGGAAGGGGTGGGGCGAATGCCCTGGCCATCAATCAGATAGCCAAGGAATTCGACCGAAGGAACCCCAAGACGACACTTGGAACGCTTCAGTCTAAGTCCAGCAGTCCTGAAGCGCAGGAAAACTTGTCGCAGTTTGGCCCCAAGCTCATGAAGGTTCGGGGCGGCAACTAATATGTCATCAAAATATGGTACTACACCAGCAATCCCATGGAGCATGCGCTCCATGAGACTCTGGAATAACCCAGGTGCCACACTAACACCAAACTGCAGGCGGCGGCATTTGAATGCCCCGCGATGCGTGACTATAGTTTGTGCGAGCGCGGTGGCTTCGTCTACAGGCAACTGCTGGTAAGCCTGTGCCAGGTCTAATTTGGCAAATACCGAGCCCTGGCCCATGGAGTGCAACACATGCTGCACAACAGGGACAGGGTAGGGATGAGCCTGTAAGGCTTTATTCAATGTGGACTTAAAATCACCACAGATCCTGACAGAACCATCAGGCTTGACCGGGGTGACAATCGGGGTCTCCCAAGGGGCGTGATCTATAGGTTCTAAAACGCCCTGTGAGATCAATTTATCCAATTCAGCGTCCACCCTATGCCGTAATGCTAGGGGAACACGCCGTGCTTTGAGGCGGATTGGGGCTATCTGTGGGTCAATATTCAATGAAATAGGGGTACCTGTATAGGAGCCCAGGGATTCGTCGAACACATCGGCGAACTCCATGAACAGATCAGAGAAAGAATTAGAATGCATGGTATGGTGGACCCCCTCAATTTTAAACCCCAGAGCCCTGAACCAATCTAACCCAAGTAAGGAAGGCAACGGATTGGTAACAACAATTAAAGGCAATTTCCCTGTAAACTGGCCATAGCTCTCATTAACTTTAGCCCATCCCAAAATCGGAATAGGGTTGCCCTGATAGTCACGTAAGCGACAAGGGCAAGGTTGCAGCTGAGACTTCTGGAAAGATGGGAGGATCTTTGACAGGGTGGCCCAGGAGACGATCGTCTTTGCGGAGCCTGTATCCAATTCCATCTCACACTGACGGCTTTCAATGGAAATGCGGAGATGAATCTTCGCTCTACCTGGGGAAGAGACGGAGGCTGAACTGATAGACCAGTCATCGGAAGGAATGGAGTCTTCCCAAAGCTGATCGACCTCCTCGGAAGCCGCAAAAACTCCGTCCCGGCGGCGCGGCTGCGGGCGAGCCATATTGGTTGAGGGGCAAGGTGTAGGAGCCCTGCAAACAGCTGCCAAGTGTCCCTTTTTTCCGCAACGCCGGCAGGTGGCGTCTTTGAATTTACACTGAGAGCGCAAATGTTTCCCGCCACAGCTGAGGCAGAGTCGTCCATTGGTGTTAGGTACTGAGCCTGCCCTGCCGGTGATCTTGAGGCGGCTGACCTCAGAGGAAATATCTGAGGAAAAATCCTCCTCCCCAGTTTGGCAAATTGCGGAGGGAGGTAAAGGGCTAGAGGCGTAGGTTTGCTGAAACTTCTGGAGAACTGAGGTAGTTCTCTCAGCCATCTCCGATGCCCGAGCCTCCTCGATGGCAATAGCGAGAGTCAATTCGGAGCGGACGAGTAAACGCCGCTGTAAACGCCCATCACGCACCCCGTAAATAAATTGTTCTAACAGGGCTTCCTCTAGGTCAGTAAAATTACACTGGACCGCGGAGGCTCTGAGGGCAGCGACATAGTTGTTGACAGACTGACCTTCACACTGCAGACATTGCCGGAAAGCCTGCCGCTTAGCATAGCGAGAGGGCGCAGGGGCGTAATGGCCCTTTAATTTAGATAAGAGAATGTCCCAGGCAACTGAATGAACAGGAGTAGGAGAGACCAGAGCCCTGGCAGTAGCGAACATTTCTGGTCCACAGGAGCTGAGGAAAATGCCCCTTTTCCTGTCAGAGGAAAGGGAAGCGAGGTCTTGAGCCTGGAGAAAACACTCAAAACGCTCGATAAAAGCGTCCCAGCATTCACGGTCTGGAGAGAACTCAGCGAAAATGCGAGTGGTTAAAAAACCGGCCATCCTCGTCGCCAGTATTTCGTTCGCGAAACAGATGAGGAAACAGGCACGGCTAAAACGAACACGTTTATTAACCAGCTCAATTCAGAACAACAGAACAAACAACGAACGGCCTGACAGCTATTTATATGACAGCTGTCAGGCGCAGAGCCAATCCCCAGGCTGCATTTTGCCGCGCCTGGCTCCGGGCGCGCTGGGACCAATCAGCACGCTTGGTCCCCGTTCTGCCCGGCTGCAGACGTAAGTCCGAGGACTTAACACATGATATTCCATAATTTTTGATTTATCGATATAGGAGGCCATAGTTTAACATACAGGTAACCTGCATGTTACGCCTGCAACTATTCACTTAGTGACCATTCAAAGGCACTGAAAAAAATGAGCGGCAAAGGTGCAACTGGACTATCTGGTTTTTCTTTCAAGGTTATTTCGCTTCTCATCCAAGAAGCTTCTTCAGCTCTGAAGAGAAAAGAAAAACAAGAAAGTAGAGTTGCCTCTGGAAAAAGCACCTTTGGGACAGCCATGACCTGGATGACTGAGAATCTCCATAGACATTTAGCTATGAATTGGTCCTCACACTTACAACTTTTGCCGCATTCTGGGATCATGTTTTTACCATTTGCAACTTTCCCAGCTGGCTTCTGACAAGCAATAGCACTGAGGAAAGCTAGATTTACTTAACAACTGCATGATTCACTTAACAAGTACAGTGACTTGCTTATCATCTTTGGCTAGAAAGGTCATAATATCAGGCATGACTCATTTAACAGCTGCTTTGTGTAACAACAGAAATGTTGAGCCAGTTGTGGTTGCAAGTTGAGGACTACCTATATAAACATGTTTTTGATGCAATGAACATTTTTCCAATCAGATTCATACTAAGAGATGAGGGCAGGAAAGATGCAAAACAATACAAGGAACTGGAAACAGATACAAACTATATATATATATTCTTTTTCCCTCCTTCCACTGATATGTGACACATCTTTAGTGGTGGGTTTCACATTTTGTTACCAACCCTTTGCTCACATGCGCATCTTCCATGCATGTGCCCAGCCTCAAAAACATGCCTAAATAGGACTGCATAGAGTCAGGGTGGGTAGGCAGGCCCAACCACGATTTCTGCCTCCGGGTGAACCGGTCCAAACCGGCTGAATACCACTTCTGCACATCTTCAAATATAAAGTTTCCATGACAACTTTTAATTACATAATGTAGGTAGTCCTCGACCTACAAGCACAATTGAGTCTAAAATTTCTGTTGCTAAGTGAGATAGTTGTTAAGCAATTTTTGTCCTCTTTTATCATCTTTCTTGCCACAGTTGTTAAGTGAATCACAGCAGTTGTTAAGTTGGTAACATGGCTGTGAAAGGAATCTGGTTTCCCTGTTGACTTCTTGTCAGGAGGTCATAAAAGATGATCACATGATCCCAGGACACTGCAACCATCATAAATATGAATGAGCTGTCAACCATCTGAACTTTGCTCACATGACCATGGGGATGCTACAAGTGGGGTTGTAAATGTGAAAAACAGTCATATGTCATATTTTGCCATGCCATTGTAACTTTGAACAGTCACTACATGAACTGTTTTAAGTTGAGCACTATCTGTAATAAAAAAAAAACAATACCATTAACCAATAAACATGATTAAATAGCACATATAGTGTTTGAGCAGCTAGGTAATAGACTAACAATTTCCTTAACTCGTGTCAAATGAATGTAGGTTGCAGGTGAATCTCAGGTAGGTAGAATTTCAAAGATAGGAGACCACAGATAGGAGTAAATGAGACCGTCGTTTGCAGGTCTCTCATAAATCTATTGTCAACCCTGAAGGGAGCCTGGCCAAAGCCATCTTGGAGGCTCCAGAGTTGCCACACACTGGTGGGAGGGGAGAAATTTGTAGCCAAAACAATAAAGTTTCCTGAAGGAACCCAAGGACATTTGCAGAGGTGGCTGGCCAGAGGAGGAGACAGTAACCAAGTGATTGGCCAGCATTTGGATTGCACAATGTGATCAATGACTAGGTCATTGGACCTAGTTTTGTGTGGAAAACCTTTAGCTTTAAAGCTGCAGGAAAACTCAGAGTGAGCTTTCACCAGTTTGTGCCAATATGATATATCCAACAAAGAGTTCTTTGAGGAGCTTGCTTGTCTCAGAGTTTTCCTTTCTATGGGTTCATTACTTGGAATGCTGACATCTATTCTGGCATAGTTTAGTAGATAAGAAGTTAGACTAGAGACTCTTAAGCGTAAGTTTTCTTTCAACCATAGAACTCAATAGCATTCTCTTTCTGCCCAACATATCAACATCTTTTGATTTCCAAGCAAAGACCAAATGAGGTCCTTTGTCTAGCCCTAATCATAACCTTGACCTTCAGGGTGAGAAAGGGGATCTGTACTACATTTAGAATTAAACATTCTAGAGCAGTAGCACATGGAACCAATCCACAGTGGGACAATTGAGGAGCTGAACTGAACAAAGGAAATCACTCATTCTTAATTATATCTCTGTTTGCAGCCAGGAAGAATGAAGCAACAGATGCTGGGAAATAGGGAACAGCAGTGAGATGCTAGAAGACATAATTGTGTGCACCATGAAGGAAATGCTGCCCTGTTGCTAAAGTTTCAATAAAAGTCAATTGCCAGTTGAGGGAAACAAGACAGGAAATATGGAAGAATTAGGAATCCAGGCCTCTTTAAACATTAAGCATTTATATTGCCTGGATGCACGAGCAATGGGTGTTTATAAATGTAATACAGTGGTTCCCAAACTTTTTCAGTCGACCGCCCCCTTGGTGCTACAAACTGATCCTCAGTGCCCCCCCAGCCAGTGGTGGAATTCAAATATTTTTACGACCGGTTTTGTGGGCGTGGCTTGGTGGGCGTGGCTGGGGGGGGGTCATGTGACTAGGCGGTTTGCACGACAGACGGAAGATAGTAACAATAAAATTCAAAACTGTAACAATTAATTGCACATTTATTCAAAATCCAATTTAATACCTGGCAGTGGACATTTTATTATTGTTGTTATCCTGAAAGACATTCAGACATTCAGGGGATTCTGGGAGTTTCTCTTTTAATCCCACGTAACACCTCTCCTGCGCGAGCTGCCCTGGCTGCCTGTGGTCTTCTGAGTGCGCTTCAAGGTGTTAGTTACCATCTTCAAGCGCTCCATGGCACAGGTCCTGGTTACTTGAGAGACCGCCTCCTACCACATTCCTCCCTTTGACCTATCCGCTCCCACAGAGTTGGCCTTCTCTGGGTGCCGTCAGTCGGACAATGCCGACTGGCGACCCCCAGAGGAAGAGCCTTCTCTGTGGCGGGTCCGACACTCTGGAACGACCTTCCCCCCGATATCCGCACCATCACGGACCTACGCCTCTTCCGTCGGATGGTAAAAGCACATTTTTTCCATCTAGCCGTCCTGACATAGATTAGGGAATATTTTAATTTGATATTTATTGGGTTTTAATTATTTATTTAAATTTTAGCACAGTTCTAATAATTTAATTGTTTTTTATTTTTTGTATATTGTGGAGTTTTTTATCTTTCTGTGCAACGCCCTGAGTCCCTTTTTGGTGAAATAGGGCGGTATATAAATCGAATAAAATAAACAAATAAATAAATAAGCTCCGCAATGGGATGGCAAGCTAAGAGATTGCCCTTGTCTGTGCCTCTCTCTCTTGGCCTCGGGATGGATGTTGCCTTTCTAGTTGCTCCCTGGATGCCAGGCGAAAGCCAGCCAGCAATAACTTTCCACTCTGTGCTTTTAGAAGCCCCGGGTTCTCACCCACAGAAGGCAGGAAGCTCAGGACTCAGCTAGTGAGAGGCTAAGCCCTGAATGAAACACCTGCCATCTGCCCCATCGCCAGCTGCAATTTAATTGAGGTGAGCAGTTTCATTCAAGGAGCGCAAGAGCCTGTTTTCAAACTAACTATGGAGACTGGGGATACTCAGTCCGGGGACTACTAACCTGCCAGTGGGTAAGGCTACTCGAGGGGGAACATATTAGATGTAGTTTTAAATAGGGTAAGAGCTGGAGAAATGAGAAATAGCAAAGGGGAGAGGCTAGTCCCGATTTTTATTCCTCTCAGATCCAACTTTGCAGATCCCTGTCCTGTGTTAGGCTCAAAACCTGGCGCTGGACCCTGCTCCCTCATTGGGAGAAAAAGGAGTAGCGAGGAGGGAGAAAAAGAGATGGAAGCCAAGGAGCTTTCCCCAACCCCCCCAGCAAAAATCTACCACGTGGAGGCACACAAAGAGCAAGGTACGACCAGCCCGGGTGGGCAGCAAAAATTTCTTCTGAATGGAAATCCTGATTCCTGAAGACCTGAACTCCTTCTGAAAAGTCCACGTGACTCTAAATGTGTGGTAGTTAAAAATGAGTGGGCGGCGTTGGTGAGCCAATCACTGAGCAGTGGGCAGGGCTAGCATAAGACGGGCAGGGGAAGCGAGCAATCGAGAGGCTTCCGGATGGGCAGGGGAGAGCGAGTGAAATGGTTCTCATCTAAAAGGCTCTGTAGAGGAGGGGCCGACTCCAGCATTCCTCTGCCACCCACCCTGTGTCTCTTACCGCCCCCCTGCCAGCCCCTTGCCTCATATCATCCCCCTAAGCAATCCCAGGGGGCAGTAATGCCCACTTTGGGAACCACTGATGTAATATGTAAATATGAACACTTAATATGTTCATCAGTAGATTTATTTTTATTTATTTATTTTATTTTATTTATATTTATATCCCGCCCTTCTCCGCAGAGGACCCATTTACAGATACAGTAAATGTAAGTATTTACTCCAATGCTAGGAAAGAAGGAAAGAGAAAAAGTGGACCTGAAAGTAGGATAAGGAGCGATGGATGGAAGCTAATCAAGGAGAGCAGCAACCTAGAACTAAGGAGAAATTTACGGATAGTGAGAACAATTAACCAGTGGAATGGCTTGCCTCCAGAAGTTGGAAATGTTCCAACACTAAAAGTTTTTAAGAAGAGATCTGACAAATATTTGTCTGAAATGGTATAGGGTTTTCCTGTCTCAGCAGGGGGTTGGACTAGAAGACTACCAAGGTCCCTTCCAACTCTATTATTCTGTTATTTTGTTACTACCAACAGGGCTCACTTACAGGGTGATAGGCAGAGGTGCTATGTTGCCGGTTCGTACCGGTTCAGGAGAACTGGTAGTGGCATCAAGGATGTCTGGGCACGCACAGAAGGTTCTGCGCATGCCCAGATGTGTTCCCATGCATGCTCCCGCTACCGAACTGGTAGTGAAGAAAATAGAATACCATCTCTGGTGATATGTAAAGACCTAAAAGATAATTGGGACAGATCTTCCAGGATAAAATATATTTATGTGGTTTACTTACTTACTTACTTACTTACTTACTTACTTACTTACTTACTTACTTACTTACTTACTTACTTACTTACTGGTATTTATTTATATTTCATAAACAACTCAAGGAGATAAACTTACTAAAACTCCCTCTTTCTTTTTTTCTCTACAACTCCTTAAGGTGGGTTGGACTGAGTTTGAGTGGCCTAAAGTCACCCACCCAGCTTTCATGCCTAAGGTACCTTCACTGCTAGACCAAATTGCCTCTCTTTATGTCGTTGCTAAGAGTTGGGACTGATTTGATGGCATATAATCAATCTAATTTGCATTCTGAATTGAAGGAGTTTGAGATACAGGTATGTGTGGAGCTGAACCTACCAAATGGTACATGAATAAATTGCACTTTCCCTAATAACATAACTACACCGCATAAATCCCCGTACATTACTAGCAGAATTGTGGTCACTCTGTAAGATGTTCTGCTTTATGGACCACAAAGTTAGATACATAAAGAAATCTATCTGGTAAAATGTACTTAAGGGGAAAGCATAGCCGTGTAATAAGTTAAAGCCTGTGGCTAAGATTTCACATGAAAGCAGGTGGGAGGAGAGAAGGAATTAAAAGAAGAGCAAATCATTTGTCCAATGCTCTAAATAGATTTGAGATGTCTGAGTGCCACCTGCTGACAGATGACAGCAATTGATATGGCTGTCTGTATGTGTGCATATGTGTTTGTTTTTAATCACAAAACAACAATTTGGATACAGTGTTCTTCATTTTTTTTAAAAAAAGCTTTTACTGAGAATAATTCCTATTATGCTATTATTCTAGCTCTTGTAAAAATAGAATTTTACCCTCTTTTTTTTTAACTTCTTACCCCATAGTTATGGGAGTTTTTCTTTATCATGTCTTTTGGAAATGAGTGACCTTTTAAAAGAGACTTCCATGTGGCTTCTGAAAAAATGCAAGGTTACAGAGTGATCTGCTTTATATCCAACCAGGACTTTTCAACCACCTGAAGAATATTTAGAAATATTTAGATTGTTTTTGAACAATATTGGAAGAAAGATAGAATCCTGCCAGAGGGATTAGTAATCCAAAAAATATGTAATTGTGCAGAAATGGACAAACTCGCATTAGAGTTAAAGAGAAAGGATGATTTGGAATACTATGCAGTGTGGGGAAAATGTTATGAATGGATAGACAATAGAAATAAGAATTTAAGATGTACATAAAGTTAGAACGCTTGGAAACAGAATGTATATAATATATCAAACATTGATTTCAGTTATATGAATAATGCCATAGAACTGTTAAACATGTGATTGAGATATATAAATAAAAAATGTATAATAAAAATAAATATTTTTTAAAAAAAGAAAGGATGTTAAAACATGTGATCTCCATATTATGAAAGAGTTTCTGAAAAAAAAACTTAGAGATTAGAGGGCAAATTTATATACCGTATTTTTCAGAGTATAAGATGCACTAGAGTATAAGATGCACCCAGGTTTTGAAGAGGCATTTTTTAAAAAAAAGTAGGTAGGTAGATAGAGGTATAGAGAGGGAGAAAAAGAGAGAGAAATATGGTAGGTAGGTAGGGAGAGAGAGAGAGTAGGTAGGTAGGTAGGTAAGTAGGTAGTTAGGTAGAGGGAGAGAGGGAGGGAAAGAGAGAGAGAGAGAGAGAGAGAGAAATACAGTAGATAGGTAGGGAGAAAGAGAGTAGGTAGGTAGGTAGGTAGGTAGGTAGGTAGGTAGGTAGGTAGGCAGGCAGGCAGGCAGGCAGGTAGGTAGATGTTCCCAGGTGTATTTACCCATGTGCTGGAGAAAGAAATCACTGACCACCTTGGAACAAATCTTTGTTTCTGCAGGCACAGTACTTGACCAACGTAATTCTCATCAATCACTCTAATTAAACAGCTTTCCAAAAGGAAAAAAAAAAACCTTTTTGCACTTTGCAAATCTCCGCCAAACGGCCCGTTTTTCACAAAAATGGGCCCGTTTTTTTTTCAAATAAAAGGCATGAATAGCCTTGGGGGGGCTTGCAGAGTGATTCTGGGGGGGTGCCAAAAATGACCCAAAAACAGCATATTTATCGCAAAAACGGGCCGGTTTTGGGTCAAAAAAATTTCATGCATAGCCTTATGGAGGCTTATAGAGTGCTGCTGGGGGCTGGGCGGGCAAAAACGCCCTGTTTTTTGCTCATTTCTGCCCTCCCCAGCCCCCAGGAGCTCTCTGGAAGCCTCCATAAGGGTATGCGCGTGGCCATTTTGGTGAAGTGGTGGGATTTCAGGAGGCAAAAAATGCTGTATTTGATGTATAAGACGCACCCAGATTTTCAGCCTCTTTTTAGAGGAAAAAAGGTGCGTCTCATATGCCAAAAAATACGGTAGTAAGAATAAAAGTGACCAGAAACATCACACCTTAATTAAAGAAAAAAGTTGACCTTGACCACACAGTGCCAGAGCTTTCAAGAAAGTCCTCAATAACTTTTGCTGTCTTTATTTCTGGCCAATGCAATTGAAGCAGAAATAATTATCCAGCCAGCAATTGGTGGTAAACCCAAATATTTGGCTTATAACCAGATACATCCTGTTGCATTGATCTTCCTTAGATTCTACTTGCTTGCAAAGAGTCCAAATGTCTGGATTGTCAGTTCTTATTATAGTAAAGACTTGAGAGTTTCTCAGGATATGACTGTAGTCGGCAAAGGAAGCAGGATTGCTTATATGTTTCCTCCATCTGCCCATTTTAAATGATATACAAGGGAGCTTCCCTCTGTAGCAAAGACAAATCCAAATCTACCTTGCCAAGGCAGCTAATGAATTCTGCTTTTGCAAAACGCTCAGAAATAGAGTGCTCTATTCTCAAGAGGACAGTCTTTTATTTGAAGTATAGTTAAGAGGACTTCTGCTACATAATGCTGGAGGACCGACAAAGGATGTAGTAGGCATAACAAAGTCACAAAGCAGCAGAGGCAATGCTAGGCTTTATTTCTTTTGAGAAAATGGTATGGCATGTGAAATTATCTATCTATCTATCTATCTATCTATCTATCTATCTATCTATCTATCTATCTATCTATCTATCTATCTATCTATCTAAAAGTTTTCCTGTGCAAGTCGTTCCTGACTCTAGGGGGCGGTGCTCATCTTCATTTCAAAATAGCCAGCGCTATCTGAAGATGTCTCCGTGGTCATGTGGCCAGCATGACTAAACACCGAAGGCACACAGGATGCTGTTATCTTCCCACCAAAGGTGGTTCCTATTTTTCTACTTGCATTTTTAAATGCTTTGGAACTGCTAGGTTGGCAGAAGCTGGGACACGTAACGGGAGCTCACTCCATTGCGCAGCACTAGGGATTCAAACTGCTGAACTGCCGACCTTCTGATTGGCAAGCTCAGCATCTTAGCCACTGAGCCACCGCATCCCTCAAATGTGTGTGTGGTGTGTGTTACATTCTACTGAGGAAGAGGTAGGAAAGGGACAAAGGTGGGAAAATTCAGCAGATGCCCATCGGGGATACTCTTTGTGGGCAGGTGAAGATGAATTAAATCAATTGGGCACGGGCCTAGGCAAGTGGCTAGAGTAGGATTGTCTGATCTTGACAACTTGAAAACCTATGGACTTCAAATCCCAGAATTCCCCAGCCGGCATACAGGTAGCCATGTTTGGGAGGCAAAGACCGCAGGCCTGTGTCACAATGGCAGCAGGAATGACATTTGGGAAGCTTGAGGAACACAGCGATTTGTGACCTGAGCAAATGAGAGCTTGGGAAACTGGCAAGTGGCACCTCTAGTTACTGGGGCAGCAGAAGCAACCACCTGCTCAATTGAAGGTAATGGCCAGGGACCTATGGGAACTGCTTAAGTGGAGAGCTCACATGGAAGCAGCTTTGCCTTGGGACAGGGATGGCCTTCTTCCCCTAGGCTGAGAGCCAGTGGTGGGCTTGGCCTGAGAGTGGATATTGGGTGTGTGGGTGGCGTGTCTTTAACAGGACAATTTCCTACCTGAGAGTCAGGAAGAGAGGAGCCCCACTTTACTGGGAGAGGCTGGTTAAGGTGACAGAGTTGGATGGGAATGGAGTTTCTCTGTTCAAAGCTCCCAGAGATACTGAGACTGGCAGCTGAAGCATCCAAGAACTCACCACTATCCATTCGGTGGTAGAATGTCTGTAGCAGTTTGATGGTATGCAGCCCTGGCAGTTTTTGGTGGCTATGGGGTGTTGCCTCTTTAATCTTTGTTTTAAACTGTTTTTAATTCTGTCTTTTTAACTCTGTTTTTATACTATTTGATGGTTCCAGTCTGTAAAGCAGGAATTCTGGGAGTTGAAGTCCACACCTCTTAAAGTTGACAAGGCTGAGAAACACGGATATATAGCAGAGGTGTGTTCCTACTAGTTTGGATCAGTTCGGATGAATAGGTAGTAATTCAGCCTGCCACACCCCCAAACTGGTTCTCTCAACGGCACTGTAGCCATCTTGTTTTTTGCTTCTGGGCATGCACAGAAGCATTTTTAGTACTGCGCATGTGTGTGTAGCGCACATCAAATGTGCGCACACAGTGTGTCCCTGAGAGAACCGGCAGTAGCTGCAGCCAGAACCCACCCCTGCTACATAGACCATAACACCATTGTTGCTAACTTGCTGTTTTGATGAAAATCAGATTTCAGGCTCCAAAACCTAAACACAATCCAGGGTTTTGACCATTGACCATGTTTGGCTCACCAAATTCCCAAATGCAGTTTTGAAATAGTATAAAGCAGGGGTGTCAAACTCGATTTCATTGAGGGCCGCGTCAGGACTGTGCTTGACCTCGGGGGTGGGGATGGGCATGGCCAGCTTGACATCACTCATGCCGGGAGTGTCTGTGGTGGCCCGAGTGCTCTGCCAGAAAAAACAGGCTCCAGAGCTCCGTTTTTGGCTATGATGGCCTCATGCCACCCTCTGCCGGTGAAAATGGAGTTCGTGGGAGCTGCACACAGCACACCAAGCTCTGTTTTCACTGGCGGAGAGCAGCAGGAGGCCATTGCAACTGAAAATGGAGTCTGGGAGGATCACATGCGGCCTTCCTGAGCTCCATTTTTACTGGCAGAGGCACCACGATCTAGTCCTTTGATGTTTCTAGGGCAGCCCCCTCCCCAGGCCAATTCTTAGCACCCTATGGGATCTGACTCTCCGGCTTTGAGTTTGACACCCCTGGTATAAAGAATCATTTTATTCACATAGCTTTATTTGAACAAATCATGGTTTTCCTCTGTTAGTAACTGTCTGGCTGCCTGACCACTAGCAGGCATATAGTCCTCATGTTGTTTTTAGGACTGTCCAAATTTATCTTTCTAAAGGTAAACTCTCTGCTCCCTGGGTCACAAATATCTTCAGGTTAAGCTACATAATAAGGCTTGCTTAGCCTTTGGTTTAAGAGCACTTGCCCTTGCAAATATAACTCAGTTTTGGTTAAGCGATGCATATCTAAAAGCGTGCTTTTTCCGAATGTGTATGTTGATTTTAAATTAAGGGAGCTCATCAAGCTGTTGCATTCTAGTCAACAAGTTTTTGTCAGTTTGAGGATTTCTAAGATAAGGGATGCATGCCTAAACATGCAGATCATTGACATTTATAAGATATAGGATTCTTGGATGTCACATTTAAATTCTGGCAAGGCAGTGACAAATCACCCTCTGGTGTCCCAAAGACTTGTTTATGCAGTGCACTTGTTCATACATTTTAAAAAAATCTGATAGCAATCTCATTCTGGCTTGCTGGTGAAAATGTTTTACATGAAATATAAATTATCAAACACATTTTACATATTGTTCTGTAAGAACCACCATGCGCTTATGCATTTCTTGGCACAGACATTATAAAAAGTTTTGAACTTAATGCAGATCCCGTTGTGGTCTGATTGAATATGTTTGACTACAACATGTGGATTCTGATTTGCTTTAACTGATTATATATCAAGAGCAAATGGGAAGAAAGAACAGGGATTTATGGGTCCAGCTGATCATGCACCCAAATCTTGATAGCGTTGTAAGAAGAATAATTTGGGGTTCCAGAAGAATAATTTGGGGTTCCAGACAGCTGTGAGGAAAAGATGGTGACCAAGGTGTTGATCACCATCTTTAACCGCTCCATGGCACAGGACCTAGTTATTTGCGGGATCGTATCCTGCCCCATACATCCCTTCGGCCGATTCGCTCCCACAGAGAGGGACTTCTCTGGGTGCCGTCCGCTAGGCAATGCCAGCGGGCGACGCCCAGGGGAAGGGCCTTCTCTGTGATGGGCCCGACCCTTTGGAACGACCTACCCCCCGATATTAGAACTACCACGGACCTCCGCTCCTTGCGCCTAAAAGTAAAGATCTATCTGTTCCATCTGTTGGCCTAATTTATGTTCCTCGCTCCAGTCTGTAGCTTAAATGGTTTAATCAGGTTTTAATGGGATACGTTTTAATATTTTATAAATTTTAGTACAGGCTTAATTATTCAATTTGGTTTTAATTATGTATGTATTGTGATGTTTTTAGATGTTCTTAATTTTCCTGTACACCGCCCCGAGGCCCTTTGGGGAGAGGGGTCGGTTTAGAAATTTAATAAATTATTATTATTATTATTATTATTAAAGAATAAATATGTAGTCCTATTTGTCTTTAGGGGCAGATGCAAACAAAATGGGGTACAGCAGCAGACTTTTATAAGGGCAATTTGTCTGGCGTGTGAAAGTATCGCATGCCCACACCCATAATGCAATATGAATGCAACACTACCACCCCTGCATGCCTCGCCCCCTGCACAGGCACATGTGACTCCTGTACTTCATTCCCCCCACATGTGCATGCAAGCCCCATTTTGGGCCTATCCGGCCTCCCTGAAGCCTGCTGGGCCACAACACCCCACTATCCTATCAGAGCTGAAGAAGCTTCTTGAATGAGAAGTGAAATGTCTTCAAAAGAGTCCCTTTGGGGAGAGGGGGCGGTCTAGAAATCTAATAAAATAAAATAAATAAAAGAAAAAAACAAGAAAGTCCAGTTGCCTCCTGAAAAAGCACCTTTGGGATGAACAGTTGGTTGTTAACTGAGGACTACCGGTAATTGTTTAAACAAGCATGCAAGAAAATAAACCACAAATGCACAGTTGGGCTTTAAAACTTTGTTCTACTCCTTTGCCCCCATTGCTTCCAAATGTTATCCTACCTCATAGTGTTTTCCCACATGCAATCAGAAGCAGAAAACAGTCCTGGAAAGATTTAAAACAAGCATAGGTGAGCAGAACAATCATAATATTTCTTCTCTTGTTTGAAATGTTCACATCTTCTCCTCCAGCATCAGCCTAATGACAGCACGTCCACTCACTTTCTGCTTCATCAGTCAAACCCAGGATGAAAAAGCATATGCCAGTTTTTTAGGCAACATCCATGGAACGGCGCTGCAAAATATCCCTGTGAGATATTGATAGGGAACAGCAAAGCAAGCAAGCAAAAGCATTTTGCAATTTTAAAAAAGCGATGTAGAGACTTTATTACATAGTCCCCTGCGTCTGATGGGTTTACTTTGGTTTAGGGAAAGTAGACATTACCTCTACTCACATACACTAATCACAGCAGATCATACTTTCCAAAAAATAATATGGATGCAGTTCTCTGCATGAAGCTCACAAAATTTAATGTTCTCTTTCCAATCATCTCACCTTCCATATGAACACAAGTCTAATGAAGTCAGCAAATGTTTATGAATCCTAGGAAAGACTTCTCGGATCCTATAGCCACTTTACCAAAATATGATCCTAATCAGAAAATAAGGCAAGGAGAATTCAAGGAGAAACTCAAGGAAGAACCCAAAAAGAATAGAAGTAGTTGGTTGAGGTTGGTTTTTCACAATCAGCGGAATGGATTGCTTGCAGAAGTTGTGGGCACTCCATCACTGGAGGTTTTTAAGAAGAGACTGCACAGCCATTTGTCCAAAATAGTATAGGGCAGGGGTCTCCAACCTTTGCAACTTTAAGTCTGAAGGACTTCAGCTCCCAGACTTCTCCAGCCAGCTTTGCTGGCTGGAGAATTCTGGGAGCTGAAGTTCTTCAGACTTAAAGTTGCAAAGGTTGGAGACCCCTGGTATAGGGTGTGGGGACTAGAAGACTTCCAACTCTGTTATTCTGTATTCTGAGGTGTGTAGACTTCTACTAAGGAAAACAAGCTAAGAGTTGCCAGGAATTTATATAAATATATGTAACGTTCAAACCCCCAGGATCAAATATTTCATTGACTCCCTACATGAAGTGATTCCCTAAGAAACTGATGTAGCCTCTGTATGGTGTAAAGCAGTGGTGGGTTTCTGCAGGCTCGCACCTACTTGCGAGAGCCGGTTGGTGAAATTTAGAGAACCGGTGAGAGGGGGTTCCACCGGCGTACTTGGAAGTAAATCTGGCCCGCCGCTGCCAGTGACCCAACGGGAAGGAAAGGGAAGGAAGGAAGGAAGGAAGGAAGAAAGAAAGAAAGAAAGAAAGAAAGAAAGAAAGAAAGAAAGAAAGAAAGAAAGAAAGAAAGAAAGAAAGAAAGAAAGAAAGAAAGAAAGAAAGAAAGAATTTATCATCACAATTGAGTCCAAAATTTTGGTTGCTAAGCAAGAGCGTTGTTAAATGAGTTTCACCACATTTTAAAAGGTGGCCACTCCCACCCTATCACATGACTGCCAAGCCACACCCACAAAATAGGCCACACCTACAGAGTAGGTTCTAAAAAAATTTGAAACCCACCACTGGTGTAAAGTTAAACACATATTTCTCCAGATTTGAATGCATACTATTTATAGGCATAAATAAGTTTACAGATTCAAAATAGGGAACAATTAGTATGCAGGAAGTAGGACACCCTTTGGGAGAAATAAGTTTCCCAATCGTCTTTGTTTCCAAATAAGAGTCTTTGTATTATTTCTCTGGACTTCTCCTTTCACCTTTCATTGGTAAATTCTTCTACATCAGAAATATTTGTAAGTCTCCTGGTTTGACATCTCTCTACAGATTTTCAATATGTAACTTTCAGCACTATGAAGGGCATTCAGAAACCTTTACTTTTGTTTCCTGAAAGTTCTTCATGGTTGATTTTCAATCATGGTCTTACTGAAATATAACCTTTTTTTCAATTTCAGTTTCTTCATAGACTCCTGTGACATTGTTTCTAGGATATGGTGATATGTAGTTGAATCCCTTCTCCTCCTACTCAGACAATACAATAGATCCTTTGCTACTGGCTGTCACATTGTCCCAAGGTATAAAACCAATACCCTGAAGTGGAGGTTCTTAGCAGATAACAACACATTGTGTGACTGTGAAGAACCCAGGTCCATCTGCTGCTATATCGGTTACTACCAGAAACAGGTACAGATAATGATTAATTTTTGGCCAATGACAAGCCAAGAAGGTGGCTTCATTCTTTAACTTTAAAGTTTGATCTAAAAGGAGGAGGAGGAAGAGGAAGAGGAGGAGGAGGAGGAGGAGGAGGAGGAGGAGGAGGAGGAGGAGGAGGAGGAGGAGGAGAAGGAGAAGAAGAAGAAGAAGAAGAAGAAGAAGAAGAAGAAGAAGAAGAAGAAGAAGAAGAAGAAGAAGAAGAAGAAGAAGAAGAAGAAGAAGAAGAAGAAGAAGAAGAAGAAGAAGAAGAAGAAGAAGAAGAAGAAGCCACTCTTATAAATGTCTGGTAAGGTGTTTTCATCAAAGGTTTCACCTTTTTTTCTCCAAATGTAACTTGTGTGATTATTGTTGAACAGTTCAATGTTTCTTTCATCATTTGGAAGCACTTTTTTCAAAACATTAAAGATTTTGAATACGTTAAATGATCTCTTTTGTGATGGGGTCAGAGAAAAAGGTTTCATTCTGACAATTTCCCCATGTACATCAATATTGCAAAAGAAACACTGTATTGTGGACCGATGAACATCTGATCCAGCTTCACAGCACCCTCACATGTCGCATCTTCCTCTCATTGTGAAGCAGAATTCAGCAAGTGTCATTGTTCACCCATTTATTTGGGGGGTTTTAAGCAGGAGGTGTCAGAAAAGGCACCACAGGGAAAACTGATTCAGCATCCCCTTTTTTTCAGAATCTTTAAAAAAATCGTTTTCAGTGATCTGTTGTTCTGTTTTATAGATCTTTTTAGTTTTCTGGCAGCTCTATCCAAGACCTTTCTTAGCCTTCCAGATATTGCCTTGACCTCTACAATTCCATGCAATTGTAAATGCTGCTAGGCAAAAGCCTTTAATAATCTTGCACAGTCTTTTTCTACTTAGAAAGAAAGAATAATCTTCATTTTTCAATGCTCAGACAGCTAGTTGGAGGAAACCATGTTTGTTTCCATGGTTTCTCATGGATCTCATCTGGCTCCAAGACATACGGAGGAATTAAGAGAGATGAAGAAGATCAAGAAACATCAAGTGTCCTGCTCAGTGGTGGGATTCAAAAATCTTTACTACTGTGAGCGGTTCTGTGGGCATGGCTTGGTGGGCATGGTGTGGTGTGTCTTGGTAGGTGTGTCTTTGTGTGTGTGGCAGGGGAAGGATACTGTCAATAGCCTAACCTCCCGTCGGGGCAATTTTAGATTTTAGTTTTTAAACTGGGGATTTTAATTTGGATTTTAGCATAGGATTGTAATTTAATATGTTTTTAAATTTTGTATTTATTGTTTTGTATGTTTTTAAATTCCTGTGCGCCGCCCTGGGTCCTTTGTGGAGAAGGGCAGGATATAAATGTGATTAAAATAAAATAAAAATAAAATAAAATAAATCTCAATCCCCACCCCACTCCAGGGGAAGGTTACAGTAAAATCCCCATTCCCTCCTGATCAGCTGAGACTCAGGAGGCAGAAAATAGATGGGGGTGGGGCCAGTCAGAGGTGTATTTACCGGTTCTCCGAACTACTCAAAATTTCCATTACCGGTTCTCCAGAACTGCTGAATGCTGGTGGACACCAAAGAGCAAATTCAACCTAACAGAGGTAAAAGTCACTATTAAAGCTTACCTCATGGTGATTCATGCGGTGAAGCAAAAATATTTCTTAGCATAAATTGCAACTGCCGATAATTGTAGGGGATTGATGTTTTAAATTGTGGCTTTTTGTTTTTATTTTTGCTATATGCCCCCCTGGCGTGAGTTGGTTGATCCATATACATTTGTTTAATAAAGAGTACATTTTAATATATTCCCCAAGGATAAACCTCACATGCAACTTGGCAAGACCAAATGGAAAGGGCCATGGTTTGAAAAGGCTCTATGAAACACTGAGCTATTTTTTAAAATATGCTAAATTATGTGTTTAACATGCTAAAATATGTGTGTATTACATATCTCAGTGTGTGATGTGGAGGGTAAAGTGTTAGACTGAATTCGACAATTTCCTCCTGTACTATGGAAGTTCATGGGATGATTTCTGACAAACAATTCCCTCCCTCCCTCTCTCTTTCTCTCATAATTCTATCTCTCTCAATTTACTGTTCAGAAGAGCAACTGAAAGAAGGTGTTATGCATGCTACTTTGGGCTCTTAGATATGCACTGTTTCTGGGGGGGGGGGGGTTCCTTCTGTCTTGCAGCTTTTCAGTATTTTGAAGTGTTCACTTTCACAACTATACCCTGCCCTTTTGGATATTACTGGTGATATGCAAATGAGAACAGGTACTGTATATCTCGTCTTCTCACTCACTGGAAATATTTATGTAAAATTACTGAAGCTGTAATAAAACATGAATTTCAGATACTTGGTTAACTCACTGTAAAACTTAATAATTCACACCACAATATAGTAAAACACAGTAAGTGAGACTCCCTAGCTCAATGATGGCGAAACTTTTTTGCCCCAAATTTAATGCCCTCTGTGCTGTGCCCCCTATGCATGTGCATGTGACACACACACACACACACACACACACACACCACTTTCTTGGAGCCTGGGGAGGGTGAAGACAGCCTCCCCCGCCCCACCAGGAAGCACTCCAGAGGCCGAAACAGTCCATTTTCTGACTTCCCATGTTCCCAGTAGGTCAGTTTTTCACCCTCTCCAGGTTCCAGAGGCTTTCTAGGAACCTGGTGGGGGTAATAACAACGTTCCCCACCAAGATGCTTCAGAGGCTGGAAATGGACTGTTTTCCAGCTTCCGGTGGGCCTGGTAGGTTCATTTTTTGCCCTTTCCAGGTTTCAGAGGCTTTCTAGAAGCCTGGGGAGGGTGAAAATGGCCTGCCACACCCCGCTCAAGGCCCTCCAGCCCATTTTTTGACTTCCAGGTTGCCCATTGGGCTATTTTTCTCCCTCCAGAGGGCAAAAAAAATGCACAAACCGGAAGTTTGGGAACAGACTTCCGAGTTGCCTGTTGGGCTGTTTTTCTCCCTCTGGAGGGTGAAAAATGGCCAAAAATCAATGCTGAAAATCAACTGGCCAACATGCATGCACACTTGAGCTGACAGGGCAATGCCTCGCGTGTTCTCAGAAATGGTCTATCTGCCATAGGTTTGCCATGAGAGAGAGAGAGAGAGTCTGTTTTTTTTTAAGATAGAGCCTTCATAAACCACACTGCCCTGACATGAATGTGCTAAGGATAATTGGATTTGCCATAAAATTATTGATCAGGCTTTCCATTAAGCTAATATTCTGGAAGAGAAGAACTTGCTTGTTCTGAACCAATAATATCAAGAAATATTTCTATTTTCTAAATTATGGGGCAGGGAATTTGGCAGCATTGGAGACATGCAGCCATAGAGGAGGAAACTAAATTTCAATCAGTTGAAAGGATCAAGCAAGTTTTAGAAGCAATTGTGCTACTCCAGATCATTTACAAGTTGTTCATGAATTGCAAAGATGTAATGAGGAAGTGTTGTACATAAAGGTCATTGGACATGGCAGGATCTTTACCATAGTGCATGTAGTAAGAGAGAAATATTATATTTTCACAGTTACACTGCAACAAAAATCACCAAACTGACAGGTAGCATGAGGAAAGATAAAACAGGAATATGGTTGTGAAACAACATATTGGAGAATAGAGTAAGAAAATGGAAGTACAGATTTGAACAAAAAGAGGGAGGAGGCAAAGTTGGGTAGGATCTCTCCATGATTTAAACACTTCCCACAGTATGTAGATAAATTCAGTTCCTTTCATAAAGGCTATACTGTCATCTGGGTATGAAAATAGATGATATCTATGAACTTTTAAAAATATACTTTTTAAAAGATCTTCTAGCAATTATTTAATTTCAATGGCTTTACAACATGTATAACACGGCTTGTTCCTGAAAAAAATTAAGGAAGTTGTATCATCTGTTCCTGATATACAATATAAAATGATAAGATCTTTATCAATAAGGCAGGAATTCTTACACTTAGTTCTGAGGCCAAGGAACATGTATGTTAGTGTGTAGGTGTGTGCCAGTGGTGGGATTCAAGTAATTTAACAACCGGTTCTCTGCCTTAATGATTTCTTCCAACAACCAGTTTGCTAAACTGGTCAGAAAGTTAACAACTGGTGTTGTGTCCTCGACCTGCGACCAGTCTCGACTTGCGACCGGCCGCAAATCTTCCAGGCTGCCGCTTGAAGCCATGGAGACAGGCTGTAGCGAGCCGGCTAACCACCAGTCGCGCCTGATTGGCTAAGGCGCGACTGGCGGGAAGCCGGCTCTTGCCGCGGCCTGATTGGCTCCCCTTTTGACAGCTCCATATAAATAGCTGTCAAACGCGGGAGTCCCTGTCTACCGCGCTTTTTGTTCCTGTATATAGTTGCCTTTTACTCTTGCCTATACAATAAACGGCTATTGTTTTACGAGCAAACCTGGTCTGGACTCCCTCTATCATCGAATCTAACACTGGCGATGAGGGCTGGGGCCAGGCAGACCTCAAATTGACGAGGGAAAAGAATTCCTCACACAATTTTTTTTCCTTTTCTCTTTTTCGTTCACGGTACGACCAGATGGGGTCTGTTCCTCCATTCGCTCCCTTCGATTCCGCAAAGGAGACCAGGGCCTCCTTCATGGCCCGCTTCGAATGCTTTATATTGGCGAACGACTACGGGTCGTTGTCGCCGGCCAGGAAACTGGGACATTTCTTGGGCTGCGGGGCCCCCGACCTCTTCGCTACCGCCCGCACAGTGGCCGCGCCTGCAGCAGTGTATGACCTCCCATGGGACACACTGATCGAGCGGCTCCGGGCTCACTACGCCCCGGTACCTTCGCGGATGACCCACAGGTTCGCGTTCAGGAGGTACCTTCAGAAGCCGTCCCAATCGGTGGCCAACTTCCTCCAAGCTCTACGAACCACGGCCATCCCCTGCGAGTTCGCCGCCGACTTTCTGGGGAAATCGCTTTTGGAACAATTTATTTGGGGGCTAAAAGAAGTGCGCCTCAGAAGACGCCTCCTGGCCCGGACGGAACTGTCGCTGGAACAAGCAGTGGACGAGGCCAGGGCATTTGAAATGTCCGAGTCCTCAGTCTTCGACCAGGACCAGGACCGCCAGCTGGCAGTTCGCACCTGCCTGGTGGAAGACCTTCCCCCCATCGACGACCTGGACGTCGAGGACCAGGTCGCCTACGTGTGATCGACCGGCCGCAGGCCTACCTCCCAGCCGTCCTCCAACGCAGGGAGACAACAGTGCTTGGGCTGCGGGGGAAAGCACCCCCGAGCCGACTGCCCGTTCCGGGCCGCCACCTGCCGCCGCTGCAGCCGAAAAGGCCACCTGGCTGCCGTTTGCCACACCGCAATGCCGGCCGACGTGCCACCCGCCCAGGACAATCAGCGGCGCACCAGGGACGACCGGCAAGTCCAAGTGCCTCACCAACCGAGCCAGAGACGACAAGGCCGCCGCCAGCAGCTGAAACCGTCCGGCTGCTTTGCTTTAACGGACGCACCCGCCCCGCTGGAAGCCATGCCCGAACGTATGTGGCTTCGAACAACTGTGAAACTGGAGGGGGTGGGGGTCCTCATGGAGGTGGACTCGGGCTCCTTGAGGTCCATCATCTCCCAGGCCCAGTTAGCTAGGCTCCGCCCCGGCCTGCCCCTGGACGGTCTTTCCCCACCTCTGACGGTCCTTCGGGATTACCAGGGGGCTTCCATCCCCACATTGGGCCAGATCTCCCTGGGGGTGGAGTACGGTTCCTTCAAGGGAAGGTTGCCCATCTTAGTGGTCTCCGACCCCCTGGCGGCCATCATTGGCCTTGATTGGTTCCCCTCGTTGAGCCTGTCAGTGCACGGGGTCCACTCCGTCCCGGCTCCCTCCCCTGTCTCCGAGGTTTTGGAGGAGTTCGCTGACGTACTTGAGGGCCGGCTGGGCTCCTACATAGGCACCCCTGTCTCTCTGAACCTTGACCCCCAGGTTGCACCCATTAGGCTCAAGGCGCGCAGGCTGCCGTTCGCCCTGAAGCCCAAGGTCGAGGCTGAACTTGACCATTTAGTGGCGCAGGGCATGCTCGAGCCCGTTGACCAGGCGAGATGGGAGACCCCCATAGTGGTCCCCATCAAGCCCGACGGGTCGGTACGCATCTGCACCGACTACAAGTCGACCATCAACTGTGGGCTCCAGGCGAACCCATATCCAGTTCCGGTGGTACAGGACGTGCTCCATTCCCTGGGGCACAGTCGCATATTTGCAAAGCTGGATATGGCCCAGGACTACCAACAGCTCCCGGTGGATGACGCTGCTGCAGAGGTGCAGACCATCATCACCCACCGAGGGGCTTTCCGGTGTCGCAGACTGCAATTCGGAGTGTCCGTCGCCCCGGGGATCTTCCAGAGCCTAATGGAGCGCTTGCTCCACGGGCTCCCAGGCGTGGTCCCGTATTTTGACAACGTTCTGATAGCTGCTTCCAGCTTCTCAGAACTCACCAAAGTACTAAGGAAGGTCCTCAGTGTTTTCAGGGGCGCGGGATTAAAATTGAAGCGCAGCAAATGCGTTTTTGCTGCACCGGAGGTGGAGTTCCTGGGCTTCTTGATCGATGCCCGGGGCATCCACCCCACCCCCAAGAAGGTCGAGGCCATCAGGAACGCCCCCACGCCAGCCTCCAAGACGGAGCTGCAGGCATTCCTCGGCCTCTTGAATTTTTACGCGCCTTTCCTACCTCACAAGGCAACGCTAGCCGAGCCGCTACATTGATTGCTCGATCGATCCGTGGCCTGGCGTTGGGGCGACCGCGAAGCGCATGCGTTCACGGCTGTCAAAGCCTCGCTTACGTCAGAGGCAGTCCTCGTCCAGTATAATGACAGGCTGCCTTTGACATTAGCGTGCGATGCCTCCCCCTTCGGCCTGGGGGCCGTCCTGAGCCATTCCTTCCCAGATGGCTCAGAAGCCCCCATTGCTTTTTGGTCCCGGACAATGTCTCCCACTGAGAGAAACTATAGCCAGATAGACAAGGAGGCTCTGGCTATAGTGTCCGGGATAAAAAAGTTCCACCAGTACCTGTATGGTCGGACTTTTGCTGTCTTCACAGACCACAAGCCTCTCCTTGGGCTTTTGGCCGGTGACCGTCCGACCCCCCCCATTCTCTCTCCCAGGATGACCAGGTGAACGGAGTTCCTGGCAGCGTATAATTATAAACTGTACTACCGTCCTGGCAAGCAGCTCGGGCACACTGATGCCCTGAGCAGATGCCCCCTCCCCAAGGCGGATGAGGAGCCGGTGTCGGCACTGTCCGTCTTGTCTGTGGCAGACTCCGGCCTGCCGTTGACGTCCTCGGATGTCGCTGCCCGAACAAAGGCCAACCCTGTCCTGTCCCAGGTCTCCACCTGGGTCCTGCGAGGGTGGCCTCAGGGCAGCGTGGCTGAAGAGTTTCGGCCGTACACGTCACGCCAGCTGGAGCTCTCGATCCACTGCAGCTGCTTGTGTTGGGGGGACCGGGTCATCATACCCCCCCTCTCCGTCACCAGGTGCTCCAGACGCTCCATGCTGACCACCCCGGCATAGCTCGGATGAAGGCGCTCGCCCGCAGCTATGTGTGGTGGCCCAGCATGGATGCAGAGGTAACTGCCTGGGTCAGGGGCTGTGTCCCTTGCCAGTCCTCCCCCCCCGCCCCCCCCCCGGTCGCACCGCCCAGGGAGTGGGACATGCCCCGGAGCCCATGGTCCAGGCTCCACGTGGACTTCGCTGGCCCCTTCCGAGGCCAGACGTTCCTGGTGGTCGTGGACGCCTACTCCCGCTGGGTGGAGGTCATCTTGATGGCTTCCACGACAGCGGAGAGTACGGTCAGGGCGTTGCGTCGCCTCTTCGCGACGCACGGGATGCCGGACATCGTGGTGTCCGACAACGGGCCCCAGTTACAGTCCGCCACCTTCCAGGAATTCCTGGCCTCTCAAGGGATCTGCCACGCGCCAGTGGCCCCTTATCATCCGGACTCCAACAGCCGGGCGGAGAGGGCCGTTTGCTTGGCCAAGGAGGCCTTGGGGCGGATGACCAAGGGGGATTGGCCTGCAAAGGTGGCTGCTTACCTGTTAGGTCAGCATTCCACTCCTTGCCCAGCCACCCGGAAGAGCCCCGCCAAGCTCTTGATGGGCCGCCGCCTGCGGACAACCTTGGACAGGCTGCACCCCTCCTACAATGAGGTGCAGCCTTGCAACCTGGGGGCCCCCACACCCCGACTCACCGGTCCAGATGATTCCGCCTCTTCGGGTAGGCCCCGGTGTATGCCCGTAACTATGCGGGGGATCCTAAATGGGTTCCGGCCACCATCACTGAGCTAACTTGTCCCTGCTCTTTCAGACTCAGACTCCCTGATGGATCCGAGTGGCGGCGCCACTCGGATCAACTGAGGCGCCGCCTGCCGCCACCGCCAACCCCGGCGCCGGAGCCGCCCTGCCCAGTTGCCCCAGTTGGGCCATTTGAGACTCATTCAATACCACCGCAACAACCGCTTGGGGCCTTCGCCTGTTCAGGCCTCCCTGACTCGGACGCCGCCTTCCGGCAAACCTTGCAATTCCTGGCTCAAGCCGACAGAGACATGCGGGCCTTTGCGCCTAAAGGCCCACCCTATAAAGCCGCAACCAACCGGCACTCACCATCAACCAATGCCCCGGCCGCCATGCCCCCATGCCCCGACTCACCGGTCCAGACGACTCCGCCTCTTCGGGTAGGCCCCTCTGACGCTGCCGCCTGGAGCTCCACTCCCCGAAGGGAGGAGCTTCCACAGGACCTACTCACCTCGTCGGGCTCTCCGCAGCAAATGAGGCGGTCTGGGCGGACCCGACGCCGCCCCGCCTACTTAGCGGACTACGCATGCTCCACTTACCTGGATTGACAGTCGAGCCACGCATGCGCAGACCGAGGGGGGAAAGGGGTGTTGTGTCCTCGACCTGCGACCGGTCTCGACTTGCGACCGGCTGCAGGTCTTCCAGGCTGCCGCTTGAAGTCATGGAGACAGGCTGTAGCGAGCCGGCTAACCACCAGTCGCGCCTGATTGGCTAAGGCGCGACTGGCGGGAAGCCGGCTCTTGCCGCGGCCTGATTAGCTCCCCGTTTGACAGCTCCGTATAAATAGCTGTCAAACGCGGGAGCCCCTGTCTACCGCGCTTTTTGTTCCTGTATATAGTTGCCTTTTACTCTTGCCTATACAATAAACGGCTATCGTTTTACGAGCAAACCTGGTCTGGACTCCCTCTATCAACGAATCTAACAACTGGTTCTCTCGAAGTGGTATGAACTGGCTGAATCCCACCACTGGTGTGTGTGCAAATGTTTTAGATTTCATGGTTCAATCACATCTCCATCAGTTGGCCTCCCATCCTTCAGTGAAAACCCAAGAAAAGCCATTTAGGAGCCATTTTGAACAATTGAAAACCGGGATTGGTGAGAATCCAAAGAGGCCCTTAACCAATGGAAGGATGCAACTGAAAACTCCAAACTTAGCAGTAGCATCCTCTATTGCCTTCAACAATAAATGAGTCTCAGCCCAACTGCCTAGAAATATTGAAAGTTACTCTCAAGCATCGTAACAGAAGACCCTATAGTCTTGTACAAAGGGAAAAAAATCCCAAACAACTGCAAGGAAGAGTTTGACATATCATTAAATGAAACATCACTCATCAAAATGTATTGATGTAAAAAGTTAGGAAGATGACCTTTACGGAGATAGGCAAAAGGGGCCAAAGCATTTTTCAGTCTAGAACAGTGGTTCTCAACCTTTCCAATGCCGTGACCCTTTAATACAGTTCCTCATGTTGTGGTGACCCCCAACCATAAAATTGGTGTCCATTGAAAATATGTGTATTCCGTTGGTCTTAGGCGACCCCTGTGAAACGGGTCCCAAGCCACAGGTTGAGAACAACTGGTCTAGAACAATGAGATAGCATTTGGAAGTGGCTCTGTTGTTGACAATTAATAATTCAGCTCTGTTTATTATACTTTAACTCAATAAAAAAATAATTTAAGCCAATTTGTAGAATTGATTTCAGGATATGGTCTTACTAGTGAGGCTGACAATCTAGGACCCAATTCCTGTAGGATATTTTATATAGAAAGGAGTGTCTCTGGGTCTTCCCAATCTGATGTGAGTTTTTCCCAGCAAGTGAAAAAAAGAAAAGAAAGGAAGATTATCTAAAAGAAGTATTTTTATCGGCAGAGATGGGTTTTTGCCGGTTCAGACCGAATCGGGCAAACCAGTAGTGGCAGCGGTGGGAGGCTCCACCTTCCTGCCTGGACATTTCTGCACATGTGCAGAAGTGCTATGCGTGAGCGCACAAGTGTGTATGAGCAAACTGGTAGTAAAAAAAATGGAAGCCCACCACTGGCAGGGAAAGTTACTCAAATTGCTCCATCAATGCCAGGTAGGTTCAGCTCTCATTATTTCAACCAACCATTTCTGTACTTCTTTAGACTATTGCTAAATCGTGAGAAAGTAGTTTGGGATGTTTGTCGGAATCTTCATGAACTGGAATAGGACATAGCAACAGGTCAGCCATTGGGGACTGGCTGGAATAGGACATGGTAACAAAGGTCAGCCAATGTATAGACATAGCAACTAAGTCAGCCAATGAGGGCTGTTTGAGAGCTGAGACAGCAAGGACCTGGGCATGGCTTAGGCTTAGCTTAACTGCCCTATAAAGAGGAGGTTCTTTTTGTCTGTATTAAACTCTGATCTCTGAAACCAATCTAGTCTGTCTGCAACTCTGAACTGAAACTATAAACTGGTCTGCTCTCTGAATTGAAACTATTCTCTCCTCTGCCTGTGTACCAACTGTTGGTACTGTATATTTACTTATGTATTATATTATATATAAGGAGAAGTTAATGAATCCTACTGCATCAGTTACCTGGGTGCACTTTCTGGATTTGATTTCTGCAACAAAACTTTGACAATGTTTAATGATGTGGATTTTTGTCAAGATACAAAATATAGGGGCTGGTTTTGTCACCATAAGAAAGGTGAATCTGACAATTCTCATCAGAGGCACAAGTGTCAACTTCTGCATGTTTTCTACTGATTTTTACACTAAGGTGCAGACTTCCAGAGAACTGATTATATCAAAGGAATTTACAAGGTCAATTAACTGTACCCGTGATAACTAGATCTGTATCATTTCTCTGAAATAATTCATGAATAATTCACAAATTAATTGAAATACTTCAGCTGCTTCTAAAAACACCTTGATTTCTCTGAGTGATTGAAATTTCATTTTATCTGAAATATATATATGAAGAGGTTTCCTGAGATGTTTGCCTGAAAGGGAAAAAAGTTTCTTCCTTTTGGTTCCCTGGGTATTTTTAATAACAGTAGCAAAGTTCCCCAGTCCAAACTTTTCTTCCTTCAGTTTAGATGTGGGGGATAGAGATAGATAAAATAATATAAATGGAAATTGGACATAGGATAATATTTGCTTTATTTTTTAAAGACAGAATTACCTATATTTGGATGTATGAGAAGGCTTCATATCTCTGCAATTTTCACAGAGCAAACTAAAGTGGGTGTCTCCCATGATGAAAATGACTTTTAAAAATCCAGTCTGGGTTGTCATGTTTTGATATGAGTGCTTAATTTGATGCTATGACCATCACTGGGCCTGATGCGTCATTCATTCATTCATTCATTCATTCATTCATTCATTCATTCATTCATTCATTCATTCATTCATTCATTCATTCATTTCCTGTCTTTATGGTTTTTACAAATAACTCAAGGCAGCAAACATATCCAACATGCCTTCCTCCTTCTCTTGCCATTTTGATCTAGTTGTTAAGGCGCCATATTAGAAGTAGGAGACTGTAAATTCTAGTCCCACCTTTGGCATGAAACCCAGCTGGAGTTTTCTGTCACCCCAATTCACTACATAGGATTGGTCTTGTAGGAAAAATAGGAGGAAGAAGTATGTTGGATATGTTTACTGCCTTGAGTTGTTTATAAAAATAATAAAGGCAAGATTTAAAAAAGAAAAAGAAAAGAAAGCTATTGGACATCTGAGGATGTCACTGTTTATTTTATTGTTTATTATTTTAATTTAATTTTGGTGTCTTTGAGTCAGTGTGGACACCTGGTGATTGCCTGGATAAGTCCTTGCAGTTTTCTAGCCAAGATTTTGCAAGTGGTTTTCCAGTACCTCCTTCCGAGGGCAGAGAGAAAGTGACTGGCCCAAGGTCACCCAAATGACTTCAAGCCTTCTGGTCCATCTTTCATTCAAAAGCTCAAAACAACCTACATAGCGCCCCATCCTCCTATTGTTCCACTACAATACACTACTGTCATAGGTTGGGCTGAGAGTGATTGTCCAAAAGTTGTACATTTGGAATGAGATAAACACCCACTGAAAGGAAATAGATAACATTAATGCCAGACTTTCAATTAATGTAAAACAATTTGGAAAACTTAAATCTTATAAATGGTAATGGAGACTCCTTAATGGTTCACTCATACCATTTAGGGCTTCCTTATATTCTTAAAGAAAGACAATGATTATTTTCTAATGTTTTATGTGCCCAAAAAAGAAAAGGAATTTTGTGTGTGTGTCAGTGGTGGGTTTCAAAATTTTTTAGAACCTCTTCTGTAGGTATGGCCTGCTTTGTGGGAGTGGCTTGCTGGCCATGTGAGTAGGTGGGAGTGGCTTGCCAGCCATGTGACTGAGTGGGAGTAGCTTGGCAGTCATGTGACTGGGTGGACGTGGCCAACTTGTAAAATGTGGTGAAACTCACTTAACAACGCTCTGGCTTAGCAACCAAAATGTTGGCTCAGAAACTCTGTCATTTGAAGCACGCTAGTCGTAAAGCTGTCAAGTTACAAGACCCTTGCACCCCTAACCCTTTAGGAAAACAAAACCCCAGGGGTGTTCAGACTTGACAGCTTTAAGACTTGTGGACTTCAACTCCCAGAATTCCTCCTCTCGCTCTTTATCTTGATGATTGGCGGATGGGTGGGGGGAAGGAGGTGGAACCGGTTCTAAACAGCACTGTAGATTTGTGGAACCTCTTCGATAGAAGAGGTTAGAACTAACAGGAACCCACGCCTGGTGTGTGTGTGTAAACACAAAACATTTATTAATTAAAGTCAGTCCTATGGTGTGTGTGTGTGTGTGTGTGTGTGTGTGTGTGTGTGTGTGTGTGTACAGGTAGTTTTCAACTTATAACAGTTCATTTAGTGACTGATATAATGGTATGGAAAAAAATGAAAGAGGACCATTTTTAACACTTACGACCTTTGCAGTATCCCCATAATCACAGGATCAAAATTCAGATGCTTGGCAACTGGTTTGTATTTGACAGTTGCTGTGTTCCAGGGTCATGTGATCAGCTTTTGCAACCTTCTGACAAGAAATGTCAATTGGGAAACCAGATTCTCTTAACAACCGGGTTACTAACTTAAGAATTGCAATAATTCACTTAACAAGAGAGGCAAGAAAAGTTGTAAAATGGGGCAAAGCACACTTAACAAAAGTTTCACATAAACTTTGGTCCCCATTGTGCTTGTAAGTCAAGGACTACCTGTAATACTATATTTAATTTCATATCATACACACACAAAACACTTATACATAACTATTGACTTGCATATTTCACATTCACATCAGTATATTTAACAGTGGAAAAATTGGGAATTAATTTTAAATTGGAACAAGCAGTCCAAATTTCTAAACAATCCTCTCAATAATCATGCCAGAGATTCTCAATAATAAAGAAAGAGAAAGGAAAAAAAAGTCCTTTAGACCAGGGGTCTCCAACCTTTGCAACTTTAAGTCTGAAGGACTTCAGTTCCCAGACTTTTCCAGCCAGCTTTGCTGGCTGGAGAAGTCTGGGAGCTGAAGTCCTTCAGACTTAAAGTTGCAAAGGTTGGAGACCCCTGCTTTAGACCATCATGTCATGGAAGAAAAAAAATGAATGTCTTTCCAGTCTTCTAATACCTAGCTGTATTGAACCTTCTTTAAAAGATCAAGAAATTGGAGTATTTTCAGTCTCTTTTTGCTTGACAGCTGAAGACTATTCTTAGATAGATTTTCGGTAGCAAATCATAATTAACAGTCAATCCAGCAACGACTAGCATTAGGAAACCTCATAGTTTTAATATTACTTATTTGTCACCAAATACTATGTTGGTTTATCCATTTTCTAGGAAATGAGGAACAGAGGGTGTTGCAAATAAACAGAAATGGCAAACCAACAAGTTGGGAGGTTTGTAACTAGCAGAAAAATGCCCCAGGCTCTTAAGACAGGTTTGTTATGTGTTCAGACTAGCATGGTGTTTACTTTCTCTTAATGGACATGGCTATTCTTGTGTCTTAGCAACACTTATTCTGAATCATGAAGTCTCTCCTAGCCCCTGTCAATCAATCATGTACCCATTAAAAAACAACTTAAGTTAAAAAAATATCAGATAATCTACGAACAGTGTAGAAACACTATTTTAAAGTTTAGCCAATGGATAACCATCATCTAGACACAACTATAGCTTTTAAAAGTGAGTAAGCAATAAAATAATCCAATTAGAAGAAATGAATAAAAGCTTTCTCTTACTATTTCATTGTTGCAGTAGGAAAAGTATTGCCATTACCCAGGCATGATGATAGAAACAACAGTGTTATACATTTTTCACATTTGATATCTGTTAGTTCTTAAGTACTCTAATGTAATTAACACAGAATTGTTGAGGAATCTTCAGATTATGCATTGATGATATTACCAGAGGTGGGTTTCACATAATTTTACCACCGGTTTGCTGCACACCGAAAATGTGTGCATGCTTACTTCACTTGCTTGTGCCTTTTGCATATGCATGTGGCCTTGCACGCATGCGCGCAGCTTAGAAAACATGGCTAAATAGGATGGCATAGTGCTGGGGCGTGTGGGCAGGCCTACCTCCTCCCCCACCCTCAGGTCACCATTATCGGTTCACCCGAACCGGCTGAATACCATCACTAGATATTACCTAGTTTGGGTAGTGAAATATCTGCAACAAAACAACCAAGCTCAGAGAACACCAAGGACTTGTACCTTCAATACTGAGCTACAAATATTGTCCATCATCCATAAGACTGTCTCTTCAATGTATGTTGCTGAACCTTTTGTTACATTTAGTGGTTTGCACACCTGTAGTATGGCTTAGCTGATTATAAATGTGTGTATTGCAGAAACTCATCCATTTGATTTGTTTATCATCTGGCATGTTGTAAGAACCCTATTGTGCTTTACTCAGTAAACCTCAATTAAGCAAGGTTTAATCTTGGATAATCTGAGTTCTGGCCCCAATTCATTTCAAACATAATACTGATAACAGCAGATGTAAAGATGTTAGACATAAAGCCAATGTCAGAATCTTGGCCAGGCATTTTGAACATGCAAACAAAGCGGGAAGGTGGCTCACCTTCAGGTTGAAGAAGCAACAGGAGAGAAATAGGATAGTTAGCCCTTGATACCAAGCCGGAAGATGTATCTCCAATAAGGAAGGGAAAGGGAAAATAATACAAGAATTTTTTGCCAACCTATATACAGCAGGGGAGGAACAGGATCAGGATATCAGAGATTACTTAGACAGAGATGACCCCCAGAAGGTGCCCCTCCCTATTAAAGAAATATTGAATGCAGAGATTACCCGGAAGGAGCTTGAGTTGGTTTTAAGGAAACAAAAAGGAGGGAAGACCCCAGGCACGGATGGTTTGTTGGTAGAATTGTATAAAGCTCTTTTCAACACCCTAGGTAAATTTCTGACTGAAGTCTGTAACGAAGTGCTGTTTCTCGGTCAAATTCCAGCCTCATGGTCTGAAACTTATATTACATTATTATTAAAGGAAGGCACGGATCCATCTCTGATTAGCAATTATAGGCCGATTTCCTTGCTTAACACAGACTATAAATTATTTTCTGCAATTTTAGCAAAGAGACTAAAGATATCTCTCAATGAATACATCCACGGAGACTAGAATGGCTTCCTACCCCATAGGCAACTTAAAGATAATGTGAGAACTATATTAAATATCTTGGAATATCATAAGTGTAATTCCAATAGTGAGGCAGCCCTGGTCTTTGTGGATGCACATAAAGCACAAAAAGCTTTCGACAGAGTGAGTTGGAAAATTTTGTTTGTACAATTAAGTAAGATGGAATTTGGCAAGAAGTTTATTAAGGCAATTCAAACTATATACTCAAAACAGGTAGCAAAAATATTTGTTAATCGTGAGGAGTCCAAAAAGATATATATAGGTAAAGGCACTAGACAAGGATGTCCTTTATCTCCGCTACTATTTATTTTAACACTCGAACCATTACTGAATGTGGTTAGATGAAATCATTGAATTAAAGGACCAAGGATTAGAATGGTGGAGTATAAACGACAAGCCTTCGCTGATGACCTGATATTTGTGTTAGAAGATCCTTTGGAATCAGGGCCCATTTTATCTCAAGAGTTGGAGGCATATGGAAAGGTAGTGGGGCTCAAAATAAATAAAGACAAAATTAAGATCTTAACCAAAAATTTGATGATGACTAAAAAGATGCAGCTGGAGGAAATATTAGTAATCCAGATAACCAAAAAAGTGAAATATTTTGGCATTTGGTTCTCTCCTAAATGCTCTACTATTAAAGAAGATAATTACCTAAAACTTCTTACCCAAACCAGAGAGAGGCTGGAAGGCTGGAAGGGATTACAATTATCACTAATAGGTAGGATAGCGGCAGTCAAGACATATATTTTGCCAAAATGGGTCTTTCTGTTCCGGACCACTCCGGCCTTATTAGATGCTAAGTTTTTTCAGTCTCTGGATCATTGCATACGTAGGTTTATTTGGCAGAAGAAGAAACCCAGGATAAAATTGAAGATGCTCCAGGAATCTTCATCTAGGGGAGGTTTTGGTTTACCGAAAGCAGCTATTCTATCTATCTATTCTATCCTGGGTCAGAGACTGGACTTTATTAGTCCAGAAGGAGGAGAATCCTCATACTCAAGGGCCATAATTTGCAACACGGGTGGCTTTTTTTTTTTGAGCCAGGAGAATCCCAAAAAATATAAATAGTTCATGGACCATTACCTCCGCAGAATTCTGATGATTATCTGGGAACAAATAAAAAATGAATTTTATTTGATGACCCCGAGGTGGCTATCTCCTCTAGAGGCGATGATGTATCTGACTCTTTATAATAGAACTAAACCTCTAACCTATCAGGAACTGTTGGATCTCTCAGGAAGACTGAAATCCCAAAGCAAGTTGACAGATTGAGGTTATGACTTAGATTGGTAGATTTACAATCTGGCTCAATCTAGAACGGATAAGGATAGCAATAAGGGGAGAATCTACAATTCTCCGCAAGAATTAGATAAAAAATTTATAGGGATAATATCTATCCAGATATTATCAATTTCTATTAGAGCGTTGGATTGGAGAGGAAGTGATCAAGGACTCAATGATTACCTGGGGGAGAAATTTGGGACACTTGATTGAGCTCGAGAAATGAGAAGAAATTTGGGAAAAAACCTTTAAAATTAACAATGTCAGTCTCATACAAGGAAAACACATACAAAATGTTATATAGATGGCACCTCCCATCGGCTAGACTATTGAAGATGTTCGAAGATGTCGGCTAGACTATTGAAGATGTTCCCAGAGACCTCCCCGATTTGCTGGAAATGTAAGGTAGCTCTGGGAACTTATTTTCATACTTGGTGGACTTGCCCTCGAGCAGGAGTATATTGGACTAGAATTCAAAACGGGGCTTTTGAAATTACAGGATGCAGGATTAAGCTGATCCTGGAAACATTCTTGTTAGGCATGAAGCCAGATAATTTAAATAAAACTAATTGGTACTTAATTCTCCACATCATCATTGTAGCTAGAATCTCGTTTGCCCAAAAATGGAAAACTAGCAATATGCCATCAGAGACAATGCTAATTGCTAAGATTATAGACTGTGTGGAAGCAGACAAACTTACCAGTCTGTTGCGGGATAAACAAGAATCGGTATTTTATATGTGCTGGGATCGTTGGTATGCTTGGCTACAAAGAAGAACCTCAAAGAAGCTGAATTAGCAATGCTAACTTAGAATCTCTCTATGTTTCGATAGCACCTCTTTGCTTTGTTTCCTTTTCTCTCATTTTTTTGCTTTCTGTATTGGAGAAATGCACTATATATAAATAAGTGGTAAACCTTAGCTGTATTGTATTACTCTCTGCAATCACTCTGTATTATCTAACTCTTCATTTTTTACACTCTTGTTTTAATGACTTAATAAAAAATTTAAAAAAAAGAATCTTGGCCAGGTCTATTTCATATTTCAGAGTGCATTGGGCCAATGAAATTTAAGCTAGAGACTTGAGCGTTTGGCTAATTCCAGAATCAATCCCTATAGACAGGTTGTCACACTCATGGCCCATGGGCCGGATGCATCATGTGCTGGCCACACCCATGCCCAGTTTAGCAAAGGGGGGGGGAGTCACGATATATCATGTAATGATGCTGTGATGACATAAGTTTCACACCCCTGCTATTGAAGAATTGGAAGGAGAGCTGTCTAACATCCTGGCAAGCTGTTGTCAGACAGACAGTAGTAATTATAATAATAAATAGTTGTATTAGAACTACCTAATGTTACAAATAATTAGCGTTTTCTCTAGTATTTCATTCTACTGCCAGATCTGGCAGCTATACTTAATATCATAGTGTATTAAATGAGATATGTTGAATAATGTAAGCATTTATTAAACAGGTTCATTGTTGCATGAGAACAAAGGAGAGTCAAGTTCAAATGTCTACTGGACACTCTTACCATCTTATCACTGATTGTGTGAAAATAAAATGAAGGGTGTAAAATGTTAGAAGCAAAATATGGAGCCTTCTCCTTTAAAGCTTTCTATTCAACAAAGAAGGGGTGGAGCTCTGATAACATAAGAAATGAAACTGGACTTACTATGCTTTAATGTACAAATCAGTGGTGGGTTTCAATTTTTTTAGAACCTACTCTGTAGGTGTGGCCTATTTTGTGGGCGTGACTTGACAGTCATGTGACAGGGTGGGAGTGGCCACCTTTTAAAATGTGGTGAAATTTTGGACTCAATTGTGATGATTCTTTCTTTCTTTCTTTCTTTCTTTCTTTCTTTCTTTCTTTCTTTCTTTCTTTCTTTCCTTTCCTTTCCTTCCCGTTGGGTCACTGGCAGCGGCTGGCCAGATTTACTTCCAGGTACGCCGGTGGAACCCCCTCTCACCGGTTCTCTAAATTTCACCAACCGGCTCTCGCGAGTAGGTGCGAGTCTGCAGAAACCCACCACTGGTACAAATCCTAGGCCCAAATGGGCCAAAGTGAAGTGGAATCCTTAAGTGAAATCCTTGGCCAGATTGGGTCAAGATGAATTGTACTACTAGTAAGCAAGTTGCAAGAGCTTTCATTATAGTTTCTTTTTTTCCCCTTTCCTTTAGTGGCATTGCATCTGTAATTAAATTAACCTTGCTGTTCTTGTTTCAAGTCAACCTGAGCAGATGTTCTGCTCAGACTCCAATAGAAGAACGGGTGCTATCTTCCCTTTTGACATTTGCCCATCACTTTAGATTATAACACATATGTGCTAGTTGCTCCCGAGACTCAGGGGTGGTGCTCATCTCTGTTTCAAAGACAAAGAGACAGTGCTGTCCAAAGATATCTCCATGGTCATGTGGCTGGCATGACTAAATAAACAGAACGCTGTTACGTTCCCACCAAAGGTGGTTCCTATTTTTCTACTTGCATTTTTATATACTTTTGAACTGCTAGGTTGGCAGAAGCTGGGACAAATAACGGGAGCTCACTCGTTACGTGGTGCTAGGAATTTGAATCGCCGAACCACCAACCTTCTTTTTTTTTTTTTTACAATTGTCTACATTTATTTTTGAACACCACAAGAACTAGAGAAGGAAACAGTCAATTGGCTCATGACAAATTGTTACCAGTTGTCTGGATCATATCCAATTTTTCAAGATTCTTAAAAGCATATAAACCAGGAGTGTCAAACTCAAGGCCCTTGGGCTTGATCCATCTGTGATGTGGTCTGATCAGGTCCGCGGGGTCATCCTGGTCAATGTGAAGAGGAAACATGCCAGTAGTTTGGGGAGTGGCATCAAGCTGGCCATGCCCACCCAATTGGCCACACCCACCTGGCACCCCAAGGTCAACTAGAGCCCTGATGTGGCCCTCAATGAAATTGGGTTTGACACCCCTGATATAGACCATGCAGTTATAATTGGAACACACTGATAACTACAACTTGCCTACAGATTCATGATGATCCAAGATCACTGATTTTTGCATTAAGCAATAAGGAGATTCTGCATTCTCACAGATTTTGCTAATTTTCTGAAACATCAATGCACCCAAATTTTAGAGTTCCTATTCTTTCTTTTTTTTTTGAAAAAGTTTTTTATAACAAATAACGGGACAAATAACGGGAGCTCATTCGTTACGTGGTGCTAGGAATTTGAATCGCCGAACCACCAACCTTCTGATCAACAATTTCAGCATCTTAGTCACTGAGCCACCGCATCCCACTTTAAATTATAGAGTAGTTCAAAGCTGCATGCTATTCAGAATCAGATTCCCTGGTTCTATTATTTTGCGAAATGTACCACCAGAAGTGAAGGTCCTAGTTCCACATTGTTGATTTCAAGCACACCAGCTTCAAAAGAAGTTGCACCCACTAGTGCAACCTTAAGAGCCCACCAGATATTTTTTTTTAAATTATTAAACCTTTCAAAATTATTTTTCATGTCTTCCTTTTAGCAAAGTAATTTCAATGCATGGCCAAAGATAGACTCTGGAAAATAGTTTGTATTTTTTTTTAAGTGCCTTAGAAATAATTGTAGATATTTTCATTGTTAGTGCTGGGAAGAATTTCAGTTTTATAGTAAGTAGTTTGGTAGATTTTTTAAAAATAAGTTTATCCATCTTTCTTTAAAACTATTTCTGCACGTTGACCTGGAGCACAATGTATTACAGTTAAAATTATAAACAGTGCTAATGACTTTGTAGCTATTAGGTTTTGAAATTATTAAGCAGCCAAACGATCCTCAACTTTGGGAGAAAGGTTAATAGCTTTGTTAAAAGCCAGATGCTGTAGATTAGTTAGTTATGCTTGCCTAATAAAAAAAAATAGGACAGTATTGGAAGAAATAAAAAGTGTTATGAATTTTGCAAGATTGTGGAGGGCAGAGGGCAGACATCTATAGGTGGATATGGATAATATCCGGCTAACTGTTGGGCATCTGCTAAACAGCAATAACACTTGGGCTTACGTTTCACTTCATGTTGCTTAACAGCCCTTTCTAAATGGTTTACAGTCAGCATATTGTCCCCAACAATCTGGATGCTCATTTTACCAGCCTCGGAAGGATGGAAGGCTGAGTCAACCTTGAGCCTGGTGAGATTTGAACTGCCAAACATCTGACAGCTGGCAATCAGCAGAAGTAGCCTGCAGTGCTGCACTCTAACCACTGCGCCACCAAGGCTCAAAGCCACAATAATATCAAAATCACCAGAATGGCAGAGGTAGGTTGCTCCCGGTTCAGCCTGGTTCAGCCAAAATGGTAGTAGTGATTCAGCCTGGGTCGCAGAACCGCAGAACAAATTACACACAATTGCACATGCATGAGCAAAGTGAACCGGTACCAACTGGTACAGGAACCTACCCCTGCAGAATGGGTCAACTCACTGCAGCCGAATCTCCACTGCCAACTCTCCATAGCCAATTCATCATGGCCAACTTGCTATAGGCAACTCACTGGGGGACAACCCACCACAGGACAGTTTTCCCCAGGACACCTTGCCACAGAACAATTTAACAATTCAATTTAATTATTTAAAATAATTTAAAAATTGCTTTATTTTTGTCATTCATGTTCCATTTTGGCCCTCCTTTGGCATCCTTTCTTTAATCGTTCCATTCCACCATTTCTTCAATATTAGTGTAACTCCAGTCCAGCAACAAGTTGATCATGGCGAGTTGTCCCACCGCTAGTTGGTTGTGGCAAGTTGGCCATGGCGAATTGGCCATGGTGAGTTGGCTGCAGTGAATTTCCATAGACCCCCAAAATCACATGCTATGCATCATCACATGATACAAATGACATATTGTAATTCATGTCAACTATGAGGCATGTATTACTTGTCTACCCCTTCAGATGATTACACGAAGATGTATTTGAGCTCTGCATGTGATTTTAGGCAAACATTGAGAATCCCCATGAAATCTTCAAGGTGCCATGCATTATATTTCAGCAACCAATTCGTTAAACAGAGCAGATTAAGTCCCACCATGCCCCCATGATGTACTTATCTTATATAAATAAAAATGTAATAAGTTTGTTCAAAACCGCTAATCTCCTAAAGTACTGCACCGATCGCTTCCAAATTTTCATAAAGCTCTGTGGTGCAACCAGTAAAATTCTTAGCTGGTAGCACCACTCTGCACAGTCTACTTTACAATTCAAACCTGCCAGGATTCTGGTCAAGCCAATAAAGTTTTGGCAGGTAGCAACTCAATAATGCCTTAAACTTCAGGGGATTGCTATTGTTCTGAGGTGTTTTCTTCAGGAAATGGGATTGTTATTGAAAGTCAAAGCTCCTAGCAGTTGAATTAATTTTTAAAATAAATGCCATAATTTATAGAGACATCACAATGTGTCAGGTGGTGACTTGCGCCATTCCTGTTCTCCCTCACTTCAATTATTTATTGCTGACTTCTTCCAGTCATTTCCCCAAGGTTGCAACAGCAAGATAATTGAGACACCGCTATCCTACCTCCCAGAAAACTAAACTACTGATGGATGAGCCTGCCCTGTAATATGGAGAGTATCAGCTCTGTGAAATATAAATGCACATGCTGTTGGGTTAGCAAAGTAAACTCAATAGAATCACTTTCCGCTGCTTAAAATGTTGCAATTCTTTCATCAATCTTTAAAAGCCATTTTCTATAGTGGGGCAGGGGGCACATAATTCGAAATGGTATGACTTGAGGTTAACATTTAATCCTGTGTTTAATAAACAAACTGCTATTAATAAAATAGATATTTACATTCAGTGCTATGAAATATAGATCCGAGTCAATGCAGCTTAAACTGCTGTATAATTTATAAATCAGTGACGAAGCTAATGAGACACACAATGTAGTTATTTCATGTGTGTATGTGTGTGTGTGTAGTTGTACCATGAATAAACCATAGCTATATTTCTAAATCAAAGTGAAAGTATATTATGCATGTTCGTGTTTGTATTTTGTGTGTGTCTGTGTGTATGCATTCAATACATACATATTCAGCTAGCCTCAAGGAAGCCAGACTGAGGATGATAAAAATGACCTTGTGGTAGACTTTATCATAGTCAGATGGGTAATCAATAGAATTACTGCTAAAGAGTAGAATAATTGCTGGAAACTGATGTTATTTCTGACATTAATTCACTTTTGAGATTTATGACAATGAAATAAGGAAAATATGATGGAAATAAATTAAGACCCAAGATTCTAAACCTATTTAAAGTTTGTTTTTTTTACTAAGAGGTCAATCCCACCATATGTAAAGGTTGAGAACTGCAACCTCGCCACTATCTCATTGCATCTGTCCTTCAAGGTCTTCTTTAGCCAAATTCCTGGTGCAGGGGTGGGTTCCAGCAGTCACTACTGCTGGTTCACTCATGGCCGTGTCAAACATGTGCACTTAATGCACACTGTTCTGTGCATGTGCAGAAGCAAAAAAACAAAATGGTGAGCCTACAGCTCCACCAGGAGAACGGTTCAGGGGCATGGGAGGCCTGGGTCGCTGCCAGTTCCAGAGACCCAGGCCACCACACCATTACCGGTTTGGTCGAACCAGTCCAAACTGGTAGGAACCCACCGCAGTTCTGGTCCTAATCCATCCCTCCGCCATCTTCTTATTCTTTTGTATTATAAATGTCCCTATAATATCTATATTTGTAAGCAATGTGTTCTTAGGTTGCAAAAACATTAGTCTTCAATCCACTGAATAATTGGGGCATACATTTATCTGTCCAGTCCTGAAGGACAAGTCTTTTACTGAAAAGAAGAATCTACATCCATCATCTAGCCATCATTTTTTTCATACAATAGCTATATTTTAAACAATTGTGGAAAGTATTAAACCCAGTCTCAAAGTCAAATTGATATAATGACTTCTTTTCCAGAATATAAAAATTCAGGACATTGCGGAAACATACATTTTAATGAAGGATAGTCTCATTCGTGACCTTGTGTAAGACCTCATTCGTGACCTTGTGTCAGAGGGGGACCCGGACCTGGTAGGTATAACGGAAACCTGGTTGGGCCACGAAGGGGGTATGCCCCTCGTGGACATGTGCCCACCAGGTTACCGTGCCTTCCATCGGCCAAGGGCCCTAGGGAGGGGTGGGGGGGTGGCGATTATCGTAAAGGAAGGTCTTGAACCGAAGGAGACCACAGTCCCTCAGACAACCGGGTGTGAATCTCTCTGCGTGAGATGGGGCCTAGGGAGGCAGTTGGGCGTGTTAGTTGTATACCTGGCTCCTCGCTATGCAACAACAGCCCTGCCCGAGCTCCTAGAGGTGATAGCCGAGGCGGCAGTTGAGACCCCCAGACTGGTAGTCATGGGGGACTTTAACTTGCCGTCGGCAGGCGAAGCCTCTGGAGCAGCTCGGGAGTTCATGGCCTCCATGACGGCCATGGACCTGACCCAGGTAGTTTTAGGCCCCACTCACGAGGGAGGAAACACACTGGATTTCATCTTTGTCTCGGGACAGTGGAGTTGTGATCTGGGAATAGGGGATCTAGCCATCACTCCCTTGTCATGGACAGATCACGCTCTCCTTCGGCTGGACTTTCCAATCGCTACACCTCACCGCGGGGAGGCGGAACCGGATATTCCTATATGGTTCCGCCCCAGGCTTCTAATGGACCCGGAAAGGTTCCAGAGGGAGCTTGGGCCAATTCCTGTGACCCTGCCCCGCGACTCGACTGAGGACCTAGTGGCCGCATGGTTAAGTGCGGCCGCGGGGGCCTTGGACCGAGTCGCGCCCTTGCGGCCTCTCTTGCGGCGGCGAATCACCCAGGCTCCTTGGTTTACCGAGGAGCTTCGGGGGATGAAACGCCACAAGAGATGCCTAGAGAGCAGATGGAGATCCTCTCGCTCCGAAGCCGACCGAACACTAGTGAGAACCCATATTAGGGCTTACTTAGTGGCGATAAGGGTGGCCAAACGTGAGTATTGTGCCACCCTTATTGCATCCGCAGATAACCGCCCTGCCGCCCTGTTTGGGGTGACCTGCTCCCTCCTTCATCAGAGGCCGCAGGAAGCCCCTCTGCAAGGGCGAGCAGAGGAATTTGGGATTTATCTGCAGGAGAAAATCACTCGGATTTGGAATGAGCTACCCTCCATCGACAGTGGTCCTGTGGGACTGTCCGAGACTAGTCTTGAGGTTCCTTCTTGGGAGGAGTTTGACTTTGTTACCACCGAGGATATGGACAGGTTGTCAAGGAAACTTAGGGCGACCACATGTTTATTGGACCCGTGTCCCTCCTGGCTTGTACTGGCATCCTGGGAGACGACACGAGGCTGGCTCCAGGGCATTGTCAACGCATCTTTGAGTGAGGGGTCCTTGCCTGCCGTCTTGAAAGAGGCGGTAGTGAGGCCCCTCCTCAAGAAGCCGTCCCTGGACCCAGCTTTATTAGAGAACTATCGTCCGGTCTCCAACCTTCACTTTTTGGTGAAGGTTGTCGAGAGTGTGGTAGCCCAACAGTTTCCGCGACACCTGGAGGAAGTTGATTATCTAGACCCGCGCCAGTCCGGCTTCCGACCCGGTCACAGCACCGAGACGGCATTGGTCGCGTTGGTTGATGATCTCTGGAGGGCGCGGGATAGAGGTTATTCCTCTATCCTAGTCCTATTAGACCTCTCGGCGGCTTTTGATACCATCGACCATGGTATCCTATTGCACCGACTGGGGGGGTTGGGGTTGGGAGGCACCGTTTTGCGGTGGTTCTCATCCTACCTCTCTGGTCGGTCGCAATATGTGTTGACGGGAGGGCAGAGGTCGACCTCGAGGCCTCTCTTATGTGGGGTTCCTCAGGGGTCGGTCCTCTCGCCCCTCCTTTTCAACACATATATGAAGCCGCTGGGTGAGATCATCTGTGGTTTTGGGGTGGAGTACCATCTGTACGCTGATGACACCCAGCTGTACATATCCACCCCAAACCACCCCAACGATGCCGCCGAAGTGCTGTCCCGGTGTTTGGAGGCCGTACGGATCTGGATGGTTGGTAACAAACTCAAGCTCAACCCTGCCAAGACTGAGTGGCTGTGGTTTCCGGCACCCCGGTTCAGCCAGATTACACCAACTCTGGCCATTGGGGGCGAAACACTAGCCCCCGTGGAGAGGGCGCGCAATTTGGGTGTCCTCCTGGATTCCCGGCTGTCCATGGAGGACCATGTGGCGGCCGTGGCCAGGGGGGCGTTTCATCAGGTACGCCTGATGCGCCAATTGCGCCCCTTACTGGACCGGGCTGCCCTTCGCACAGTCACTCAAGCTCTCGTGACGTCCCGACTCGACTACTGTAATGCTCTCTACATGGGGCTTCCCTTGAGGTGCACTCGAAAGCTACAGCTAGTCCAAAACGCAGCCGCGCGGGTGATTATGGGAGCCACTAGATGCTCCCACATAACACCGATCCTGCGCGAGCTGCATTGGCTTCCTGTGGTTTTTCGAGTGCGCTTCAAGGTTTTGACAACTATCTTTAAAGCGCTCCATGGCTCGGGGCCTAGTTATATGCGAGACCGCCTCCTGCCCCATACATCCCTTAGACCGATACGCTCCCACAGAGAGGGCCTTCTCAGGGTGCCGTCGGCCGGACAATGCCGACTGGCGACACCCAGGGGAAGAGCCTTCTCTGTGGCGGGCCCAGCCCTTTGGAATGACCTACCCCCTGAATTACGTACCATCACCGACCTCCGCCTCTTCCGCCAATGTCTTAAGACATATTTGTTTCAACAAGCCGGCCTAGCCTAACCTCCCATGGGGGACTTTTAGGTAGTTTTAAATTGGGTTTTTAAATTTTGGTTTTAGCGCAGGATAGGTTATTTAATAGTTTTTTAAATTATATTTATTGTATTTTGTATGTTTTTAAATTTTCCTGTGCGCCGCCCTGGGTCCTTCGTGGAGAAGGGCGGGATATAAATTTAAATAAATAAATAAATAAAATAAATTATTGCATCTCCATTGACAGAATGATTTATTCATTCCTTTTCTATACAAAGCAATATGGTCCAATAAGCCCAATTTATCTTTTATGGTTCTTCGCATAGTCAGCCAGATGTTTAGACTGGATCTGACATTTTTATCTATCTATCAAGTCTTTCCCAAGGACCTGGGATGGCAGATGGTGTTGTTTCATGGTGTTGCAAGTATTATCGCAGGATGTAAGCTATTCCAATTAAAGCTGGTAGCAGTCCAGTTGACTGATGTGGTGTTGTCAATGCCAATGATGTTCAAGTGGTGCTCCAGATGTTTTAGGATTGCACCCAACACACTTATTACTGTTGGTACTGCCTTTGTTTTCTTTTGCCACAGTCGTTCTATTTCTTTGTGCAGGTCTTTATATTTTGTGATTTTCTCCAGTATTTTTTTTCTATTCTGCTGACTTCATGTACCACAATGTCCACTACCCAGTCCTCATTTTCTTCCATGTCAACAATTGTTAAGTTTATGGCAGGTGCTTGTCTGTTTAAATCAGGGATGAAATCAACTTACTTTCGCTACTGGTTTGTAAATGTAAGCACACCCAGAACGTCAAAAATGGGACATGATGATGTCCAGGCAGGTGGGTGGAGCCTCCTGCCGCCACCGCCGCTACCAGTACGCTCAAATCGGAGAGAACTGGCTGAATAGCACCACTGGTTTAAATTCTAAGGACCCAGAATACTTTAGCTTCATCATTTTTTATTACTTTGTCTATTTTTGTAGCCTAACCAGCTTTTGCTTGCAGGAAATGGTATTTCTTGCAGATATTTCAATGTACCATTGTTGCTACTTATCATGCTATTGAATGTAGCCAGTCTTCTTGCAGCATCTAATTAGGTAGTCCACTGTTCCTTCAGCTTCTTGGCATAGATGTATTTGCTCTCTGTTGCTTTCCTGTGAACTCTGGCCTTTGTATGCATTTGTTCTTAGGGCAGATTCTGTCTTGTGGAGACAGAATCTGTCTCTGTCTTCTATTTTCTTCTTCCTGCTCTCAGCCCTTGCCGTTCTCATTGTCATCTGCTTTCTCTGCTTTTTTTCTTTTCTTTTCATATTGGCCATGCAATATTTTGCCTCGCCATGTCTCTTTTCTATTCTTCATTTGGTCTTTCTTCTACGTCAATTTGGTCTCTCCATTATTCAGCAACCCTTCATGTAGTGGATTCAGTGCATTTTCTTCACTATGTTTCAGGTGTTCTTTGATGCCCTTTTTATTTCTTTAGCTGGTGTACTTGCAACATTCCATGGCCATTTTCCTTGATAAGCAAATTATTATTCTGGTTCATCACCCAGATGTTTTTAGACTGGATTTGGCATTTTTATCCACCTACGACGTCTGCCCAAGGACCTGGGATCGGTACAGTAGATCAGGGATCTCCAACCTTAGCAACTTGTGGACTTCAATTTCCAGAATTCTTCATCCAGCAAACCTGGCTGAGGAACTCTGGGAGTTGAAGTCCACAAGTCTTAAAAGTCACCAAGGTTGGAGACCCCTGATGTAACTGTTGTTTGATATTAAAAGTATTGTCACAAGATGTTGTTCCAAGTGAAGCCGCTTTTTGCACTTAAGTAATGGTGATTTTGTCAATGCTGATGGTGTTTAAGTGGTGTGCCAGATGTTTTGGGATTGCACCAGAGGCACTTATTACATTATTGTTGCTATAATCACTTAAATTTTATTGCAACTTTTCATATAGAAATCAGGTTAAAAATTGTAAATGTATTTTATTGAGAATACAGTTCAATTGAACCAGAAACCTGAAGTAACAAATTTGTTAAGCAAGTATTTAAGTGGATTTGAAAAGCCTAATTTCACATAAAATGACTTACTCAGCATAAATACTCTGGTAAACAACTTGCAGTAACCTAGCAAGGTTTTAAAAGCTAGAATAAGATCCTTAGGTTGAAATAATCCAATCCAAGAAGATCTTGTTCACAGAAATAATTTACATTTTCTAAACATTCCTTTCCCCAAGATCAGCCTATAGCAGCTTTATGTCTCTCCCTCTCTCACACACACACACAAATTATATGCAAGATTTTTGCTACTGCACCTACAGCAGGGAAAAAATTTAAAATTGAAGCTGTTCATTATATGGGTATCTGTTTCCAAATCTAACATAGCCAAATCTAACATAGTTATACTATTTCTGAGATCTACAATACATTCTATGTTTGTCATGGCAATTCAGAACTCTTCAATGAAAGTCAAAGACGATATTTCCCCCCCCCCCACATTATCTTCTTCAGAGAGTTTATAAGCAAAAATTGTTCACTAAAGTTTTATTAGGGACACGGTGGCTCAGTGGCTAAGATACTGAGCTTGTCAATCAGAAAGGTCTGCAGTTGGGCAGTTCAAATCCCTTAACTAGGAATTTCCAGCAAATTTAGCAGAATCAAATGCTCCTTCATCTTTGAACTTCTATTAATACTGAAAGGTTAATCTAAGTCTACAGAATGGATGGATGGATGGATGGGTGGATGGCAGATTGATAGAGATAGATTGTATGGGTGTGTGTCAGTGGTGGGTTCCTCTCCCCGTCGCTACCAGTACACTGCTCATGGGCCAGGCATCCTGTTCGTGCACATGCGCTGTGCACGTATGTGCACTCGACTCCCCCTAAAACACCCACCTGCTTGTCAGAGGTTGTGCAGGCTCTGCACACTGTGCGCACATGCGCAGTTGGTCAAACCGGCCACCATACCAGTATGCTGCCAGCTGCTCTTACTACCGGTAAGTTTTTAAATGTTGAAAAAGTCCTGAAAGAAAAAAGTAAAAAAACAAAAGCAAAACCCAACAACACTGGCATAGGAGCATAGCGAGGAAAACGTAGTTGAAAATTCCTAGGGGAAAAAAATTCTTGCAATGTACTGACAATATTCTTCAGGTTTTAAGGCGAATTCCCTGCGACACAGAAGAATGCAATGAATATAACCAGTTTACAAAAGGCTAGGGGGAAAAAAACCCTCAAGAATCCCAGTAAGTTTAAAAAAAAGTGGTTTCCCTAGCACAAAATATAACTACAATGTTTTCTCTTAGCGTTTGTAAAATAATGTCAACAGAGACAGAAATATGAGATTGCAAACTGATTGGGGGAAAAATCCACCAAGACAAAACTTCAATTTCAGCAGTTTTCAAAAGACTGCTCAAAAGGCTCTCTTCAATATTCAATATTCTACAAAAACGTAATCCCTCTGTTCCCTCTCCTCTCCTTTCCTTTATCCTCCCCTCCCCTATCCTTACACCTAACAATCAATCATAGCAAAGCAATAGTGGGACAATCTTTTAAAAAATAAAACAATTTTTATTTATTTTTGAAAAAAAACAAGCAAACATAAAAGTAAAAAAGCCCATCTTCCATTACAAATTATAGTAAGTGTGTCAGTTGGTTGCAGAATTTCTATGCATCTCTTCCATAGTCATCACCTGCTTTTCATATCAGATCACATATTTTAAATTCAAATATATTTATACATATCACGCTTACTATATCTCAATCATAATGCGCGACTGAGCATGCGCGAAGGAATGGCGGCGGAGCTTTGAGGCGATGGTGACCGGAGGCCCATTTGGCTCCGGAGGACGTGGCCGGCCCCTTTGGGGTGATCGGGAAGGGCCGGCCCAGCAAGTTGAAGAACCAGCCGTCACACTGAGACCTTTCCAACGCCGGTAAGTGTGACGGCTGAGACGGGAAGCGCGGGGGAGCGCTGAAGGGAGCGCCGGAAGGGAATGCTGGCAGGCCGGAGGCCCTGGCGGAGGCCGGACGGAGGCTGGAGGCCCTGGTGAAGGGACAGCGGCGGTGGAGAGCCAGAGGCCCTGGCAGAGGCCGGCGGAGGCCGGAGGCCCCGATGGAGTGGCGGAGTGGCGGCGGAGAGCGCCGGAAGATTGGAGGCCCCGGCGGAGGCCGGTGGAGGCCGGAAGCCCCCGGCGGAGCGGCGGCAGAGAGCGCCAAAAGGCCGGAGGCCCCAACGGAGCTCGGCGGAGGCCGGAGGCCCGGCGGAATGGCGGAGTGGCAGCGGAGCGCTGGAGGAAGCGCCGGAACGCCAGAAAGCCGGAGGCGGAATGGCCGGGGGCGGCGGAGCAGCGGCGGAGCTGCGCGGACCATCTCGATCCCGGCGGAGGCCCCCGTGGAGCAGCGAGGCCGGGTAGAGGCCTCCACAGGGGATGACTGGTGAGGTTGGCGGCCGCAGATAGAGGGGAGACGCGGCGGACCGATAGAGCGTCGGAGGCCCCGGCAGAGGCCTGTTGGAGTGGTGGAGGCCCTGACCGAGGCCCTGGAGTGGAGTGGCGAGCCTGCAACACGGTGAGGCCCTATGGAGGCCTGGCAGAACAGCGGAGGGAACCCTCCCCCCCAGGACTCCCCGGTAAAACATCTACGGGGAGGGGGGCGAGAGCGAAGCAAGGACAGCCAGAAGGAACAACAGTTCCAGCCACCCCGTGGAAAGCCTCTACCCGAGTAAGAACTGACTGACTTTGATTACGATCTATTTTCCCTGTTTTGACTTGACTTGCACTTGTACTAGCACTTTATCTAGGCGTTTCCTCCCTTTAAAGCCAGCAATGGAGCCACGGGATGGTTTTTTACTCAAGGTCCGACCTCCTCTACCTGCGAGAGTCCCCCCTCTCGCAGGTTTGGCCCCTTGGTTTATCTCGGGCCCACCTCAAGGATGGGTTAATTAATCCAGAGAGGTGGAAAAAACGCAAGCTCAGGGGGTGTTTTAATAAATTTTTAATTAGGCTTTTAAGGGGTTCTGGGGTGGGGGGAGGGTTTATTCAGTCAGAGGGGGGTCAAGACATAGGGCCGGCTGGTGGAAGAAGGTTAAAGGAGGAGTCCACTAGGGAAGGGGGACTGGGGGTCGTCTCTGTTGAGGGCCGTCCCATTCGATTGGTCTTGGGGAGGGGCAGGGGAGGTGGGAGACGCTTGTCCTGCTTAGCTGCCATGGAAACGGGGAGGGAGGGGCGCTGGGATTCAATTGTGTATGCTGGTGGAAGATTGGTGGAAAGTGTTGCCGGCCGGTGTTATCTCTCAACTAACGGTCTCACATTCCATGCTGGTGATGACCTGCCCACCTGATGTTGGAGAAGAAAGTATATTGGACAATGCTAGGGGGGGTTAGGGCTCTTGGGATGGGCTTAAGCTTTAATACTAAATGTTCGTGCTTAAACTAGTTACTTCCTGCTTCACTATGGTCTGTTAATTTCCGGTACTTAGTAAAAGTAGCCTTATTCATTTCAAACAATGTCTAAGTGTGGTCTTTCTTAAGTATTAGGAGAAATAGATCTTGACATTAAGCAGGAAGTCTCAAAAAACCATAACCTGATGTCGGAACCGGCCAAAGAGAAGCCTTCGGCCTCAGAGGAAATGCCAGCCCAAATTTTGGGAGAAACTGCATCCGCTCTACCTGATCCAAAAGATGACTCGAGGTCAGTGATGGAATTTTTAGCTGGCTTAGATCTGAACCTGGCGCCCGAAGAATCAGCAAAACCCCACCGCTGGTCAGAAGGGGTGGGGATGACGGGGGATATAGGCTCGGGGGTCAATACCACCCGACGCTCCTCTCCCAAGCCATCCATAGCGGAGCTTTTAAAAGAAGAAAGAGAATTAAAGGAGATGGCTGATGAATTACTCCGCCAGGCCAGTGACAGGCGGGAAACCCTGGATAAACTCTGGGGGGGAGGGCATTATTTAGAAGGCGAACAGAGAAAAGAAACCGCCGAAGCAGCTGCCCAGGAGATCAAACGAACAACCCCTCCCCCTCCTGCTCAAGCCAGCAGAGAATTGCAGAGGGAAATTCGACCCCCCCCCCGAAGACCTGCTAAACTCCCTCCTTTGGGCATTAAGTTTGACGATGACCCAGGAAGTTTAGGCTTTTTTCTGTTACACGTTAGTGATTTTATCAAACAGTATGCAGATGATTTTGAAGACGTCGTTAAAATTAGAATTGTCTCCTTGGCCTTGGAGAACAAAGCTGCGAAATGGCTAGTTTCTCTGCATAACACCCACTCACCCTTGTTGCGGGACTTTGAACGTTTTATGACTGCTCTTATGAGACGTTTTGAAGACCCCCGAGTTGAAAGGAAGGCCAGAATGAGAATGAGAAATTTGCGCCAGGGGAGTATGTCTGTTCAAGAATACACGCAAATTTTTCAAGAGCTGTCTGTCTTTATGGTCGGTTATAGTGACAGGGCTTTGATGGATCTCTATACAGAGGGGCTTGATAAAGACATTTATCAAACATGCGTAAACAGATACCGTCCCGAATCCTTAGATGATTGGATAGATTTGGCGGGGGATGTAGAACTGGACCAGGCCCACTTACAAGATCCAATCCGTTTTGAAAAGACAAAGCCAATAGAAAGCCCCAGGCCTCGATCCCCGGAAAAGATTCTCACATGCAGAGGGGGGGGCGAAGATTGACTCAAGCGCGCCCAGGCTCTTGTTATCGGTGTGGAAAGGAGGGGCACTGGGCAAACAACTGCAGGTCAAGAAAACCTCCACGCCCACATTCCTTTGCCGAGAGTAGAAGGCCTACAAAAACTCCGAACATGCGCAGTAAGCCTGCGATGACTGGGGTGGAGCCTCTGGACCTCTCTGTTGACCACCCCGAGACCCAGCCCGACGATTGGGAGGCGGACTCTGACGAGAATTTGGTGAGTCACCGCTCCGGGCCCCTTTATATTAAATTGAAGCTTTTGGCTCCATCTAGCGGACGTACTTGCAATGTACAAGCCCACATTGATTCTGGTTGTCTAATCAGCCAAGATTTGGTCTATGGCATGGGGTTTCATTTAAAGAATTTAAAAACCCCCATAGCGTTTTGCCAAATGGATGGTTCTGTGGCGGGTGGAACTCCTGCATCTTTTGTTACTGAACCACTTCAATTTTCTATTGGCGAAACTCATAATGAGACCATTAATTTCATCGTGGCTGCCATAGCTGATAATGCTGTCATTTTAGGAGTCAACTGGCTACGTAAATGGAATCCTCTTATCGATTGGAAAGAGGGATGGGTGCGAATACCTTTATTGTTACCGGAACATAACTCTATGCTTTTGAAGCACCGTCATGGTTCTCCCCTTGACTTAACTCCCATTACAGAACCCGCTGGTCCCGTATTAGCTCTTCCTCCCTCAGAAATCATCCCTGGTGAGGAGAAAATTCCTAACGAGTATTGGGACCTTAAAGACGCTTTTAGTGAAAAGTCTTGTGATTCGCTTCCTCCGCATAGGGCTACTGATTGTTCCATTGATTTTCTTCCTGGGGTGCAGCTACCTAAGCCTCGTCTTTACTCTATGACTCCACGTGAAATGCAGGAGTTGCGCAAATGTATTGATAAAAACCTACAAAGGGGTTTCATTGAACCTGCTAGGCCACGTGTGCCTGCACCAGTGATGTTTAGGGAAAAGAAAGATGGCACTCTCAGATTAGTTCAGGACTACTCTTACCTTAACACCATTTGCGAGCACAACGTCTACCCACTCCCACTAATGAAGGACATGCTTGCTCACTTGGCTACTGGCAAAATCTTTACTAAACTGGACTTACGTGAAGCTTATTATAGAGTGAGAATTAAAGAGGGTGACGAATGGAAGACAGCTTTCAACTGTCCCCTTGGATGTTTCCAGTTTAAGGTTCTGCCTTTTGGTCTTCAAGGTGCACCTTCTGTGTTTATGCAACTGATCAATGAAGTTCTCCACGAGCACTTGTATAAGGGAGTTTTAGTTTATATTGATGACATAGTCGTGTACTCACAAACACACGACGAACATGTTAAGCTTGTACGTTCCGTCCTTCAAAAACTCTGCTCCGCCGAGTTATACGCCAAATTGTCTAAGTGTGAATTTCACCAAGAGAGGATTGACTATTTGGGTTATCGTATTTCCTCGGAGGGAATTGAGATGGATCCTGCTAAAGTGAAGGCTGTAACGGAGTGGGCTCCTCCCCGTACTCGTAAACAGCTCCAAAGCTTTCTAGGCTTCGCCAACTTTTACCGCCAATTTATTCCATCGTTCGCTAGCATTGCGTTACCCATTACAAATCTTCTCAAAACAAAAGGTGAAGATAAACCTCGGCCTGGTACCCCTCTCAACTGGACCATGGAGTGCCAAGCCGCTTTCGAGAAACTTAAGCGTTTGTTTGCGTCTGAGCCTGTCCTAAAGCATCCCGACGTCAATTTTCCATTCGTAGTTCAAGCGGATGCCAGTGATGTCGCTGTGGGGGCGGTCTTGCTACAACTCAACCACCATGGCCAACTACAACCATGTGCCTACACCTCTCGTAAACTATCCACTACCGAACGTGGATGGGCCATTTGGGAGAAGGAAGCGTTTGCTGTTCATTGGGCCCTCATGACTTGGCGTCATTTTCTTGAGGGTGCCCCTCATCCATTTGAAGTCTGGACGGACCATAAAAATCTGGAAGCTCTCACTTCATCCCGCAAACTGTCCCCGAGACAACTACGCTGGGCACATTACTTCCATCGTTTCAATTTCCGTCTTAAATATATTCCCGGTGGGAAGAATTTCATGGCTGATGCCCTCTCCAGGCTACCCCAATATGATGTTTCTAAGCTTACAGTTGTGCAACCCATGGTACCGCTCGCGTTACCAGCTTCTCCTGCATCGACCAGAAGCCATTCTACTCTCCAGACTGCTCTGCCAGCTGAACTGATTGCTCGAATTAAATCAGAATTACTTACTGATGAATGGTATTCCGCACATTCGGGTGATTGCACTATTAGGGATAATCTCCCTTGGATTGGTTCTAAGATTTATATCCCTGCTACCATACGACCTTTTGTATTGCAACATGCACACGACTCACGTTTAGTGGGTCATTTCGGGTTCGTTAAGACTGTGCACCTTGTTAAGCGCCAATTCTGGTGGCCTTCATTCAAAAAGGATGTTGAATCATATGTTGCCAGTTGTCCTATTTGTGCTGCTTCCAAACGTGCTCCGGGAAAACCCCATGGCCTTCTCCAATCCGTGGCGAAGCCGGAGGCTCCTTGGAAGGAGATTTCGATGGACTTTATTGTTGACCTTCCAACCAGCCAAGGCTATACCGTCATCTGGGTTGTTACGGATCTTTTCTCCAAGCAACTCCATTTTGTACCTTGTTCGAAGATTCCATCATCCAAGGCGTTGGCCAAGTTGTTCATGAACCATATCTATCGTTTTCATGGTGTTCCTAAGCGTATCATTTCGGATAGGGGCACTCAATTTACATCTCTCTTTTGGAAGGAATTTTTGAAATTGATAGGCTCCGCCCAGGGCTTAAGCTCCTCCTACCATCCCCAGACGAACGGTGCTTGTGAGAGGGCCAATTCCGTTTTGGAACAATATCTCCATTGTTTCATTAATTTTCAGCAGGATGATTGGGCTGATCTCCTGATACATGCCGAAGTGGCTTATAATAACTCTGTTCACTCTAGTACAAATATGACCCCTTTTAAGATCATCTATGGTCAGGACTTTGTGCCCATCCCCGAATTACCTCAGGACTCATCTGCAGTTCCCTCTTTGGCCGAGTGGTCCACCAGGCTGTCTTCAGTTTGGCCCATCATACGAAAGACTTTGAATGATGCTCATCAATCGCATAAGTTGTATGCTGATAGGAAACGAGCGGCTCCTCCGACCTACAAAGTTGGTGATAGGGTATACGTCTCTACTAAGCATTTGGATAGCCCGCAAAAATGCAGAAAACTGGGCCCCAAATTTGTTGGTCCCTTCACTATAACTAAGATAATCAGTTCTGTCTCTGTCCGTTTGGATCTCCCTAAAACCTACCGTCGTTTATACCCGGTGTTCCATGTTCACCTGTTGAAGCCTGAACGCATTTCGCATCTCTGCAAACCATGTCCTGATGCCCCTGCGCCTACGATGGTGGACGGTCACCAGCACTATGAAGTTCGTGACATTTTGGACTCCAGAGTCCGTAGAAATAAAACTCAATTCTTAGTCATGTGGAAAGACTTTCCCCCTTCTCACAACGAATGGGTGGATAGAGAGCATCTCAAGGCTCCGAAGCTTATACGCCAATTTTATGCAAAATATCCACACAAACCTTGACCCTTTCCCTCTCTCCTATATGTTGTTTTGTCTTTTCTTGTCTGTTTTACAGGTCTAGCATCTCCTTTTCTGAGGGGCGTCCGGGGTCTCTGCCTGCTCCTGGAGGGGGTCCGGATGTCAGCCTACGCTTGTACTGCTTAGCTGCCATGGAAAAGGGGAGGGAGGGGCGCTGGGATTCAATTGTGTATGCTGGTGGAAGATTGGTGGAAAGTGTTACCGGCCGGTGTTATCTCTCAACTAACGGTCTCACATTCCATGCTGGTGATGACCTGCCCACCTGATGTTGGAGAAGAAAGTATATTGGACAATGCTAGGGGGGGTTAGGGCTCTTGAGATGGGCTTAAGCTTTAATACTAAATGTTCGCGCTTAAACTAGTTACTTCCTGCTTCACTATGGTCTGTTAATTTCCGGTACTTAGTAAAAGTAGCCTTATTCATTTCAAACAATGTCTAAGTGTGGTCTTTCTTAAGTATTAGGAGAAATAGATCTTGACAGATGTCCATCGCGGGTTGGGAACGCGCGGTCGCTAGCTAAAAGTGGTCGCCTGCCCCAACCCCCTGTGCTCCACTCATGGGCTAGGCGGTCAGGAACTACAGAGCCGGGGCACTAGGCTGATGTTCTGTAACGCCAGGACCGTGGTGAACAAAGCCCCCCTCATTAATGACCTTGTGTCAGAGGGGGACCCGGACCTGGTGGGAATCACGGAAACCTGGTTGGGCCCCGAGGGGGGCTTACCCCTTGTGGAAATGTGCCCACCAGGTTACCGTGCATTTCATCAGCCTAGGGCCCTAGGCAGGGGTGGGGGGGGCGGTTATTGTTAAGGAAAGTCTGGAGCCGAGGGAGACCACTGTGCCTCAGACGACCGGCTGTGAGTCCCTCTTCGTGAACTGGGGCCTAGGGAGGCAGTTGGGCTTGCTGATTGTATACCTGGCTCCCCGCTATGTAACAGCAGCCCTGCCCGAGCTACTTGAGGTGATCGCTGTGATGGCAGTGGAGACCCCCAGACTGTTAGTCATGGGGGACTTTAACCTGCCATTGACGGGCGAATCATCCGAGGCAGCTCGGGAGTTCATGGCTTCCATGACGGCCATGGACCTGACCCAAGTAGTTCAGGGCTCCACTCACGAGAGAGGACACACGCTGGATCTGATTTTTGTCTCTGGTCAGTGGAGAAGTGATCTCGGAATCGGGGATTTAGTCATCTCACCCTTGTCATGGACAGATCACTCTCTCCTTCGGATAGACTTTCCAACCATCACACCCCACCGCGGGGAGGCGGAACCGGAGACACCGAGTTGGTTCCGCCCCAGGCGCCTGATGGACCCGGAAAGGTTCAAGAGGGAGCTTGGGCCAATACCTGTGTCCCTGCCTCATGACTCGACTGAGGACCTAGTGGCCGCATGGTATAGTGCGGCCACAGGGTCCTTGGACCGAGTCGCGCCCTTGCGGCCTCTCATGCGGCGTCGAGTCACCCAGGCCCCTTGGTTTACCGAGGAGCTTCGGGAGATGAAACGCCGCAAGAGACACCTAGAGAGTAGGTGGAGATCTTCTCGATCCGAAGCTGACCGAACACTAGTGAGAGACCATATTAGGACTTACTTAGTGGCGCTAAGAGTGGCCAAACGTGAGTATTGTGCCACCCTTATCGCGTCCACGGAAAACCGCCCTGCCGCCCTGTTTGGGGTGACCCGCTCCCTCCTTCATCTGAGGCCGTGGGAAGCCCCTTTGCAGCGTCGAGCAGAGGAATTTGGAGTTTTCCTGCAGGACAAAATCACTCAGATTCGGAACGATTTGCCCTCCACTGAAAGTGACCCAGTCGAGGTGTCCGGTGCTGGTCTTGAGATCACACCTTGGGAGGAGTTTGACTTTGTCACTACCGAGGATATGGACAGGTTGCGGAGGAACCTGAGAGCCACCACATGTTTATTGGACCCGTGCCCTTCTTGGCTTGTACTGGCATCCTGGGAGGTGACACGAGGCTGGCTCCAGGGTATTGTGAATTCATCTCTGAGTGAGGGGTTCTTGCCTACCGTCTTGAAAGAGGCGGTGGTGAGGCCCCTCCTCAAGAAGCCATCCCTGGACCCGGCTTTATTAGAGAACTATCGTCCCGTCTCCAACCTTCACTTTTTAGTGAAGGTTGTTGAGAGTGTGGTGGCCCAACAGTTCCCTCGACACCTGGAGGAAGTTGATTATCTAGACCCGTGCCAGTCCGGCTTCCGGCCCGGTTACAGTACCGAGACGGCATTGGTCGCATTGGTGGATGATCTCTGGAGGGCTCGGGATAGAGGTTGCTCCTCTATCCTGGTCCTGTTAGACCTCTCAGCGGCTTTTGATACCATAGACCATGGTATCCTATTGCACCGATTGGGGGGGTTGGGGCTGAGAGGCACCGTTTTACGGTGGTTCTCGTCCTATCTCTCTGGTCGGTCGCAATGGGTGTTGGCAGGAGGGCAGAGTTCGGCCCCGAGGCCCCTCACATGTGGGGTTCCTCAGGGGTCGGTCCTCTCGCCACTTCTGTTCAACACCTACATGAAGCCGCTGGGCGAGATTATCCGTGGTTTTGGGGTGGAGTACCATCTGTACGCTGATGACACTCAGCTGTACATATCCACCCCAAACCACCCCAACAATGCCTTCGAGGTGCTGTCCCGGTGTCTGGAGGCCGTACGGGTCTGGATGGGTAGTAACAAACTCAAACTCAACCCGTCCAAGACCGAGTGGCTGTGGTTTCCGGCACCCCGGTTTAGCCAGATAAGTCCAACACTGGCCATTGGGGGCGAACATCTTGCCCCCGTGGAGAGGGCGCGCAACTTGGGCGTCCTCCCGGATTCCCGGCTGTCCATGGAGGACCATGTGATGGCCGTGGCCAGGGGGGCGTTCTATCATGTTCGCCTGTTATGCCAGTTGCGCCCCTTACTAGATCGGGGGGCCCTTCGCACAGTCACTCAAGCACTCGTGACATCTCGGCTGGATTACTGTAACGCTCTCTACATGGGGCTCCCCTTGAGGTGCACTCGAAGGCTACAGTTAGTGCAGAATGCGGCCGCGCGGGTGGTTATGGGTGCCTCAAGGCAAGCCCACGTAACTCCTCTCCTGCACGAGCTGCACTGGCTGCCTGTGGCCTTTCGAGTGCGCTTCAAGGTGTTGACTACCATCTTTAAATCGCTCCATGGCTCGGGGCCTAGCTATATACGAGACTGCCTCCTGCCCCATACATCCCTTCGTCCGGTCCGCTCCCATAGAGCGGGCCTTCTCCGGGTGCCGTCGGCTGGGCAATGCCGGCTGGCGACACCCAGGGGAAGTGCCTTCTCTGCGGCGGGCCCGGCCCTCTGGAATGACCTACCCCCCGACATTCGCACTACCTCAGACCTCCGCCTCTTCCGTCAACGTCTTAAGACGTACTTATTCCAACAAGCCGGCCTAGGATAGCCCCCCGCTTCTGACTTTTTAAATATAAATTATAATTTGGTTACGGTTTTAATAACGGGTTTTAGCACGGGTGAATTAATTTAATATATTTTTAATTGATGTATATTGTATTTATGGTTTTATATAATGCCTGTGCGCCGCCCTGGGTCCTAACAAGGAGAAGGGCGGGGTATAAATTTAATAAAATAAATAAAATAAATAAATAAAATAATTTGACTATAATTGTTTTACATCCTTTTATATATAATGTTCAAAATCTAGAATGGGATTATCTGATGGCATTCTATTAAATCATCCTAAAATCATCCAATCACAATACATCTTTATAACATATTCTAAATAAAGCTTTTAAACCTCCTCTCATAACCTCCATGTTCTTTATATAAAATTTCATATTATCAAACTAGTATATCTATATGTATTATTATCATTTTTAACTATTGCTATTATCACTTCATTTTATACATATCACTAGTAAACTAAATTTTGCTTAGTTTTTATTATACATTTTCATTGTATCAACCTGTATCTTTCCAGTAATAGTGCAGTCTTATATCTCTTGCCATTTCTAGTATTGATGTTCTAGTTACTTTCTTGGTTGATCTGGTATGAACATCTCTTCATAATATGTTGTTACTTTCGTGTCTCATAAAGCCTCGAAACCTAGCATCTGCTCTCTGCATCAGCTTATTGTTGGTTTTTACTGGTGCTTCTGTCAAAATTTCTCTCCTTATCTCCATCAATTTTTCTCTCTTTTCTTCTTCTATGCTTTGAAGTCTGGGGTAGAGTTCCAATCCATCTACCTCCCCTTTCCATATTCCACTCTTGCCATTACCAACCACACTCACTTTGTTGTCAGTATCCACAATTTTTTTTATCTCTTTGCTCATTTTTTCTTCCATTTTTTGAACTCTGCCCTCCACTTTCTTCATTTGATAAACATCCTCAATTTTTCTATCAAATTTTTCTGTTTTGTATTCCATATCCTCCAATCTCTTTTCAATTCTCTCTGTCACAACTAATAGATTTTGAATTTCAAACATGATCATTTGCAATGTTATTGGGGTTTTTTTTCCTGCTGCGCCATTCTTCCAATTTTGCAGACACTGCCACTATGGGATTCAAGGCTATTTTATTAAACTCCAAATAAGTTCATTATCTTTCAAGTCAAGATGTTGTCTTCCCTCCAATAACTAATGATAGAACTCCCAAAGAGCACCTGTATAAACAACTTGTGCTCTTCCTGCTATCACTCTCAGTAAACAAACTGAAAGAACTTTGAGTCTCATATGATCAAAGCGAAAGAAAAAAACAATGTATCCAGCCTCCAGCCTCTAAGTGGCAGTGTTACTGCTTTTCCTCCTGTTATTACAACCCTCTTTATATTACTTCTTATATCTTCTTTATATTCCAAACTTAAGTAGAAACAACAACCCTTAAATATAGATCAGAAACAATCCAATCAATCCAATCAAACATTATTAAAAAATGAAAAGTTTTAATCCATAAGCAAAAATGAAAAATAGAAGAGGAAAAGGTTAATCCATTCAGTTTAAAAAACAGGATGCCAAAAATTCCATCCATGAAAAAAAATTAGAAACAGGATAACACTAATTTTAATGTAGTTTAATTTTGCCACTTACACTCTTCTGTCTTCAATTTTAATTTAACGTTAATTTTTTTGCGGGTAGTCTCTTTTTCTAATAATAAAATTTCCTCACCAGTTCGACACACTTTCTCTTTCTGCTTTCTTCCTGTTCTGGAGCTGTCCCAACTTCAGCAGTTTCATTAGCTGCATTTCTGTCACCAGAGATAAGAGCTTATTCCTGGATCTTTCAGGGACTTTGCAGTGTCCCCGAGATCATCAGGAGGTGCCCTTCTCAATCACTGTCTCTGCAGGATGGTTTAGGTCCAAATGAACCTTCCAGTGGCAGAAATATCGACTGCAATCTCGGAGCACCAAGATCGCATGTCGTGATGTCACCATTTCTCCCGGGACAATCTTTCTTATTCCAAGTCCATTTCTTTGCCTATAATTGCTCTGCAGAAAGAAATATCCTCTCTATTCGAGGAGCAAAATGACCCAGACATTACAGGAAAGGCTCTTTTTATGAGACTAATGAAACATCTCAAAGTGAGTGAGAGCAGAGGACAAGATGGTGGAGGTAATGAGACAGTGGAGCCACTACACAGTGTCAACAATATTTTCCCTGGTAAGTCAATCATAAAAATATGGTCTTCATTAAAAAGTCCTTTTACAAAGTATTTATCTTGTAACATTGGCTTTGCCTGTTTGGGATCATGGTACTAATCATGAGAACCAGAAGAAAACTTTTAAAAAGGAAACCTGGCAGAGACAGTGACTGTGTGTGCATTTATTTTGCCAATGTGTAAACATCTTTTACAAATGTACAATTAAAATGACAGAAGAAAATGGATGGTGGAGTATCTTTGGGATCTCAACAAGGCCACAAGGAAGCCAGAATCCAATTGTTTGCAGTGAAATTGAAGCCATACCGTTAACTTAATGCTTCTTAGCAGAAGCTTCAAAGCTGTTGTATAATATATACAAGGCAGATTGCTTGGCAAAGCAACCCATTAGTATGCACACCACTCCCCCCCCCAAAAATGAAACCCATTGAGACAAATGTTTATCTTTCTGCCTGTGCTGCATGAGAATGGACTATTAGGTACAATGACAGGTATTTATCATGCTTCTAAAGCCAGCTAAATACAAGTGATACAAATGGAGGCAAAATCGCTTTCAAAAAAATGTTCATTTATGAGGACAGACATTCATCTATTTGTGGAGGGAAGGAATGGAGGTCCCTAATTGTATTTACATCTGACTTACAAGGCCAGGGTTGAACTTGAAAAATAACTCCCCTTGCCAGCAGTCTTTAGTTGCCCATAGGAGCAGGTGAAAATGGAAGTCTCTGGGAATGTGACAACAGATGTGCCTCAGTAAATGCATTTGACTCCAGGGGTATTCAGGCATCTGTTCTATACTTGTGTCCTTTCTTCTTTTTATTACTCACAGCCCTGGTGGTGACCCTTCAGCAGCTGAGCATCTTTGTATCGTGAAATAAAAAGCAAGTTAAAAAATGTATATGGCAATGTCAGGGCTTATGATAGGAAGAGCTTGGGAAGAAGAGGAATGAGCCAGAAAGGGAAATAATAATAATAATATATTTCCTCATTATAAATAGATAGCATTTTGATCTTGTTTTTACACCTGTCACGCTTCTCCACTCCGCCCACCCCACCTCCAAAGAATCCTGGGTATTGTAGCTAATGAGGGGAGTAAAAATGTCCTGTCATAAATTCAGATTTTCTTACCACAGTACTAACACTTACTAAGGTTCTACTAACAGCAGCAATGTTTGGGAACACTCCTGTACTATACACAGTTACTTGAACTTCTGTGGTACATATTTAACATTTGTTAGGAAGCAAACCTTCTGCGACTTACTTCTGAATAAAAAAAAATCTTGAAGTGTAAGGTGTTGATATAGTCAGACAGAATTGCAAAACTTTTTTATTCAGCAGATACTATTTGGGAAGCACAAAATTGGGGGGAAAAACCCTACAGCAGAGGGGAACAAAGGTCTACCACAGTTGCTTTGCCTATTTGGTTGCAAAACAGATATTTCTGGAAGTGCTTTTGAATAAAAAGTGTGCTATTAATAGCAGAGCTGAGATTAAAGCTAGTATTTCATATACAAGCTCTAGTTCCCAGGAACATTGTATTTTTCTGAAGCTCATTTACGATGAAAAAAAAGACCCTACATATTGTTGAAGACAAACTTAAAGATGAATCTATAAAAGTGAATACAATCCTTCATGATAAGCTCCTTAATTGCTCACAAAATTGAATATTCTGTGATTAAACATTTCGAAGAACACCAATAAACTGCATTTTTGGCATGTATTTTTCATGCAGAATCTATTAAGAAACATTCTTATGCATTTTTTTGTCTGTGGGTAGACCTGAAAAATCCCTTCTACTACCTGCGAAGCTAAGAGATTTCTACATATTGCTATTGTTCTTATTAGGAATACTTATTATTAGAACAGTTTTACTGCTCCCCAATTACTAAGGGGCAGTTAAGTCTGAGAAGTCAGCTCTCAATTCTTGAAAAAAATATTTCACCCTTCTTCAAAATACTTAGTATATGTATGCAAAAATTCAAAGTAAAGGTAAACTTACAAAACATTGAGACAAGATACAATAATGCTAGATATAATTGCTTAAAGAATGTTCAGTCATGGAAAGAAATGTAAAGCTGAGATTTTTATTTTACTTTGCAGTTGGGACTTTCTCTTCTGAATAATATGGATGGAATGTAGAAACTGCCTTATTGCCCCTAAACCATTTGTAATTCAAGGTTGACATCTTGGCTTCAGAAGCGTGTAATAAATAAAGTGCATTTTTGCCTCTTAAAATTCAGAGATGATTCATTTGAACATTTGGTCCCCATCCAGATCAACATATTTTCCCTTGCTTATATTTACACTAGCAAACTGTTAATACACATTATGCCAAGATCTTCCATCATCATCATCATCATTATTATTATTATTATCATTATTATTATTATCATTATTATTATTATCATTATTATTATTATTATTATGTTGGTGAGATTCACAGCCTTTGGGGCTGGTTGGTAGCTCAACAGCTCGAGTCCTAACCATATTGGATTATTGGTATATTTGATTAATTGTTTATTATTGTGATTTGTAATTATATATTAGCTAGTTTAACCTGATAATTAGATAATTTAGACAGGTCAGTCTACTTAAGTGAGGGATTAAGCTAAGACCATTATTTGTGACAATGACTTCTACCACTACTACTACTACCAAAAGGAACATACCAAATATATCCAGCTGGGCATCTTCCTCTTCTCCAGTGACAACTAAGAAAACCATAGAGGATCCCTCGGCACTGGGCAAAGCAGCTGTGCCCCAAGCTCTACAAGACACTCTGCAAGGAATTTAAGATACTCTAGCTAAAAATCAAGAGGCAACAGCTAAAGTGCTGGAAAATTTGACAGAAAAGGTGGATACACTAACAATGGAAACGCGGCAGATCCATAGCAAATTTGAAGAAATTCATGCACACCTAGTAAACCACGAAGAGAGATTGCAAATAGTGGAAGAGAATATGACAAAGACGGAACATAAAATAGACCGTAATGAAAGCCGACATCTTATGATGGAAAAAAAGATACAAGATGAGATTTTATTCTTGGAAATGGACCATTCTAGATATTTTATACGGGTCCAAAATGTGATAGACGATAATCAAGAAAAGATAGAAGAGGTGATGGAGGAAATTATAGCAGGCATCCTCAAAATTGATCACCTGGAAGCAGCTAGATACATCGACGAAGTATTTCGTATATATACATCCTATGCTCGCGTCACAAGCTCCCTCGTGAGGTGCACGTAAAATTAACTAAGAAGTCGACTTCCGGTTCTGCCTTCCAGTGGTGACGGGCGAGTCTTTGACTCGGTCGCCGCTTTGTCCTTTTTTCTTTGACTCGGTCGCCGCTTTGTCCCTTTTTGGGGGGCCTCTCGTAGGGCTGGCTTGCCTGGGTTTGTTTTTCCTTGCGGCGGCGGGAAAACGGCCCTTGTCTTCGGCCTAGATGAGAGAAGGCATGCCGCGGGGGGGTCTCTCTTCGCCAATGGAGGACGGCAACGAACAGCAAATTTAAAAAGAGCTGAGTGTCAGGTCGGAAGGCTCCCCGGGGCTTTGGCTGCGAGGTGAAGAGTGAGTGATTTGTAACATTATTTGTGCTGGCAGCCTGGACTGAAAGAATGCAGAGGGGGGTGTTTGTTTGTTAAACCCCCCCTCGGATTTAAAGCGGTGTTTAGAAATGGCTCCCAGTTGCGAGGGAGCGGATATTTTGCATCCGGACTGCTTTAACTAGTGAAAGTGATATGCGGCTTGTTTCTTTTACAATGTATCTAAGTCCGGCTGGCTTGATACAATTTTTCTTTTGTTATTTTCTCCGGCTGGCTCTCAGACTGGGCGGTGGAGGATGGTTCCCTTTGTTCCTGAATGATTATTTTTATTTTTGAAAAATTACCAACATCTCTTGTGAACTGGACTCTCTCTCTATACTAATGAAGACGTTTTTGGATTAATTGATTCCTTCTCTGGAGTGCCTTCTCTGCTATAATTATTGATTGTGAATAGTGTTTCTCTGCTGGGTCCTGAACTTTTTACATTCATTTGAACTGTTTTTCTCCTGACCTGCTTCAACGGCCCCACCCAAAAAACGCCATCTTAGTGGCACTGACTTTAACAGCTTACCATGGCATCTAAATCAGAACTGGCAGGATTGGAACAAAGAATGTCATCTTTGGAATCAGTGTTACAAGCTCTGGTGCATGAAATCAAAGCTTTGCGAGAAGATAATAATAGTTTTAAGAAGGATCTTCTGGAAACATGGAAGCAAGTGCTGGAGAACACACAGAAGACGGAGGAGCTGGAAGGGGCAAGGGGAGAACTTAAAAATGTCAACACTGAAATTGCCGATTTGTCTGGTCATATGTGTTGCATCCTGACGGATTCAAATAAGCCCCGGCAACAGCCAGCTGTCTGATTGGCTTAGGTGCGGCTGGCTGTGGCCGAGGGCGGCTGACGCGCTGATTGGCCGGCTGCCTAGCAGCTCTCCATAAAAGGAGCTGTAGGGCAGAAGGCCCCCACCTTTTTTACTAGTCACTTTTATAAGCAACCGTTGCTGTTTCCGAATAAAGAGCTTTTAATCTTACCGGTCTGGACTCACTCTCTTTCAGCAGAGAATTTAACATTGGCGACGAAGGACTGGGGCCGGTACTGATTACACGGAACGAAGCTCTTCTCGCTGCGGACCGAAGAGTCTCTCTGTTTGACTATTCTCTGGCCTCGCTCGCTACTGGCCTGTCACCACGCACAATGGCCACCTTGCCGCCGTTCGCCCCCTACGACGCGTCGCAAGAATCGTGGGAAGCCTTTCTTGCTCGATTCGAGTGCTTCCTCCTCGCGGGCGACCACGGAGAACTCACTCCGGAGCGGCGACTAGGGCTCTTCCTGGGCTGTGGAGGCCGCACAGTTTTTGCCGTAGCGCGGAATATTGCCGCGCCCGCACCGGTCCATACCTTGGCATGGGACACGTTGCAGGGCCGCCTGAAGGCCCACTTCGCCCCCGCACCCTCGCGGATTTCTCGACGGTTTGCGTTCCGGCAATGCCGCCAGCTGCCAACACAGTCAGCGGCGGATTTCCTGCAGGCCCTGAGAACCGTGGCCAGCTTGTGCGAATTCGCCGCCCCATACCTCGACGAATCGTTGGTCGAACAATTCGTCTGCGGGCTTAAGGACGTGAAGCTTAGGCGCCGGCTAATGGCCCGCTCGGACATCACCTTGGAGCAGGCTGTGGAAGAGGCCAGGGGCGCTGAGTTGGCCGAGGCCGCCTCTTCTGATTTAGGCCCCGGCCAGCCGGTAATGCCGTTGCCCGCCCCGCGGGCCTGCCGGGTCGATGACTACGCCCCCCTCGACCCGTCGGAGGACTTCGAGGCCTATGACCAGGTGGCACGCATCCAAGCTACGGGCAGGAGTCGCGCCAGAGCCCAACCATCCCGCCGGCCACCCACGACTTGCATCGGGTGCGGCGGCGGCCATGTGAGGAACGACTGCCCCTTCCGAGTTACTATTTGCCGACGATGCGACCGTAAGGGCCACATCGCCCGCGTCTGCAGAGCCAACCTTCCAGCCCTGGCTCCCCCGCCGGCTCATGACGCGACAATATCGGCACCTTCCCGGAACTATGGTCAACGCCGCTCGTCCCGCAGGCCGCAGCCTGAGGCCGACTGTTTCGCCGCGACGGAGCTCCAGGACTCCATTCCGCTTCCGACGGATGACCGTAGGCGTATTTCCACGTCCCTTTTTATAAATGGCAGGTTTATTACCATGGAGGTCGACTCGGGCTCGTCTCGGTCCCTTGTTTCCTGGCCACAGTTGGCCCGCCTTTGCCCTGCCATTAGGCTTGCTGATTTGACACAGCCCGGGACTTTGTTGAGGGACTACCAGGGCAACCCCATCGACGTGCTGGGCCAACTCCGTGCCCATGTCCGCTATGGTCGCTTCACCGGGTTCCTGCCCATTCTGGTCGTCAAGCGCCCCCTGACCGCCCTTATAGGTTTAGACTGGTTTGCTGCCCTGGGTCTCTCGGTCCAGCGTGTCCACCGGGTGTCAACTGCCTCGCCGGTGGATGCCGTCCTGGCGGACTTCCCCGACGTTTTCAACGGCACTTTGGGCACTTACAGGGGTTCCCCGGTTTCCCTTAACCTAGACCCTCAGGTTGCTCCAATTCGGCTCAAGGCTCGCAGACTGCCTTTCGCACTGAAGCCGAGGGTTGACGCGGAACTTGATCGCCTAGTGGCGCAGGGCGTATTGGAGACGGTCGACCAGGCGAAGTGGGAGACCCCCATCGTAGTTCCCATCAAGCCCGATGGCTCCATATGCATCTGCGCCGATTACAAGTCAACGATCAACTGCGGGCTCCAGGCGAACCCATATCCGGTTCCGGTGGTGCAACACCTGTTACACTCCTTGGGACAGGGTTGCATTTTCGCAAAACTGGATATGGCGCAGGCCTACCAGCAGCTTCCGGTGGACGATGAGGCGGCTGAAGCGCAGACTATTGTCACCCACCGAGGAGCTTTCCGTTGTCGCCGCCTTCAATTCGGCGTCTCCGTTGCCCCGGGGATTTTCCAGAGCCTCATGGAGCGGCTGCTCCATGGGCTACCGGGGGTTGTCCCGTATTTCGATGACATCTTGATAGCCGCCGCCAGCATATTAGACCTCGCTAAAGTACTTCAGGAGGTCCTTACCATCTTTAGGGGCGTGGGTTTTAAATTGAAACTCAGTAAGTGTAAGTTCGCTGAGCCGAGGGTAGAATTTCTGGGGTTTATGGTGGATGCCCAGGGGATTCACCCCACTCCCTCCAAGGTCGAGGCGATCCATGATGCCCCCACCCCTGCTTCCAAACAGGAGCTGTAGGCATTCCTCGGCTTGCTCAATTTTTACGCGCCCTTTATTCGGCATAAGGCGTCACTAGCCGAGCCACTTCACCGATTGCTCGATCGCTCGGCAGTTTGGCGCTGGGGCAGCCGAGAGGCGCGGGCGTTTGCGGCCATTAAAAACATACTAACGTCTAAGGCCATGCTGGTTCAATATTCGGACCGCCTACCCTTGGTGTTGGCATCCGACGCCTCTCCCTTTGGAGTGGGGGCCGTCCTGAGCCACGTTCGTCCCGATGGCTCGGAGGCCCCCATTGTCTTTTATTCCCGGACTCTGTCTCCTACGGAGCGCAACTACAGTCAGATTGACAAGGAGGCCCTGGCTGTAGTGTCCGGAATTTAAAAATTCCACGAGTACCTGTACGGCCGCCACTTCTCCGTTTTCACCGACCACAAGCCGCTCCTTGGGCTTCTGGCCGGTGACCGGCCTACCCCTTCCATCCTCTCTCCCAGGATGACCAGGTGGATGGAGTTTCTGACTGCGTACGATTACTCGCTGTTCTACCGTCCGGGGAAACCAGCCGGCCAATCCACCACCTTCTCTGACCGCTCCATCCCTGAACAATTTCCGGGTCTGTGTATGCCGGAACAGTCGTCCTTGGAACATCTACAACCCGACGCGCAGTACACCTCAAGTGCGCAACGACGACGGCCCAATCCATGTCCGGACCCGGTCGATCCGGGCCCTACATCCAAGGGACTGGAGCACGATGTCAGCCCGCAGAACGTGCCCTCGGATGTGGCCCCGCGGTCTCCCACGGCACGCGGTGACATCACAGATCACGACAACACAGTTCGTCCTCTTCCATCGGCCCCGGCAGAGACCTTGAGGCGTTCGGGGCGGAAGAGATGCAGCCCCACCTACCTCAGCGAGTACGTGTGCTAGGGACTGTGAGCGTGCTCGCTGGGGGGGAAGGAGTGTTGCATCCTGATGGATTCAAATAAGCCCCGGCAACAGCCAGCTGTCTGATTGGCTTAGGTGCGGCTGGCTGTGGCCGAGGGCGGCTGACGCGCTGATTGGCCGGCTGCCTAGCAGCTCTCCATAAAAGGAGCTGTAGGGCAGAAGGCCCCCACCTTTTTTACTAGTCACTTTTATAAGCAACCGTTGCTGTTTCCGAATAAAGAGCTTTTAATCTTACCGGTCTGGACTCACTCTCTTTCAGCAGAGAATTTAACAATATGTCTAGGATGGATTTTGAAAGGATGTCATATTTTTTAAGATTTCAGAATATTTCTGAGGAACCTGGTGAATGTCTTCCTGATCTCATGAGTACAATTTTAGCAGACTATTTACATAAACCTAAAGATGAGATCGGGGGGACATTGACCTAGTCTACAGAATAAATTCGACATATGCCAGGATAAATGAAGTACCCAGAGAGATACATATTAAATTTGTTAGAAGGTCAACCAGAGAGGGAATTTCGAAGGCGCAGAGAGGGGGGGTGTTAATTTACCAACAAAAGGAAGTCGTCATTTTGAAGCAGATCCCAAAAAAGATTAGAGAGATGAGAAGGAAGTATTCCTTCTTATCTAAAAAATTGTTTGACCACGGGACCTGGTTTAAGTGGGCGATGCCGGAAGGGATGCTGGTGTTCTGGGATGAAGGAAGAGTAAGGATTAAAACAGTTGCTGAGGCGGAAGCCTTTCTTAAAAAACATTCCTCTATCCTGGGGGAAGATCCAGGGGGGACGGAGGGGGCCACGGCCCCACCCGCTGGGGGCCAGGGAGGAGAAAAAGAAGATACAATTGCCAAGAGACTTAGATCGAAAAAATAACTTTGCTTTTTTTATTATTATTGATTTTATAACCTTTAGATCTGGATGTTTGTACACGACTGCTAGCATAGAAATGAGAATTTAGGAAACATGTACTTATTTTCACCTTGTAGTATTTTTGGAAAAACGTTTTTTTTTATATTTTATTACGAAGCCCTGGTAGGGCCAATGATTCCGACGCGAAAGTTCTTAAAATGTTTCTGTATTCCCTACCCCTTTGGAAAATTGTAAAAACCAATAAAACTTTTTCAATATAAAAAAAAAATTAACTAAGAAATCTATACGAGAGGAAATTCTCAAGAAATCTAGAGATCAGACCTTTACTTACAAAGGAAATGAACTTATAATTTTACCTCAAATACCAAGAAATGTAAGAGAATGTAGAAGGAAATACAACTTTCTTACCACACGCCGCAGAAAGCAGGGAATACGGTATAGATGGCGCCTCCCGGAAGGTTTAACATTTACATGGCAAGATCAACACATCAAGTTAGCTTCCTTTCAAGAGGCACATGATTTCTTGAAACTGCAACAACTTCTAAATGATCCGGAAAGTGAAGAAAAAGGGGATTCAAATTTTTTGACTACCAGTTCTGTGGGCATGGCTTGGTGGGTGTGGAAGGTTACTGCAAAATCCTTCCAATCATCTGGGACACGGGAGGCAGAGAATAGATGGGGACAGGGACAGTTAGAGGTGGTATTTACTGGTTCTCCGAACTACTTAAAATTTCCACTACCAGTTCTCCAGAACTGCCGAATACCACCTCTGAATAAAACCCTCAGTCTGTCCCCATTTATTATCAAGTGACCTTTCAGCCAAATTCTGGGCAAAGTATTAGAGATTATATTTAAACAGATTGAATGCCAAAACTGAAATTAGCAAGCCATATTTAACGCCAAGGTTGAAATTAGCAAAAGGCCTCAACTCAAATAAAGGAAATCTCTTTGGGATAGCAAAGCCTTCCCCTTCTACCAAAGGGTCTTTGTTCCTAAGGCTATTACCTTGATTTGTAACAACAAGTTCAGCAGAGTGTCTAACCTACTGTCCCACCAGCTACTTGCACTCTTCACAAATTCCTACAGGTGGGCTGACCTAAAGGTGATTTTTCTGGAGGCAACTGGACTTCTTGTTTTTTCTTTGAAAAGACATTATGCTTCTTATCCAAGAAACTTCTTCAGGTCTAACAGCGTAGTGGGAAATGTAAGGATTTATATTCCTTGCAGACAGGTGGTCATTTGCATCCTACAGGTGGGCTCTGTGTTCATGTGTTTTTGAGGAACAATAGTGGGACTTTCCTATAAAATAAATGCCTCAGGAAATGGAATTGTGGCCACCTCCCATCAGCTTGTATTGTGCTCTCGGAAAAACACTTTACCTCTGCTTCAAACAATTGCCTGTGTTCTGCATTCTTTTTCTTATCCTGATTTGGAATAGACCAGATTTCCTTTTAAAGTAAAGGTAAAGGTTCCCCTCACACATATGTGCTAGTCATTCCTGACTCTAGGGGGTGGTGCTCATCTCCATTTCAAAGATGAAGAGCAAGCGCTGTCCGCAGATGTCTCTGTGATCATATGGCTGGCATGATTAAATGGAATATTGTTACCTTCCCAACAAAGTTGGCCCCTATTTTTCTACTTTCTAATTTTTATGTTTGCATTTTTACAAGCTTTTGAACTACTAGGTAGGTTGGCAGAAACTGGGACAAATAACAGGAGCTCACTCCGTTATGTGGCACTAGGGATTTGAACCACTGAACTGCCGACCTTTCTGATCGACAAGCTCAGCGTCTTAGCCACTGAGCCACTACATCCCTTTTAAGAATTGTTATAAAACACAAATGTTTACTTATAAGGCTAGCCTCCATGAGTTATAAAGCTAACACCAGAATTGCCCAATTATTCCAGCTGGTGGGGTCCGGGATTAGGTTTTTCTTTCCTGTTGCTCCTGCCCTCTGGAATATCTTGTCCCCCGATGTAAGATTGTTTCCAACCCTCCTGTCCTTCATAATGGCCTAAAGATGTAGCTCTGCCAGTCAGATTGGGGCTTCAGTAGTGGAACAAGTGCAATGGAGGTGTTTGATCAAGTAACAATGGATCCCCCTCCCCCTCCATTCTTCCCTCCCCCTCCCTATGTGTCCTTACGATTAATGTTGATTTTAATTAGCTGTGTTTTTAATTGTACATGTATAGATATATTTTTATAATTGTAAGCCGCCCAGAGTTACCATATGGTAAGACGGGAGACTAATAAATTTTATAAATAAAATAAAATAAGACAAATCCTGTACAAGCCTATTCATATTCATTTCAATAGACTCAATAATATGTCTATGATACTGAGCATCGAAGCATTCTCTAGATGTGTTCCTTAGAGAAGGAATCTGAACTAAGTATGTAAGTTTTAAAAATAGAAACAGAAAAGATGATTAACTTACAGGAACTGTATTATCAGGATCAGCAAAGCCTCGCATTTAGCTAGCTATATCCTATCAGCTAAGGGCATATACTCCATCTATGTGTAACAGGGCAGAAAGAAGTGATGTGAGATTAGCAATCTTATGAAACATAGAGTTGGCAGAAAGAGTCAGAATAAATCTTTACCTTTACATGTACATATATTGCCCTACTGTGGTCAGTAGGTAATTAACAGGAAGAGTCAGTGCCACTGAATTCACACTTCCAACACAGGAAATCATTGACTTAACCGTTTTTAAACAATTATTTTGCATGGTTGAGTCAACAACAAAAAATAGGTGTGAATAACTATGACTCTCTTCAATATCTTTTGATATTTGGAAGGGCCATGGTTGCACAGCCTGGGCGCCTCCTCATGGCGACTGCTGGGTAGGGTGCGGGGGATTTATTCCTCGGCACCTGAGCTAAGACCCAGGCCATCCCCCTGCATGGCTAACCTTCCTGCCAGGGATTACTGCTGGTTCCAAGAAATAAAAATAAACAAAGTCCTGGCCCCTCTGGAGTCTGGTATCACAGCAGTCTAGACAGGCCAGCTGGTGCCATGGAAGCTCCCTGTGATGCTCCTTGTACGAGCCATGACACCTCTAATTCCAATGTATTATTGTGCATCTGTGGCCGGCAATTTAAATCTCAGCGTGGCCTGAGTACTCACAGGTGCCATGAACAGCCCACTGATCTAAATGCGGAGAGGGTGGCTGTCCTACCCATGAAGTGTTTACACTGGTCCTCTGAAGATGACGAGGCACTGAAGCGCCATGCTGACCATTACTGGACGACTGGGATGTTAAAGAAAGATCTGCATGTACTATTAAGCCTGCATTTCCCAGGGTGGTCAGCAGAGGTGATTAAGAAGCGTCTGCAGTCCATCGTGCCATCCTCTGCCCCAGTGTTACCAGACCCTCCTCCACCACCACCTACTTTAGTTGCAGTGGATTGAAATTTAAAAAGCCAACCTTCCTGTTCTTCTTCCCCTCAACCACTTATCCCCAGCATGGACACTTGCTTTGCTTGACTCCACTATTAGAACTAAGGAGTCAAAGCTGGAGGCTGCAGTGTTGCAGTCCATAGCTAGTGTCCTCAAGTCTGACAAGATTGATGATAGCCAGGGTCGAGACCTTTTACAAGAACATGGTTCCTCTATAAGTGGAAACCATCCGTGGTTCGGCATAAGGCCACCCATAAGTGGAGCAATCGTACCATAAGGAGAGCTAATCGTACCATAAGGAGAGCCGGGATCGGATCCTGCCTCATACATTCTCACGGCCGATTCGCTCCCACAGAGAGGGGCTTCTCCGGGTGCCGTCCACTAGACTTTGTCAGCGGGCGACGCCCAGAGGAAGGACGCTCTCTGTGGCGGGCCCAGCCCTCTGGAACGACCTTCCCCCCGACATTAGAACAACTACGGACCTTCGCTCCTTCCGCCTGAAACTAAAGACACATCTTTTCCGCCTGGCCGGCCTTGGATAGTCTCTCTGCTATAGGGTTTTATTTATTATTGGGTATTTTAGTTATAATTGGGATTTTAGCACAGGAATTGATTTAATTCGTTTTTATGTAATGCTGTATATTTATTGTTTTATTTTCCCTGTGCACTGTGGGGAGAGGGAGCGGTTTTACAAATTAAATTAAATAAATAAATAAAAATAAATAATTATGGTGTCATACAGCGGCTCTACAAGCTCCACTGTAAAGATGCTGTGGCCACTGTACTGTAAGGGCACTGGAGGCATGCTTATCAAGGCTCGGCACCACTCCTATTAGGGATGAACAATTTTTTGTCATCGGTGATTGGAGCACCCAGCGCAGTCGATACTACACGTCCTGTGCAACTGCTGACCCTTTTGTGGTTGTTGCTTGAGGTTATTTCCCTGTCTGAGGTTACTACGGCCCTGCATTCCATGACATCCAATGCAGTGGACCTGCACTGTATTTCTGCCACAGACCTTCTGGCACTGCACCAGCCATTGGTAGCAGCTTATTTCAGCTTGCTGCTAGCAGCCGGGTGTCCTCCCAGACACTTGTGCAGTCCCAAGTGGTGTTCCTACCAAAAACTAAGAACCCAGCAGCTCAAGGGGACTACCATCCTATCTCAGTGGCATCCATATTGTGGGCTTTGCACAAAATTATCGCAAAGCACCTCCGAGACACACTGCAGCTTCCTCATTTCAGCACGCCTTCCTTCATAGGGATGGCTATCTCAAGGCAACGACCTTCCTCCATATGATCTTACAGAGGGTCCACAACAACCGAGTGCCTTGTGCTATTTCTTGACGTTGCCAAGGCATTCAATATGGTCTCACACTGCTCCCTTTTCAGGGTTGATGGGGCAGGCCTTCCCCCTCCACTGCTTTCCTATCTTAGCAACCTTTATCAGTCTTCCACCATTCAACTCCGGGTACAGTTATTCAGTGCAGGAGGAGGGTATGGCAAGGAGATCCTCTCTCACCCCTTTTATTTATCCTGGCCATTGATGACATCTTGAGGGCTTCTTTGCCCACAATTGGGTTTGATCTCGATGGCCAGAAAATCCACTGTCTAGCTTGCGCAGACGATTTTGTTCTCCTTGTGCAGACGATTTTGTTCTCCTGGCAGAAAGACCAGCCAGGTTGCAGGAGAAACTCAACTGCGTGGCAAATGCCTTCCATGCAGCTGGGTTGCCTTTAAACCCAGCCAAGTCCTTTGGCCTTACAATTGCCAAAGGTGGGAAACATAAATATATGGCCCTGCTTCCAACCTCCTATACTTATGCAGGTGCTTCTATTGGCCCGTTAGGGCCAGACCACTCAGTGCGGTATTTGGGCCTCCAGTTTAACTGGAAAGGCTGAGTCATCCCGAAGCACACTGGTCTCCTGGAGGGCATGTTGCAGAAACTAATGCAGGCACCGCTTAAGCCCCATCAATGGCTTAGGCTATTAAGATTCTACCTGGTGCCGAAATTTGCACATGAGTTGGTCCTAGGGCATACTAACCGCAACACATTTACAAGGCTGGACAGATTGATAAGATCTGCGGTATGACTTTGGCTCCATCTGCTAAAGGATAGTCCACTGGGGTTCTTCCATTCACATATTAAGGAAAGAGGGTTGGAAGTGCCCTGCTTCCCTACTTCAATTCCATTCCTGCAGAAAGCACGGCTCAAAAAAGTGTCATCAGGAGCTACCCTGGTGCCCACCTCTCTGTTACAACAAGAGGCATTCTGGGCACTTCTGGCTCAGATGAATCTACTGTGCATGTTGCCACTATCATTACCACCATGAAGGAGGTCCAAACAGAGTGGAAGAATATCCTTGTAAGATCCATCGATGGTAGAGACTTATATGTTGCAGACGTGGATGAAGCCAGTCACAGGTGGCTGTTGCACTCCCCCCCCCCTGCTGTTTCCCTGATTGTTTATATGGGGCATCCAGTTGAGGGGTGGCGTGCTCAGTCACCAGGTCAGTCAACAGCTGCCAAGGTGCCTGCCAGAAACTTTGAAATCACATCTTACAAGTTTGTGAAATCACTCACAACGTGCATTATGCTCATCACAACCGAGTTCTCCATCACCTTGCACTCTGTGTGCCAGACTATAAGCTTACTGGAATACAGTAATGTTTTAATTTATTGTAACATCTATTTTAACATCTATGTAGCCAACTGATGCCCTGCAACTAACTGTGTGACCCATTATATATTTTTGCATGTATTCAAGGGCAGACCTGATCCTACTGCGGGAGTCCCGCTTTCGCAGGTTTGGCCCTCTGCTTTAACGAGGGCCCACCTTAATGAGGGATTAATTAATCCAGAGAGGTGGGTGAAACGTAGTCTCAGGGGGGTTTTAACTAAATTTATTATTCGTATTTTAGGGGGTTCCAGGGAAGAGGGAGGGATCAGACAGGTGGAGGATGGGAACAGTGCCAAGCTTTGCATCCGCAGATAACCGCCCTGCCGCCCTGTGTTGACAGGAGGGCAGAGGTCGACCTCGAGGCCTCTCTTATGTGGGGTTCCTCAGGGGTCGGTCCTCTCGCCCCTCCTTTTCAACACATATATGAAGCCGCTGGGTGAGATCATCCGTGGTTTTGGGGTGGAGTACCACCTGTACGCTGATGACACTCAGTTGTACATATCCACCCCAAACCACCCCAACGATGCCGCCGAAGTGCTATCCCAGTGTTTGGAAGCCGTACGCAACTGGATGGGTGGTAACAAACTCAAGCTCAACCCTGCCAAGACTGAGTGGCTGTGGTTTCCGGCACCCCGGTTCAGCCAGATTACTCCAACTCTGGCCATTGGGGGCGAAACACTGGCCCCCGTGGAGAGGGCGCGCAATCTGGGTGTCCTCCTGGATTCCCGGCTGTCCGTGGAGGACCATGTGGCGGCCGTGGCCAGGGGGGCATTTCATCAGGTACTCCTGATGCGCCAATTGTGCCCCTTACTGGACCGGGCTGCCCTTCGCACAGTCACTCAAGCTCTCGTCACGTCCCGACTCGACTATTGTAATGCTCTCTACATGGGGCTTCCCTTGAGGTGCACTTGAAAGCTACAGCTAGTCCAAAACGCAGCCGCGCGGGTAATTATGGGAGCCACTAGATGCTCCCACATAACACCGATCCTGCGCGAGCTGCATTGGCTTCCTGTGGCCTTTCGAGTGCGCTTCAAGGTTCTGACAACTATCTTTAAAGCGCTCCATGGCTCGGGGCCTAGTTATATGCGAGACCGCCTCCTGCCCCATACATCCCTTAGACCGATACGCTCCCACAGAGAGGGCCTTCTCAGGGTGCCATCGGCCGGACAATACCGACTGGCGACATCCAGGGGAAGAGCCTTTTCTGTGGCGGGGCCAGCCCTTTGGAACGACTTACCCCCTGAACTTCGTACCATCTCCGTCCTCCGCCTCTTCCGCAAGTGTCTGAAGACACACTTATTCCAACTAGCCGGCCTAGCGTAGCCTCCAATACTGACTCATAGATAGTTTTAAAATGGGGATTTTAATTCGGTTTTAGCGCAGGTTTTTAGTTGAATAAGTTTTTTAAAAGTTTTATATGTTTGTATGTTTTTTAATATTCCTGTGCGCCGCCCTGGGTCCGTTTGGAGAAGGGCGGGGTATAAATTCAATAAATAATAAAATAATAATAATAATGTCATGGTCAGATCACTCACTTCTCCGGCTCGACTTTCCAATTGCTACACCCCACCGTGGGGAGGCGGAATCAGAGATTCCTAGGTGGTTCCGCCCCAGGCTCCTGATGGACCCTGAGAGGTTCCAGATGGAGCTTGGGCCATTACCTGTGACCCTGACCCACGCCCTGACTGAGGATCTGGTGGCGGCATGGAGTACTGCGGCCGCCGGGGCCTTGGACCGGGTCGCGCCCTTGCAGCCTCTCATGCAGCGGCGAGTCACCCAGGCTCCTTGGTTTACTGAGGAGCTGAGGGTGATGAAACGCCGCAAGTGACACCTAGAGAGGAGATGGAGATCCACATGCTCTGAATCCCACCAAACACAGGTGAGAGCCCATTTGAGGACTTATCTTGTGGCGATAAGAGTGGCCAAATGGTCCTACTGTGCCACTCTTATTGCATCCACAGATAACCATCCTGCCGCCCTGTTTGGGGTGACCCGCTCCCTCCTTCAACAGAGGCCGCGAGAAGCCCTTCTACAGGGTCAAGCAGAGAAATTTGGTATATATCTGCAGGACAAAATCACTCGGATTCGGAACGAGTTGCCCTCCATTGAGAGTGGTCCGGTCAGATTGTCCGAGGCAGGTCTTGAGACAGTTTTGTGGGAGGAGTTTGACTCTGTTACTTCTGAAGATATGGACAGGTTACGTGGGTGACTGAGAGCCACCACATGTTTATTGGACCCGTGTCCCTCCTGGCTTGTACTGGGATCCTGGGAAGTTACACGAGGATGGCTCCAGGAAGTAGTGAATGCTTCTTTGAGTGAGGGGATCTTGTCTACCATCTTGAAAAAGGCAGTGGTGAAACCCCTCCTCAAGAAGCCTTCCCTGGACCCAGCATTTTTAGTAAATTACCGTCCGGTCTCCAACCTTCACTTTTTGGCGAAGGCTGTAGAGTGTGTGGTGGCACAACAGTTTCCCCATCACCTGTAGATTGATTGATTATCTGGACTCACACCAGTCCGGCTTTCGGCCCAGACATAGCACTGAGAGGGCATTGGTTGCATTGGTTGATGATCTCTGGAGGTCCAGAGATGGTGGTTGTTCCTCCATCCTGGTCCTATTAGACCTCTCGGTGGCTTTTGATACCATCGACCATGGTATCCTATTGCATCGACTGGAGGGGTTGGGGGTGAGGGGCACCGTTTTATGGTGGTTCTCCTCCTACCTCTCTGGTCGATCGCAATTTGTGTTGGCAGGAGGGCAGAGGTCGGCCCCGAGACCCCTCACATGTGGGGTGCCTCAAGGGTCGATCCTCTCGCCACTCCTGTTTAACACATATATGAAGCCGCTGGGCGAGATCATCCGTGGCTTTGGGGTAGAGTACCATCTCTATGCTGACGATATGCAGCTGTATATATCTACCCCAAACCACCCCATAAATGCCGTCGAAATGATGTCCCGATGTCTGGAAGCCGTACAGATCTGGATGGGAAGCAACAGACTCAAACTCAACCTGTCCCAAACCGAGTGGCTGTGGTTTCCGGCATCCCGGTACAACCAGTTTACTCCATCACTCGCCATAGGGGGGGAACATCTAGCCCCTGTGGATGGGGCACGCAATTTTGGCATCTTCCTGGATACCTGGCTGTCCATGGAAGATCAAGTGACAGCCGTGGCCAGGGGGGGCGTTCTACCAGGTTCACCTGATATGCCAGTTGCGTCCCCTATTGGACCGGGATGCCCTTCACACGGTCACTCATTTTTATTTATTTATATTTATACTCATGCCCTAGTGACATCCCGCCTAGACTACTGTAACGCTCTCTACATGGGGCTTCCCTTGAGGTGCATCCGAAGACTGCAGCTAGTCCAGAATGCGGCCGCGCGGGCAATTCTGTGAGCCCCTAGGCATTCCCACGTAACACCGCTCCTGTGCAAGCTACACTGGATGCCTGTGGTCTTCCGGGTGCACTTCAAGGTGCTGATCACCATCTTTAAAGCGCTCCATGGCGGGGCGGGGCTATGATTGAGTAGAGGTGAGGACGCTTCCTCCATTTCGTAGGGTTTTTTTTCAACGAAAAATGCGGATTAAAGAGGTTAAAATGCACCGCTAGAAACCAAAATTGTTTACAACGGACTTGGAAAGGCTGAGGAGCCAGCAGATTGATTTTTAGAGCAATAGGTCAATCCGGACTGCTTGAATTTCAAAGTTTCGTTTCTTCGTGGGAAGGCAGAGGATTGACCGAAAGGCGGCTGAGGTAGGAGGGAAGTTGTCCTTTGTCTTGATAAATACCGCAATTTGCATGTTCTTTTACTTGCTACGAGGCATAAGCACAGGCTTGAAAGTTAAGTAAACAGTGGAAGATTAGCTGATGGCACGTGGATGGCAAGTCCTTTGAACTTTTGAACCTTTTAAGTGGAGTGTTTAAGCTGGATGTAGCGAGTAAGTTTCCTGGGCAACGCCTAAAAATGGATGTTTGAGGGGCTGCAAGATACACTGTATTCTTATAAATTGAGGATTATAGCCCTCTTTCCTTTTTTTTGGCTTCTTTGGTGCATTAAACGCCGTCTCAGCTTTATTTTACTTGGGATATTGCCCTTATTCTTCAATAAAGACCCTCTTGGCAGAGAGGTTTAACTCTTTTCTTTAAAAAAAAAAAGACTATCGATTCGACATGACGACTCAACAGCCTTCTGAACTCGAACGAATCATCGTGGCATTAAATACAATTGGGGAAAAATTAACTGGTCTAACTGACCGTATGGAGAACATGACATTGGAAATCCAAAAAACCAAAGAGGAAATAAGCAAAATGAATATTAATTTCGCAAAGCAGAACGTGGAGATTAAACTTATTAAGGATGAAATTGAACAGATTCATGTACATGAGGTGCAGACTGATCGTAAGATTGAGGGGATCTTTTTTAAAAATCAGCAACAAGACAGGAGAATTAGTCTTTTGGAAGAAGATGCAAGAAAATATAATGTTGTTATTCGTGGAATTCAGGAAGATAAGGTGGATAATCTGAAGCAAAGAATGTTAAAATGGCTGAATGAACTTGATGCATCAATTGTATATACGGCAGCAGACCTAGTAAGTGTTTTTAGAGTTGGCTATAAGAGACAAAACAGAGCTAATAGAAATGTTCTAGTGAGATTTGCAAACCTTGGAGATAAACTAGAGGTTATGGCAAAAATAAGGGACCTGGGAGGAGTCCCAAAATTTGAGGGGAAAGAAATTCAAGTTTTTCCAGACATATCTAGAGAAGAAAGAGCATGGAGATTCTTTTTAAAACCAATTACAAAGGTCTTGAGAGACAATGGTATTAAGTATAATTGGAGACCACTACAGAAGTTGAAATTTTTTTACAAGGGGAGAATGCAAACTATTACTCCGGAAATGGATGCAATAAGGCTAATACGGGAGCTTGGGCTGATTGAGAAAGACGAGGATTTAATAGAAATTAAAGATCATATGCTTAAGATGGGTGGAATACAAGTGGAATCTCCAACATTGGAAGAAAAAGGAGCAGTTGGTGGCCAAGATCCTAAAAGTTTAAAGCGGAAAGAAATCTCTCCGGCAATGTCCGAGCATAAGAAAACTCGTGAAGAAACAAAGCGAGCGTCAGACAAGGAGGAGGATCTTAGAAGAAAGCAGGAAGCTGAGTGCGGGGAAAAGCCAGCATTGTCTTCCTTCTTTGAAAGTGGAATTTAAGAACAGCCCGAAAGAAATGACCCGATCATTGGCATGTCCCCTCCCCCACACTCTTTATACAGAGGCGTAACCCAAATGAGGATGTGGGAGACGAAGATTAATTGTTATTTGTCATTGTTGTGTTTTATGTTTGTCTTTGTTTTTTTTATTTGGTGTTGGGATTGGAGCACGGAAAGGAAGAAGAGGGGTTAGGATTAGGAAAATCACAGTTTAAATGCGGTTTATAAAAATAATGACATGGAACGTGAAGGGAACAGGGAATCAGATTAAGAGGAGGAGGTTGGAGCTCAAAATTAAAAGAGACCGACCAGATATACTATTTTTGCAAGAAACTCATCAAAAATCCAAAGGTTTAAATAGAATGAATATAAAGGGTATGCAAATCTATGAAAAATCTTTCGGGACTTCCAAAGCAAGAGGTGTTGCAACATTGATATCAGATAAGGTATATTTTGAAAAAAAACAAGTAATAAGGGACGAAGAAGGAAGATATTTAATAATTGTGGGAAATATCAACGAGCAAAAAGTGACACTGGTTAACTTATATTTACCGAATGATAAACAAAAAGAATTTCTTGGAAAAATAACTAAAATTTTGGAAACTGAAAGGGTAGGGAAAGTCATTGTGGCTGGGGATTTTAACCTAATTAGGGACAAATTAGATAGTACAAACCCTACTCGTTATAAACAAATAAAGAGGAAATTTTAAATAAATGGATGCTTCGAAATAACGTTGTAGATGTTTGGAGGGAGTTGAAAGGTACGGAAAGGGTATACACTTTTTGCTCTAAGATATATAATACATATTCAAGAATTGACTATTTCTTTGTTTCTAAAGATTTGTTAAATAACATAGATAAATTAGATGTGGGAATTTTTAAGGATTCTGATCATGCAGAGATAACGATGGAAAGAGATTTTAATTTTGAGAAGAAAGGAAGAGGTTGGAGATATGATGATGATTGTATAAAAATGAGGAGGATAAAATATGGATACTTAAAAATGGGAAGAAATCTGGAGATTGAATGATAATGGAGAGGTTAAATTTGAAATTGTCTGGGATGCTATGAAAGCAGTTTTTAGAGGGGAAAGTATTAAGCTATCAAGTAGGAAATATAGAGAATATAGAAGTAAAACGGAACAGGATATAAGACAGATTAAGGCATTGGAGAGTCAATTCTTACGAAGGATAAAAAGTGCTTGGAGGAATTAAATTTATTAAAAAATAAATCGATAAAAGATGATATAGAGCTGGTCAAAAAAAAATAAGATATTTAAATAGAATTTTTTTTGAATTTAGCAATAAAAACTCTAAGCTATTCTCTGTGGCGGACCCAGCTCTATGGAACGACCTACCCCCCGAGCTCAGAACAACCCCGGACCTCCGTGCCTTCTGCCAAAAGCTTAAGACTCATCTCTTCCAGCAGGCCGGTCTGGCCTAATCTACCTTCCAGCCTTTTTAGTCTGAATATCTAAATTGTTTTAATTGGGTTTTTAAGGGGTTTAGTTTTTAGGTTTTTTAGTGCAGGGATATAGTGTTTAATCTGATTTTATATATTTATGATGTATCTATGTTTGTACGTTTTTTAATTCCCCTGTGCACCGCCCCGAGTCCCTTCAGGGAGAGGGAGCGGTCTACAAATTAAATTTATTATTATTATTTATTATTACCTAGTACAGCAGGATGGAGATCATTGTTGGGTGGACACCATCATTCCATCTGACCCCTCCTTTATGAAGCCGGACATGGTGGTGGAATATTCGAAGGAGTTATGGGTTCTGGACATGGCCATTGTCTCAAGGTACAGGCTACGGAGGTCCTGGGACTTGAAAATTGCAAAATATGGCTGAGAAGATCAGGTCAGAGACCTCTTGAACTGGGCAGCTATTACAGTTCGAGTGATTCAGCTGCGGGTGATCATTTCCAACAGAGGACTATGCTTTGACCAGTCTGGTGGAGGCCTAGGTACATTGGGCTTGAGCTGCAAGGACGTCATGGACCTTTTGCTTTTGACGATTTATGGCTCGCTCCAGTGCTATGACTCATACCAACGTGGAACTAAGCCGGGCTGAACCATGGACTGGAAGACAACCGCATTGGAGTTTAATGGACAATGACCTGCAGAAAGCATGATCACTCCAGCTGGTCTGTTGAATAATGATGGGAGTCACCTTGGGGGGAGGGTGGTATGGTGGCGGGGTTTTCCTTTTTTGTATATAACCCCCTCAAAAATAAATGTAAATTGTCTTTATATGTACATATATTGCCCTACTGTGGTCAGTAGGTAATTTACAGAAGAGTCAGTGCCACTGAATTCACATTTGCAACACAGGAAATCACTGACCTAACTTTTTTTAAACAATTATTTTGCATGGTTGAGTCAACAACAAAAAACCATCTTCGTTGTTTGTGTTTCATTTGAATATCTGTTTAGTTTTTAGCGTCAACACTTCAATTTACAGCTCTTATTGCTTGTCTTGAAATAAATCTTGACAGATTATTTCATGATTAATGCAAAAATGGGCCAGTTAATTCTGAATTTGCATTGCTAGGGAAAAAAAATTGATGAGGCAGATGTGCACTTGACAAATCAGCTTCTCTCCAAACCCTAAAAAACAGATTCCTCTGAATTCAAACTGAAGAAAAATATACACTTTAGGGATTGTAAAATTTCATTTTTAATGTAATTTTCTCAATTTACTCCTTCAAACTGAAATTTCTGCTCCAATCACTGAATCAGTTTGTTGAATTGAATACAATCAATTACCTTCCAATCAGTTCTCATATTTTAATTGAACAGCATGTCCAAAATCAATTGCATTTGTACCTGCAATAAATTTCTTATATGGAATTTGTACCTGCCTTATTTTGGTACCAAGAAACCTATACTTGGTAGACTCTAGGTCACAGTATTGACTTCATGGACCTTCATTCAGTGAAGGACTTCATTAGCTACATGAGGAGGGAGAGACTGCGTATGCACGAAGATGGCGGTCTGCCACTGAGCTCCGCGTGGGCCGCGGGGCTCATTGGCAGATAGGGATGTCGCCTGGCCCATTGTACCAACTTTGAGGGTCGGGCCCAGTAAGTACCCACCCTGGCATTCCACCGAGGCCTAGGTGGCCTCCCAGGGTGGGCTGGCGGCTCAGAACGGGGGTATACGCCGGCTGGAAGGTGCTGGCCAGCTGGAGGTGCCTGGCATTGGCCTGGATGTTGGGCGGTGCCGAAGATCGCGTTTGAGAGAGAGCGGAGCGCCAGAGGCCGGGAAGAGTGGAGTGCGGAGCACTTGAGGCCGGGATACCAAGGCCGGGAGCACCGGAGGCCAGAAGAGCAGGGAGCGGAGCGCTGGAGGCCGGGATGCCAAGGCCGGGAGCGCCGGAGGCCGGGAGGCCGGGAAGAGCGGAGAGCAGAGCGCTGGAGGCCAGGATGCCGAGCCTGGGAGTGCCGGAGCCAGGAAGAGCAGGGAGTGGAGCGCTGGAGGCCGGGATACCAGGGCCAGGAGCACTGAAGGCCGGGTAGGCCGGGAAGGGTACAGAGCGGAGCGCTGGAGGCCGGCACGCTGAGGCCGGGCGGCCTAATAATAGCTGGACCGAGGCCTTAGATGACCCAGGCTGGGGCCCAATGGCCCGAAAATAGCTGGGCCGCGGCCGAGATGATCTAGGCTGGGGTCCTAGGTTGGAGGATGCCACCAGGAGATCATGCCAGGAGAGTGGAGGTACCGGAGGCCGGGAAGCCGCGAGGCCAGGAGGCCTTTTGACAGCAGGGCCAAGGCCTAAGAGGATCCAGGCCGAGGCCCACTCCCTGCCGCCCTTAGATCCAGCCGCCTAAGCCAAGACCCGATAAGGGGGCCGGGAGATCGAAGAAAGCGGGGCCTCGACCAATTAACACCCTAGGCCGAGGCCCGAGGCTTGAGAGATGCTGGGCTGGACTTTCTAAGGCTGTACCCAAGACAGTGCACCTTATACGGACTATTCTATTACCCAAGACTCTATAAACTTCTGTGAGCTTGATAATATTCTTACTGGAAATTAAGAAATAAGAAATTAATTATAACATCTATTTTAACATCTATTTTAATACCCTTTTTAATCATCCCTTGTAACCAATTGATGCCCTGCAATTAATTTATGACCCATTACGTACTCAAGGGCAGACCTTATTTTACTGCGGGAGCCCCCCCTCGCAGGTTTGGCCCTCCGCTCTTACGAGGGCCCATGTTAATGAGGAATTAATTAACCCAGAGAGGTGGGCGAGGAGCAGTCTCAGGGGTTTTTTAGGCAAATTTATGATTCATATTTTAGGGGGTCCCAGGGAGGGGGGAGGGATTAGTCAGGCTGAGAGCAGGACCAATGCCAAGCCAGCGGGCGGAGTTAATAAGGAAGTGAGTGGGTCCGTTAAGGGAAGGGGGACAAGGGACGTTCCAGAAGAGGGTCATTCCATTCAAACGGTCGTGGGGAGGGGCAGGTGCAATGGTAGACAGAGATCTCATCACCGGCTGGGAGAACGTGGCCGATGGGTACGGGCAGTCACATGTCCCAACCCCCGCAATCTAGGTGGTCAGGGTTCACAGAGCCAGGGCCTTAGACTGATGTTATGCAATGCCAGGTCCGTTGTCAACAAAGCCCCCCCCATTAACGACCTTGTGTCAGAGGGGGAGCCGGACCTGGCAGGAATTACGGAGACCTGGTTGGGCCACGAGGGAGGACTTCCTCTTGTGGAAATGTGCCCGCCAGGTTACCGCACATTTCATCAGTCACGGGCCCTAGGTAGGGGTGGGGGTGGCGGTCATTGTGAGGGAAAGTCTTGAGCCGAGAGAGACCACTGTGCCACAGATAACCGGTTGTGAGTCCCTTTGCATGAAGTGGGACCCAGGGAGGCAGCTGGGCATGCTGATTGTGTACCTGGCTCCCTGCTATGTATCAGCAGCCCTGCCCGAGCTCCTCGAGGTGATCGCCGAGATGGCGGTTGAGACCCTCAGATTGTTAGTCATGGGGACTTTAACCTGCCATCAGTAGGTGAGACATCCGAGGCAGCTCGGGAGTTAATGGCCTCCATGACGGCCATGGACCTGACACAAGTAATTCAGGGCTCCACACACGAAGGAGGACACACACGGGTTCTCATTTTTGTCATGTGGAGGAGTGATCTTGGAGTAGGGGATTTAGCCATCATACCCCTGTCATGGTCAGATCACTCACTTCTCCGGCTCGACTTTCCCATCGCTAAACCCCACTGCGGGGAGGCGGAACCGGAATTCCCTAGATGGTTCCGCCCCAGGCGCCTGATGGAACCTGAAAGGTTCCAAACAGAGCTTGGGCAATTACCTGTAGCCATGACCTGCGCCCGGATGGAGGACCTAGTTGCTGCATGGAATAGTGCGGCCACTGGGGCCTTGGACCGGGTTGCGCCTTTGCGGCCTCTCTTGCGGCAGCGAACCACCCAGGCTCCTTGGTTTTCTGAGGAGTTGAGGGTGATGAAGCATCACAAGAGATGCCTAGAGAGGAGATGGAGATCCACACGCTCTGAATCGGACCGAACACAGGTGAGAGCCCATTTGAGGACTTACCTTGTGGCGTTAAGAGTGGCCAAGCGTCAGTATTGTGCCACTCTTATCACATCCACAGATAACCGCCCTGCCGCCCTGTTTGGGGTGACCCGCTCCCTCCTTCAACAGAGGCCGCGGGAAGCTCCTCTGCAGGGCAGAGCAGAGGAATTTGGGGAGTATCTGCAGGACAAATTCGCTCAGATTCAGAGCGAGTTGGTCTCCACTGGAAATGGTCTGGAGAGGATGTCAGAGGTGGGACATTTTTCGGCAGAGATAACAGCATAGATCATAACACAGACAAAAGTTTTTGTTGCTGCTGAGGATTAAAAAGGCATGGAAAAAAGAAAGAAGCGCTATGTCACCAGCCCGGGATCTTTCCCTCCAGTGAAAACAGCAACACAACCAAGACTTGAGGAGCACTTTGTTGGCAAGAGATATGTAAGTAAAACTAACCTCCCCAACAATTTCCAACAATCTTGAGAGATTAGAACGGGACCTGCAAAGAGATTTGGCAAAACAGCTGCTACTAGACTTTCCCCGTTCGAGGGGAGGGGGTACACAAACTGAAAATCCAGCTGTTCTTACAAACAACTAGTCCAATTACATTCTGTATGGAGTCTGAGTTAAAGGCTAAAAAGGTAAAGAACAATAATTCAGAGTACAGAGAGTTTACCTTGGGAAAATTCAACAGAGTTTATGGCAAAGCAATTGCCTTCTCACAGCACAAATGGTGGTTTCAATATTTGAACAACTAATTGCCATCCAACATGATTTAGAGAAAATGATATAGCTGTTTTTCTTCAAGCACAATATTGAGTCCCAGGCATCCCCACTAAAGTTCTTACAGCAGACTTGGTTAACCCCAATGCTCAGGATAAGGAAGAGGAAAAAGAGGCAAGAGCCAGAGAAACAGTTAAAGCATTGGATAAAAAGTGGCAGTCCACTCAGAAAAATGGTCCTTCTCCAGACAAGGCAACGAGTGGGAGATGTAATAATAGAGAAGTCTAACTGGAAGTCAGGAAAGCATCCCCCCCCCCCCAATTACAACAGTCACATCACTCACTACAAACACAACAGATTGCTCTTAGAATCCATATGAACAGATTTAATTATGGACATTGGCATACCAAAAGTGCAATACTAAATTCCCTAAGCCAGCTTCTTCACTACCACAGGGGGCAGATTGATCTCCGTGTTGTGGAGTGGCTCCCTGAGGCCCCAAATTGGAAGTGGATTCTCCTGTCTTTCTAATAGCCCACCATACCGCAGATGCTATTTAAGATGAAGGCACATTTAGCCTCCTTTCAAATCTTTCCCAACAGTCTTCTGTGAGGAAAGGGTTACACCCTTAATTGTTAACATGCGAGCTCCCAAGGTGGCTGTATCTTCCTCTTTTTCAAACTTGGGAAGAGGGAGTCAGCCAACCTTGTCCAATGATGAGATACTTAACAGCCCAGAAGCTGGCCTAATTAATGCTTTTGGCGCTCTCCCAAGGAAAGAACAAGACAACATACAAGTTAGAAAATTTAAAGAAATCCTAATGGTCACAATGGACACAGCAGAGCCGCTTATAGATCTGGTCTCAAATGCCCTGCACAGGAGAAACACAGATATCATCAAGGCCGAAAAATTGGTATTGCAATCAATTAAAGCATTTGAAGTGCTATTTTGACAGTATCAAAAAAACTAGAGATATTGTCAGGACAATTGCTGTTAGTTCAGCAGAGGTGGAAAGGGGGTTCTCAAAAATGAATCTCATATGTTCAGAGTAAAGAATCCACCTAACGTTTCCAAACATTAGTAATCTGATGACGATAAGCGTTGTTGGCAAAGAGATGGGACCAATTCCTACAAAAAGAGGTTCAGAGCACACCATCACATGGCTGATGATCCACGAGTGAAGACCAAGAAAAGTGCAACTGAGGAGGCTAGAAGCCTAAGAACAATCTGGAAACATCTTCAACCACAAAATGAATAACACAAGTAAGTACTTGAGTGTATCTCTTTCATTGTGTTATTCTTATGTAAGGTGTAAGTGCACACAATTAAAGTCTTCTTTTCTGTGTCTCTTCTTTGTGCAGGTTATTAGAGCAAAGTGGTGGTGTTGAAGACCAGCAAGGACAGTCACCTTTCCTCTGTAAGTAACTCTTTTATTGTTTTGTGTACTTATTTTATTCTTATTTAAGTAGTAAGTGCACAAAATAATAAATTTCCTCTTTTATATCTTTATTTTGTAGGTCATTCATTGGGGCAAAGAAGTGACATTGACTTGGCCACTCCCAGTCACATGACTGCCAAGCCACTCCCACCCAGTCACATGGCTGCCAAGCCACTCCCACAAAACAGGCCAAGATAAGGAAGGAAGAGGTATCTCTTTGAATCTTCAGGAGCTAGATAAGATCTTGTTAGGCCCGGACAGAGGAATGACATCTAAGTGTTATAAATTTCTGACATCTAGGGTAGTAGGAGAAGAAATGGTAAAAGACACATTGATTGCCTGGGGGAAAATTTGGAGGTATGCACTCCCATTTGACAAATGGGAAGAGATGTGGTAGGGGAATATGAGGCTAGTAGTTTCCACATCATACAAGGAAAACATTTATAAAATGCTTTATAGATGGCACCTCCCCCCGGCTAGGCTTGCCAAAATGTTTCCCGGAACCTCGCCTGATTGTTGGAAATGTGAGAAAGAGATTGGTACGTATTATCACCTACGGTGGGCATGTCCGGAAGCAGTTAGGTACAAAAATGGGTAGGAGAAATTGTAGGATGTGTAATCGAATTAAAGCCAGAAACATACCTGCTGGGTTCCAGGCCTGAGAACATTATTAAGAAAACATGGTACCTGGCCCTTCATATTTTAACGGCAGCAAGGTTGGGGTATGCTCAATTCTGGAAGGCTAACCATACCCCGCCAGACGAAGTTATAATTAAAAAGATTTTAGATTGTGCAGAAGCAGATAAACTGACTAAGAAGTTGAAGGGCAAGGAAGAGACGTCAGCATTTCTATCTTGGAATAATTGGTATATTTGGATGGATAAAAGAAGAAAGAAATGAATAAGGTTTGTGTTTTCCTCTTTTTTGGAAGTGTATGTGCTTTTGTATGTCAGGTCTTTGTTTTTCTTTTTTTCTTTTTATGTGAATAAAGACTATTTTTTTTAAAAAGAATGTACATAGAAGTGATATAAGATCTAAATAGGTATGATGACACAGCAATGTTAATGTGACAATTGAAAGTTGTTATAGATGGGAAAAAACAATAAAAATCTACTTAATAAAAAAGAAAAGGGTTAGCCATCACTGCCCTTAAGTATTCAGACTCCACTCAGTACTTTGTTTAAGCACCTGTGGCAGCAATTATAGCCTAGAGTCTTTTTGGTATAACACGACAAGCTTTGTGCACTTGGATTGGAAGATTTTTCTCTTCTTCCTTGCAAATCCTCTCAAGCTCAGTCAGGTTGGATTTTCAGATCCCTCTAGAGATATTCAATAGAATTGAAGTCAGGGCTCTAGCTGGACCACTCTAGGACATTCACAGCGTTGCCCCTAAGCCACTCCAGTGTTGTGTTAGCTGTGTGCTTAGGATCATTGTCATGTTGGAAAGTGATCCTTCAGCCCTGTCTGAGGTCCTGAGCACTGTGGAACAGTCTTTCATTGAGGATATCCCTGTACTTTGCCCCATTCAGCTTTCCCTCAACCCTGATCAGTCTCCCAATCCCTCTGCTGAAAAACACCTTAACAACACGATGCTGCCATCACTGTGCTTCATCGATGGGATGATATTGGGCAGGTGATGAGCAGTGCCTGGCTTCCTCCAGATATAATGTTTAGAACTGAGGCCAAACAATTTAATCTTGGTTTCATCAGACCAGATAATCTTGTTCATCACAGTCCTTCTGGTGCTTTTTTTACAAACTCCAGGTGGGTTTTGTGCAATGAGTTTTCCACTCAGGAGAGGCTCCTCTCTAGTCTCTCTTCCATAAAGCTCAGATTGGTGAAGGGCTGCAGTAATGGTTGTCCTTCTGGAACTCTGTCCCATCTCCACACAGCTCAGTCAGAGTGACCATCAGGTTCTTAGTCGCCTCTCTTACTAAGGCCCTTCTCCCCCCAAGTGCTTGATTTTAGCAGGTGACCAGCTCTTGGAAGAGCCCTGACTGTGCCAAGTATCTTCCATTTGAGAATTATAGAGGCCACTGTGTTCTTAGGAACTTTCGGTGCAGCAGAAATTTTATTGTAGTCTTCCCCAGATTTGTGCCTTGCAATAATCCTGTCCCTGAGCTCTGTAGGCATTTCCTTTGACCTCATGGCTTTTGTTCTGATACAGAATGCATTGTCAACTGTGAGGACTTCTAGAGAGAGGTGTGTGCCTTTCCTAATCATGTCCAATCAATTTAATTTGATTGGTGAACTCCAATCAAAGTGTAGAAACATGTTGGCAATGATTAAGAAGAAATGGGGGTTACCAGAGCTAAATTTCAAGTGTTGTTGCAAAGGGTCTGAATGCTTATGTCAATGTAATATTTCAGGTTTTTTTTCTTTTTAATAAATTTACAGACATTTCTAAAATTCTGTTTTCACTTTGTCTTTATGAGTACTGTGTAGATTAATGAGGAAAAATGAATTTCAACAACTGTAGAATCAGGATGCAACATAACAAAATTGAAAAAAAGTGAAGGGGGTCACATTTCTGACTGCACTATGTAGGGCTACATCCAGGTTTGGGGGGGAAGTTAGTTACAAGGATCAAGGATTCAACATCTTAATCCTAATTCCATTCTAGGATTTACAATATCAACAACAAGCACAAAGACACTGCAGTAATCCTGAACAGCAGAAAAAGGAAACCGATGATATATAACATCCTCCAACAAAATGGATATTCATGCATTTTCATCAAAAAGTGCCTGAACACTCAATCCAATATAGCACAACCCAAATAAGATGTAAAATGGAACATTGTCATACATCAAAAACATTTTAGAAACCATCAACACACTATTACAATCACATGGAATCAGTGTAGCACACAAACCAACTAAAGTCCTCCAAAATATCCTATGTAAATTAAAAGATCCAGCAGCTCCAGGGGAAAAAAATAGGAGCCGTCTACAACATATAGGTAACAGTCACTATGTACGACACAAAACACTAGCAGAATGCATTCATGAACCCCAGTTAGAAGACATGATGAAAATCTTTGATTTCACAACATAGGGAAAGACTTAATCATTGTTTCAACTGGGAAGCTGTGACCCTCATAGACCAAGTCAAGTCCAAAAATACTAGAGAATTTCTGGAAACATGCCACTCTTACAAATTGACCATCAATAGACACATAGACAAAACAATATTTACATACTGTGCAAAAGAGACAATCAACAAGTCAAAAGACCAAAATGTCTCCTCAATAGCAATCAATACCTAGATGAACATTGATTAACTTCAGGTTTACATTCAAATCAACAATGAAGAAGTAAACAATACTTCAATCAAGGAACTGCCAAACAAATTAACAGTAAACAGCCCAACCAAAAGAACTTCTGAGACTATTCCCACCAAAGTTGATGGGGCAAGGTACTAGAATATAAAGAGAGAACAAACCCTATTCCTTACTAACACTGATGATATTACCAGAGGAATACTGTGGATATAATTTACTTGAACTTCAGTAAGGCATTTAATAAAGTAGACCATTATCTATTACTTGATAAGTTAGAAAAATGTAGGTAGGAAGCATCACCACCAGATGGATTCATAACTGGCTGACCAACCACATTCAATATGTGGTGAGAGATGGCGAGATGGAGATGAGTTGGCGAGGAGAAAGTTGAAGAAGAAGGAGAATGGAGAATGGAGAGCTGAGAGGAACGTGGTATGCTGGTTTGAGCAGTCTGGCGTGGAACATCTGCAGCCGGTTCATGGAATGGTGGACCTGGCCGAGGATGACCCGGGAAGATCTTGAACATCTGGAACATCTTGGAGTGAGTGCACGGGACTGGAGGAGGTTAGCCGATAATATCTGACCCATTAGAGGGCAGTATTTTACATCAGGCCGCATGATGGACTAATTAGCCATGCGGCACTAAATACGAACTAAGCCCCTTTTGGTCAGAAAGACAGATGGATGGAGCCTGTAATGGGACTGGATTCGATCTCCCCATCCATAAGACTCTGGATTATTTTGACTTTACCCCCCATCCTGAAGAATATCCTTGCACTTAGCCACTTTATTTGCTTTTCGGACTTGTGTTTTGCCTTCCTGGACTTGGACTACCTCGGGGGCTTTTATCATGTACTCTAGATGCGACCTCCTTGGCCTGCGGGAGTCTCCCCTCTCGCAGGCCTGGCCCTCCTGTCTAACACGGGCCCACCTGATGATGGACTGATTAATCCTGAGAGGTGGGTGAAGCGCAGGTTGAGGGGGTTTTTAGGGAAGTATTTAATTCGGATTTTAGGGGGTTCCAGGGAGGAGGGGAAAAATAGTCCAGGGAGGGGACAGCAATTGAGGCCGGCAGGCGGAAGTAGGGAAACGGAGGAAAGGGAGGGGGGGTCATTTCCACGATGGCTTTTTCCATCGTTTCGGTCTTGGGGAGGGGCAGGGGCGGAGGGAGACGAAATGGTCATCATCAGTTGGAAGACCGTGGCCGCTGGATTCAGGCGGTCACGTGCTCCAACTCTCCGCTCTCGCATCGCAGACTAGGTGGGCAGGAATCACAGACCCGGGGCCCGAAGCTGATGCTATGCAACGCCAGGTCCGTGGTTCAAAAAGCCCCCCTCATCCGTGACCTTGTGTCAGAGGGGGACCCGGACCTGGTGGGTATAACGGAAACCTGGTTGGGCCACGAAGGGGGTATACCCCTCGTGGACATGTGCCCACCAGGTTACCGCGCCTTCCATTAGCCTAGGGCCCTAGGGAGGGGTGGGGGGTGGCGATTATTGTAAAGGAAGGTCTTGAGCCGAAGGAGACTACGGTCCCCCAGACAACCAGGTGTGAATCTCTCTGTGTGAGATGGGGCCTAGGGAGGCAGTTGGGCGTGTTAGTTGTATACCTGGCTCCTCACTATGCAACAACAGCCCTGCCCGAGCTCCTAGAGGTGATAGCCGAGGCGGCAGTTGAGACCCCCAGACTAGTAGTCATGGGGGACTTTAACTTGCCGTCGGCAGGTGAAGCCTCTGGAGCAGCTCGGGAGTTCATGGCCTCCATGACGGCCATGGACCTGACCCAGGTAGTTTTAGGCCCCACTCACGAGGGGGGAAACACACTGGATTTCATCTTTGTCTCGGGACAGTGGAGTTGTGATCTGGGAATAGGGGATCTAGCCATCACTCCCTTGTCATGGACAGATCACGCTCTCCTTCGGCTGGACTTTCCAATCGCTACACCTCACTGCGGGGAGGCGGAACCGGACACTCCTATATGGTTCCGCCCCAGGCTTCTAATGGACCCGGAAAGGTTCCAGAGGGAGCTTGGGCCAATTCCTGTGACCCTGCCCCACGACTCGACTGAGGACCTAGTGGCCGCATGGTTAAGTGCGGCCACGGGGGCCTTGGACCGAGTCGCGCCTTTGCGGCCTCTCTTGCGGTGACGAATCATCCAGGCTCCTTGGTTTACTGAGGAGCTTCGGGGGATGAAACGCCACAAGAGATGCCTAGAGAGCAGATGGAGATCCTCTCGCTCCGAAGCCGACCGAACACTAGTGAGAACCCATATTAGGGCTTACTTAGTGGCGATAAGGGTGGCCAAACATGAGTATTGCGCCACCCTTATTGCATCCGCAGATAACCGCCCTGCCGCCCTGTTTGGGGTGACCCGCTCGCTCCTTCATCAGAGGCCGCGGGAAGCCCCTCTGCAAGGGCGAGCAAAGGAATTTGGGATTTATCTGCAGGAGAAAATCACTCGGATTCGGAATGAGCTACCCTCCATCGACAGTGGTCCTGTGGGACTGTCCGAGACTAGTCTTGAGGTTCCTTCTTCGGAGGAGTTTGACTTTGTTACCACCGAGGATATGGACAGGCTGTCAAGGAAACTTAGGGCGACCACATGTTTATTGGACCCGTGTCCCTCCTGGCTTGTACTGGCATCCTGGAAGATGACACGAGGCTGGCTCCAGGGCATTGTCAATGCATCTTTGAGTGAGGGGTCATTACCTGCCATCTTGAAAGAGGCGGTAGTGAGGCCCCTCCTCAAGAAGCCGTCCCTGGACCCAGCTTTACTACAGAACTATCGTCCGGTCTCCAACCTTCACTTTTTGGTGAAGGTTGTTGAGAGTGTGGTGGCCCAACAGTTTCCGCGACACCTGGAGGAAGTTGATAATCTAGACCTGCGCCAGTCCGGCTTCCGACCCGGTCACAGCACCGAGACGGCATTGGTCGCGTTGGTTGACGATCTCTGGAGGGCGCGGGATAGAGGTTATTCCTCTATCCTAGTCCTATTAGACCTCTCAGCGGCTTTTGATACCATCGACCATGGTATCCTATTGCGCCAACTGGGGGGGTTGGGGCTGGGAGGCACCGTTTTGCGGTGGTTCTCGTCCTACCTCTCTGGTCGGTCACAATATGTGTTGATGGGAGGGCAGAGGTCGACCTCGAGGCCTCTCTTATGTGGGGTTCCTCAGGGGTCGGTCCTCTCGCCCCTCCTTTTCAACACATATATGAAGCCGCTGGGTGAGATCATCCGTGGTTTTGGGGTGGAGTACCACCTGTACGCTGATGACACTCAGCTGTACATATCCACCCCAAACCACCCCAACGATGCCGCTGAAGTGCTGTCCCGGTGTTTGGAAGCCGTACGGATCTGGATGGGTGGTAACAAACTCAAGCTCAACCCTGCCAAGACTGAGTGGCTGTGGTTTCCAGCACCCCGGTTCAGCCAGATTACTCCAACTCTGGCCATTGGGGGCGAAACACTCGCCCCCGTGGAGAGGGCGCGCAATTTGGGTGTCCTCCTGGATTCCCGGCTGTCCATGGAGGACCATGTGGTGGCCGTGGCCAGGGGGGCGTTTCATCAGGTACGCCTGATGCGCCAATTGCGCCCCTTACTGGACCGGGCTGCCCTTCGCACAGTCACTCAAGCTCTCGTGACGTCCCGACTCGACTACTGTAATACTCTCTACATGGGGCTTCCCTTGAGGTGCATTCGAAAGCTACAGCTAGTCCAAAACGCAGCCGCGTGGGTGATTATGGGAGCCACTAGATGCTCCCACAAAACACCGATCCTGCGCGAGCTGCATTGGCTTCCTGTGGTCTTTCGAGTGCGCTTCAAGGTTCTGACAACTATCTTTAAAGCGCTCCATGGCTCGGGGCCTAGTTATATACGAGACCACCTCCTGCCCCATACATCCCTTAGACCGATACGCTCCCACAGAGAGGGCCTTCTCAGGGTGCCGTCGGCCGGACAATGCTGACTGGCGACACCCAGGGAAGAGCCTTCTCTGTGGCGGGGCAGGCCCTCTGGAATGACCTACCCCCTGAATTACGTACCATCACCGACCTCCGCCTCTTCCGCCAATGTCTCAAGACATATTTGTTTCATGGGAGGTTAAGCCGGCCTAGCTTAACCTCCCATGGGGACTTTTAGGTAGTTTTTAAATTGGGTTTTTAAAATTTGGTTTTAGCGCAGGATAGGTTTATTTAATAGTCTTTTAAATTATATTTATTGTATTTTGTATGTTTTTAAATTTCCTGTGCGCCGCCCTGGGTCCTCTGTGGAGAAGGGCGGGATATAAATTTAAATAAATAAATAAATAAATAAATAAATAAATAAATAAATAAATAAATAAATAAATAAATAAATAAATAAATAAATAAATAAATAAATAAATAAATAAATAAATAAATAAATAAATAAATAAATAAATAAATAAATAAATAAATAAATAAATAAATAAATAAATAAATGTAGTCCTCAATGGAACTGTATCTACATGGAGGGAAGTATACAGTGGGATACCCCAAGGTTCTTTTTTAGACCCAATACTCTTCAAAATCTACATCAATATTTTGGACAAGGGGACATGCGACTGCGCTTGCACGAGGATGGCCGTTCGGTTTTAGAGCTCCGAATGGGCCATGGAGCGCGTTGGCACTTTCTACGTGCCCCAGCCCTCCTAAAGCTTGGCTGAGGGCTGGGATCGATCGGGGGACTCACCCTGATATCCTGGGTGAAGTTTGAAGACCCGAGGTTGCTCCGGAGGCTGCCCTGGAGTCGAGATGGCGGGGGCGGCGTTGGCGGCGTCGGCGTCTCCGGCGGTGGGAGCGCCGGAGCGAGGGCGTCGCCCGCGGCTTCCGCCGATGGCGGCGGGCGCTGGACCGCGTTGCGCTGGACCGCGTTGCACTGGCCGCGTCGCGCCGGAGGCCCGGAAGGCCCGGGGAAGGCCCGGGGATGTCGGGGGGGCTTGGAGAAGCTGGAAGAGCCCCCCCCCCGGGGAGCTGCACGGGAGCGAGGACCGCGCTGATGTCTCCGGCGGTGAGAGTGCCGGAGCGAGGGGCGGCGTCCTTGCCTCCGTTTGATGGGCCATGTGGGAGAGAGGCCCAGAGAAGTTTGGGGAAGCTCAGGGAAATTGGAAGGAGCCCCCCCCCCCGGGGAGCTGCAGGAGAAGGATGGTGGACGGTGGTGAGAGCACCGGGAGACCAGTGGCGAAGGCGGCGATGGTGGAGTGGCGGTGAGAGCGCCAACGAGGAGAGGGCCGGTATGCCGGGGCAGCGGTGGATGCCGGCCGGGTCGCTGGATGCCAGGCTGGTTGGAGAGGCCTGGTTGGCCTCAGACGGTTGCGGAATGGCGGTGAGAGCGCCAAATGGCGGCCCACATGGAGACGATGGCGGAGATGGTGGTGGGAGCACCGGAGCAGAGGTGGGTGCTCCCGGCGCCTCTGAGACGGCGGTGGATGCCGACCAGGACCGGATACCTGGTTGGGCTGGCGGTGGCCGAAGGACACTGGGGAAATTTCCATCGGGAGATTGGACCCCCCTCCAGCGCCGAGGGCACCTGATATATTTATGATCTGAACTGACTTGTGAGAACTAAGTCACTGGACGCAACCGAAGATTATTTTAGACCTTTTAAGACTCTTGTTGAACCTCCTCTCACGCGGCCCTTGTGAGGCCTGTAAGATTCTATCGACCCATAACCTTTAAGATCTTGGTTTGAAGCAGCTGTAGTAATAAGACTCTGAACTTACCCCGATCGATGCACTGGTGCACTTTACCTCTATTCTTTAAGTGTCACCATTATGTGTTTTAATTCTATTTATTCCATCTATTTAATTCTATTTATTCCATCTATTTATTGAATTTTATTGTGCCAACGATGCTTGATTTTAACCATGACCCATTTTTACATTTTATAATCACCATTTTGTACTCTAGAACCGATCTGCTACGACTGCGAGAGTCCCCGCTCTCGCAGGTTTGGCCCTCCACTCTAACGAGGGCCCACCTTGATGAAGGATTTATTAATCTGGAGAGGTGGAAGAAGCGTAGTCTTAGGGGCTTTTTAGTTTGTAAGTTAATATCTATTTTAGGGGGTACCAGGGAGGGGGGAGGGTGTAGACAGGTAGAGGCAGGGGAGGGAAGAGAGAGCCAGGCCAGCGGGCGACGGAGGGAAGCGGAGGGTTCCGTTAGGAGGGGGGAAATTCTAGTTCCGACAGAGGGCATTTCCATCCAGAAGGTCGTGGGGAGAGGCAGGTCCGAGGGGAGACAAGTGTTACCCTCCCGGTTGGGGGCGCGAAGCCGTTGGCTACAAACGGTCAAGTGCCTCAACCCCCGCAGGCTAGGTGGCCAGGGAGTACAGAGCCAGGGCCTGCGGCTGATGTTCTGCAACGCCAGGTCCGTTGTCAACAAAGCCCCCCTCGTTCATGACCTTGTGTCAGAGGGGGAGCCGGACCTGGTGGGAATTGCGGAGACCTGGTTGGGCCACGAGGGTGGACTCCCCCTCGTTGAAATGTGCCCACCAGGTTACCGCGCGTTTCATCAGCCCCGGGCCCTAGGTAGGGGCGGTGGGGTAGCGGTCATTGTAAAGGAAGGTCTTGAGCCGAGAGAGACCGTTGTGCCAAAGACCACCGGTTGTGAGTCCCTCTGTGTGAAGTGGGGCCTAGGGAGGCAGTTGGGCTTGCTGGTTGTATACCTGGCTCCCCGCTATGTAGCAGCAGCCCTGCCCGAGCTCCTCGAGGTGATCGCTACGGTGGCAGTTGAGACCCCCAGACTTTTAGTCATGGGGGACTTTAATCTGCCATCGGTGGGCGAATCATCCGAGGCAGCTCGGGAGTTCATGGCTTCCATGACGGCCATGGACCTGACCCAACTAATTCAAGGCCCCACTCACGAGGGTGGACATACACCGGATCTCATCTTTGTCTCAGGCCAATGGAAGAGTGATCTGGGTATAGGGGATATAGTCATCACACCCTTGTCATGGACAGACCACTCACTTCTCCGGCTCGACTTTCCGACCGCTGCTCCCCTCCGCGGGGAGGCGGAACCTGAGTCACCAATCTGGTTCCGCCCCAGGCGCCTGATGGACCCGGATGGGTTCCAGACGGCGCTTGGGCCACTTCCTGTACCCCTGGCCCGCGCCCCGATGGAGGACCTCGTGGCCGCATGGAATACTGCGACCACGGGAGCCTTGGATCGGGTCACGCCCTTGCGGCCTCTCTTGCGGCGGCGAAACACCCTGGCTCTTGGTTTTCCGAGGAGCTGAGGGTGATGAAACGCCGCAAGAGATGCCTAGAGAGAAGATGGAGGTCTACTCGATCTGAATCTGACCGGACACAGGTAAGAGCCCATTTACGGACTTACATTGTGGCGCTGAGAGTGGCCAAACGTCACCATTGTGCTACTCTCATAGCATCCGCAGAAAACCGCCCTGCCGCCCTGTTTAGGGTGACCCGCTCCCTCCTTCAACAGAGGGTGCGGGAAGCCCCGTTACAGGGTAGAGCAGAGGAATTTGTGACTTTTCTGCAGGAGAAAATCGCTCAGATACAGAACGAGCTAGCCCCCATTCATGGCCCAGTGGGATGCCACGAGAGAGATCTTGTTTGGGAGGAGTTTGACTCCGTTACTTCCGAGGATATGGACAGGCTACGTGGGCGACTGCGAGCCACCACATGTTTATTGGACCCGTGTCCCTCCTGGCTTGTACTGGCATCCTGGGAGGTGACACGAGGCTGGCTCCAAGAGGTTGTCAACGCATCCTTGAGTGAGGGTGCCTTGCCTGCTTCCCTAAAAGAAGCGATGGTGAGGCCCCTCCTTAAGAAGCCCTCTTTGGATCCAGCTCTTTTGAACAACTACCGTCCAGTCTCCAACCTTCCCTTTTTGGCGAAGGTTGTCGAGAGTGTGGTGGCACAACAGTTTCCCCGTCACCTGGAGGAAGTTGATTATCTAGATCCGCGCCAGTCCGGCTTTCGGCCCGGGCATAGCACCGAGACGGCATTGGTCGCGTTGGTCGATGATCTCTGGAGGGCCAGAGATGGGGGTTGTTCCTCCATCCTGGTCCTATTAGACCTCTCGGCGGCTTTCGATACCATCGACCATGGTATCCTATTGCATCGGCTGGGGGAATTGGGGGTGGGAGGCACCGTTTTACGGTGGTTCTCCTCCTACCTCTCTGGCCGATCGCAATTTGTGTTGGCAGGGGGGCAGAGGTCGACCGCGAGACCCCTCGCATGTGGGGTGCCTCAGGGGTCGGTCTTCTCGCCCCTCCTGTTCAACACATACATGAAGCCGCTGGGTGAGATCATCCGTGGTTTTGGGGTAGAGTACCATCTGTACGCTGATGATACACAGCTGTACATTTCTACCCCAAACCACCCCAACGATGCCGTAGCAGTGATGTGCCAGTGCCTGGAAGCTGTACGGATCTGGATGGGAAGTAACGGACTCAAGCTCAACCCGACCAAGACCGAGTGGCTGTGGTTTCCGGCTGCCCGATTCAACCAGCTCACTCCATCGCTGGCCATAGGGGGCGAACATCTTGCCCCTGTGGATGGGGTGCGCAATTTGGGTGTCCTCCTGGATGCCCGGCTGTCCATGGAAGATCAAGTGACAGCCGTGGCCAGGAGGGCGTTTTACCAGGTTCGCATGGTTCGCCAATTGCGCCCCCTATTGGATCGGGACGCTCTTCGCACAGTCACTCATGCTCTCGTGACATCCCGACTGGACTATTGTAACTCTCTCTACATGGGGCTGCCCTTGAGGTGCACCCGGAGGCTTCAGCTAGTCCAGAATGCAGCTGCGCGAGCAATTATGGGGACCGCAAGGTCCACCCATGTAACACCGCTCTTACGCGAGCTGCACTGGCTACCTGTCGTCTTCCGGGTGCGCTTCAAGGTGTTAATTATCATCTTTAAAGCGCTCCATGGCTCGGGACCTAGCTATCTGCAGGATCGGATCCTGCCCCATACATCCTCACGGCCGATTCGCTCCCACAGAGCGGGGCTTCTCCGGGTGCCGTCCACTAGACTGTGTCAGCGGGCGACACCCAGGGGAAGGGCTCTCTCTGTGGCGGGCCCGGCCCTCTGGAACGACCTTCCCCCCGATATTAGGACGACCACGGACCTCCGCTCCTTCCGTCTCAAATTGAAAACCTACTTTTTCCGTCTGGCCGGCTTGGGATATCCTCCCTGTCCTGGGGTTTTAGGGTAATTTTAATTATTTGTAGTGTTAAGGGGTTTTAGGGACAGTTTTTAGTTTTTATAGATGTTTTTAGTGCAGGATTTGTTTAATTGTGATTTTAAATTATGTATTCTGTTTGTGTTTATTGTTTTTTAATTTTCCTGTGCCCCGCCTCGAGTCCCTCTGGGGAGAGAGAGCGGGCTACAAATAAAATTTATTATTATTATTATTATTATATATGGGGAACTCATCAAATGGCATAAATCACGCTGGCAGGAATAGCCAACACTCCAGAAAATAGGCTTAAGATACAGAAGGATCTTGACAGACTTGAACATTTGGCACTATCTAACAAAATAAAATTCAATGGTGAAAAATGTAAGGTTCTACATTTAGACAAGAAAAAACAAAGTGAAAAGGTACAATATGCACCAAAGACAAATTCATTGTGTGTCCAAGTACCTGAAGGCAGGACAAGAAGCAATGGATGGAAACTAATCAAGGATAGAAGCAACCTCTGCCATCTTGAAGCAGATCCCAAGAAAGATTAGAGAAGCGAGAAGGAAATTTTCCTTCTTGTCTAAAAAATTGTTTGATCACGGGATCTGGTTCAAGTGGGCAATGCCCGAAGGGATGCTGGTGTTCTGGGAAGGAGGAAGAGTGAGGATTAAAACAGTTGCTGAGGCGGAAGCCTTTCTTAAAAAACATTCCTCTGTCCTGGGGGAAGATCCAGGGGGGGCAGGGGGGGCCACGGCCCCACCCGCTGGGGGCCTGGAAGGAGGGATAGAAGACACAATTGCCAAGAGACTTAGATCTAAAAAATAACTTTGCTTTGATTTTTTGAGTAATATTGTATAACATGTGTATCTGGATTTTTGCAAATGACTGACAGCATAGAATTGAGAACTTAGAAATATGTACTTGTTTTCACTTTGTAGTATTATGAAAAATGTTTTTTGTTAATGATTTATTATGAAGCTCCGGAAGGGCCAACGACTTCGACGCGAAAGCTCTCAAAATTTCTTTGTATCTCTTACTCTACCCTATTGAAAAACTGTAAAACCAATAAAACTTTTTCAATATAAAAAAGGATAGAAGCAACCTAGAACTAAGCAGAAATTTCCTGCTTAGTTCAGTGAAATAACCTGCTTTTTCAGGAGGCAACTGGACTTTTGCACCAAGTGCTTCAATGACTCTCTAAAGCATTGCAAATGACCAACTGTCTGCAAGGAATATAAATGCTTCCATTCCCCACTATCCTGTCAGAGCTGAAGAAACTCCTTGGATGAGAAGTGAAATGTCTTTAAAAAAAAAAACCAACCCCCAAGAAAGTCCAATTGCCTCCTGAAAATGCACCTTTGGGACAACCATGGCCTGGATCACTGAGAATCTCCACAGACTTTCCAGGTAATAATTTGCCTCCAGAAGTTGTGAATGCTCCAACATTGGAAGTTTCTAAGAAGAGATTGGATAACTGTTGTCTGGAGTGACATGGGGTTTCCTTCCTAAGCAGGGGATTGGACCAGAAGACTTCCAAGGTCCCTTCCAATTGACAAATTCAATAAAATCATCTCCGGAAAAGAAGAGATTGAGAAATCACCCACTTGTGTTCTGCATAGCCACTGTGAATGTAAATTGAGTAAGCTTTTGTTATTGTTTCAGTTACTATGTCTGGATGGTTCTTGATGTTAACTGTGGGTGGAGTGACTTGCAGCCAAAATATTGCTATCATGCTCAAAGCGGCAGTAGAGCCTTTATGCAGCCTTAATCAGGGAGCTGCCTTTTTTGGGGAATTAAAAAGAGGGGGGGAGGAAATGCTGTCTTAAAGGTAGGGGTGGGTTGCTGCCAGCATTACTGCCAATTTGGCGCACAAAATTTTTTGTGCACTTGTGATAGCTTCGCTTGTGCACATGCCAAATGCCTACTATGTGCGTGTACACATTTGCACCTAAAAAAGTCTGCACATGCACACAACATTAGAAAAGGGAAAAAAAATAAGTGTTTGCAATGAAAATTGTTCTGCACATGCGCAGAACTGAAAATCAAGATGGCGCCGCTGCCAATAGAACCAGTTCAGGAGCATGGCAGGCTGAGTTACGACTTACTCAGCGAAACCGGCCCAAACCTGTAGGAACCCACTCTGCTTAAAGGATATTTGACTTAAAAGCAGAAAGTTTAACAAGATTGAGATTTAAGAAAGTTTTAAATGGATAAAGGGGACAGTAATTCTATAAAACAGAAAAATATTTCTTTGATGAACATGCCTTTAAAATAGTAAAATTATCTAGACATGCAAACCAGAATATGAGAATATTGACTGTTATTAAAGAAAGTAGATAATCCTTGGATATTATTAAAAACCAATAACAGGATAATATGAGTCAGACAGTGTGACTGTAGCTACAGAGAGCTTCTTGGAACTAACCCATTAAAGAGAAAAGTAAAATAGAAAAAAAAAAAGCTTGTCTTTTACTTTTGCCCTGACTGACATACTTTCATGTCGGGGCTATAAATATTACAATGGGGACCACAAGAAAAGCAGTAGTGTCTCTCTAGGAAAGTTTTAGGTTGCCAAAGGCGGACTTGTCAGCCATGTCTTGACAAGCTATAATCAGAAAGATAAGGGAATGGGGAAAACATGGAAAGCAACTCAAGATTCTTTCAGAATGGGTGACTTCCTGTATATGCTAAATTCCATCAATGGTCACAACTTGCTCTCTCTAGCCCTATGTCGTATATTGGCCCAATGCATTTGCAAATGCCATAAAAAGTGCATTTAGTTCTTTTCATCACTTGAATGGGCCTGCCTAAAACTGAACAGAAGTTATTAGCAGTTAAATTGCTGGCAATTATATCTAACATTATCAAAGAGTTCTTAGACTAATTACTACTATTATATGTATTTCCCATCACCTCTGGTCAAATTATGTCCTAAGTAGAACAAAAATAGCTAAGCTAAGCATTTTTATATCCTTGGGTAAGGCTGCACATTGCATTTGTGATCACTGGTGTAGTACAAATTAATTTTCTTTAGTATTGGCTTTTATTGAACATTTTACATTTAGAATACCTTTGTGACATATCAGTGTTTGATTGTCATGCTATTATATGCTAAAAGTTATAGAGAATCCTCCAAAAAGAAGGAAAGAGTATTTTGTCTGTCCCGTGAAAGGGCTAATAGCAGAGAAATCATACCTTTTCTGCCTGAATGAATCAAGAAATCAATAATATATCGCAGACCAATACTACTTAGACAAAGAATGTAGTTATAAAAAGAAAAATTATGAGTATAACACCTGTGTTGCATTTATATTTTGCTCCTGCCCACAACCTGAACTAATGTTTCAGCCTCAAGCAATTTTGCCCAGGAGTGTTTTTGTTTTTGTAGACAAAAAAAGGTCATTACTTTATTGTTTTAAACAGTTTTAGTTCTTACTAACCCATGAAAGAAGAAACGTGAACTGTGTAGATTTGATGTGGGATAAGTGTTGTGCACACCCACCCCAAATCTTATTAGCTGCTGACTCTTAAATATGCTGAAACAGTTTAGTTTATGATCCTTTGAATTAGCATTGCGACAATAATTGCCATTGGAAAAGGTTACAAGTTTGAAGTCATTATTTATGCACCCACTGAAATATCTTTTTGTACATTTTCAGAGGATTTCAGAGTTTGGCAAGCAACACCTGAAAGCACAGATGGAATCGATATATGTGCTAAAGGCAGAAGACTATATAACAGTAGACCTTACTTTAAATGTGCCTAACTTAATACAATTTGATCTAAAGTGATGTCTTATTTTGTACAGAAATTGGTTTTTTTTTAAAGGAGGATATTCCAAGTATTTGGCAGGAACATTGCAGTATTTTTTGTATCAAACCCATAAAATAGGGAACAGCACACTAGAGTCCTGATTATATACTCACATTGGAAAACACTGATGAAACACTTTTTAAATATATAATGTAGATGGTAATACTATTCTAGAGCACAGGTTTATTGAAGTGGCTAAGGCACCAGCCTATAGAAGCTAGGAGACTGTGAGTTCTAGTCCCCCTTAGACCCAAAGCCAGCTGTGTGACCTTGAGGGGCGGTCATTCTCCCTCAGCCCAAGGCAGATGGCAATTGCAAACTACTTCTGAAAAATCTAACAACTACATCTCATTATGGGTAATATCTCCTCTCTTTTTTTTATTGATGGAGATGCTTTTACAATCCTATAAAGCTAAAACAAAACACAGCTGTGTCAGTAGCAGCTCAAGGTTTTTCTTATCTGATTTGAAAGCAAATGAAAGGCACATATAACAAAATTCCTTGATTGCAAGCCTTGATGTTTCCAACCCGCCTTGTGTTTGGGATATGTCTGGCTGTTTTAGGACATCTTATTGATGATACCTTTGAGAACTAGCCAAAACCTGGACTACTCTAGAAAATGACAGTGGTAAAATGATTTATGCCAAGTAGAATTCATGATTAAATAGCATTCAGTCATGCACGTCAGGCCAAATGATAGTTTTGTTTGCCCTACACAAGCCAGAAATGTCTTCAATTCCTGCCCAATACATAGGAAATCTGGCTGGAAGCAACATTGTAGGCAGATGCATGGGTGAAGAACAGCTGGCACCATCACAGACTGCAATCCAAAATCTCACTGCCCAGAAACTACCATCTGACTCACTTGTACCAGTCAGAAAAGCCACCCCTGTGTTCCCAGTCTCTATTGCAACTTTAAGAGGCTGAGGAAATCTGGAAATTGATGCCCATATCTCTTCAAGTTGCTGAGGTTGAGAAATATTAATCTATACGTAAAGGCCTATAAAGTGAATTAGGAGGAGAAACTGTTCTTTGCAATCATCGAATTTGCCCAGACCACCCTGAATTAAAGGCATGGTTCCTTCCAGAATGACCAGTCAAGATTCAGCAGAATAGTTAGGAATACCTCAAAATCTCAAACCAATATCATAGTGACTAATATATGAAAGTTGAGGGAGGGGGGGGAAATGAAGGCAATAAAGAATAGGAAATAGTTCTTTCAGAGTGCCTATAGCAGCAACAGAAACAGCAGCTAGAGCTTCTGATAACTGCTATTGTCCTCAGGAAGGGTTTTTTTTTGGTGGGGGGAAGATGTCATCTGATGGCGGCTTGTTTTAGCATTATCACCTTAACTTTTCTTAAAAGAAAGGGGGAATAAGAGCTCTATAGGTTGTGTTGTGGTCCCCCAATGGCCAGCGGAGCTTGTGACAGACATGGGCCAGTCCTGGAGTCTAGGGAAGACTCTGATGAGTGCTCTGCATCAGAGGCAGAGATGGGGCCAGGGCCATCTGACAGTTATCAGCTGCCTTCAGAGTCGGAGATCAGTGGTGCAGAAGAACCGCTGGAGCCTGTTCCCAATGTGCGCATTTGCAGAGCTTCCAGGAGGAGGTAACAGTCAAGAAACAAGGGCTGACTCAGGAGTAAAGGCACAGGTGGATGGTGAATGGCCCCGCCCATAAAGAGGAGGGGAAGAGCAGTGGAGTTTGCAGGAGACAATTGGTTCGTTTAATTAGTGTGACTATTTGTTTGTGACTCTCAGAGACTCCTTGCCAAGTATTTTCTTGTACAGTGTTGCATTTGGAAGATATCAACCTAGCAGCTCTCCAAGCCTGATAATATCTATGGTTGTAAATTTACCCTTGAAAGACTGTTTGCTGGGACGTTGCTGGGTGTGAATGAGAAGAATTCACATTAGTTTAATAAAAAGGGGTTTTGTTGGGACAAGGAATCTGCCTAGGTCAGAACAGGTTGACTAGACCAGGGGTCCCCAATCCCTGGACCATGGACGACTACCGGCCCATCGCTGATTTGGAACTGGACCATGTGAAAGATGGGCTGGCACACCCACACACAGTTCCACTCATAGGAACGACAGGACGGCATTCACACAAGTGGAGTTGCACGCACGCAGGGACACCCGCCCACCGCTCATGCAACTGGGCGTTGCATGAAGGTCCCCTCTCCCCTCCCTCAGCCAGACCACCAAGCTGCAAAGATTAGGGGTCACTGAACTAGATGATGGGATCTGAGAAATCCAGTGATTTTTCACTCACCGAGTTCTCTGGATGAAATCTTTCATATTATCCAGATTAAAATAAATAACTTGCACTTTTGGGAGGGTATGAACCATTTTTTTCATTACAGGATGTTTCTGGTTTGATTGTTGCTTTATCCTCTGAAATGTAACAAAACAGGATATTTAAAAGAGCTGTGCAGTCATGGAGTCTGTCAATCATTGTTTGCACTTAAGAAATTTCCATTCTGTGTCCCAGTTTGAGAGTTACTAATGCAGAAGAATTATAAGCTTCAATTCCAATTCTTTTTCCGGTTTTTGTTTTTAACAAAAATCCATATTGGGGCTATGTTTTCTTTGTAAGCCACATAAATTATTCATTTCATCCTGCTTGTTGTTTTTCTAGGAATATCTATTAAGTAGTTTGGAGAACATAGATTTATGTATCTGCATTTGGCATATAAAAGCCTTGAACGGCAAATGGAAACTAGTCAATGCAAACAGAGAGCTAAAACAGCTGCCATTCCTAATAAATCAATGGCACCTCTTAGAGGTTTTTGTGTTAGAATCCTCCTATGCACATCGAAGAAAACACCCAAGTCACAATACACTGTGTTATGTAGAAAGCCAAAAATCATAGCCCATCATGCCATATCAAATATATTCAGAAAGCTGCTTGAAAATGGAGTTTGGAAATAGTGTACATCATTTGCAAATTGTATTTGATTAGGGGGGGGGGGGGGGTAACAAGGGTGGTAACCATGGAAGCTCACAATATAGGAGAAGGCAGACCTAGGGGGAGGAATTAAGTGATTCATTAGCCTAGAGTCGTTACATTTCCATAAATGGTATAAATCCAATCTCTCTTAAATGCCATTGATCCTTATCTGGCGCCAATTTCATATTGTATGTTAGCTGACTAGATTCTTGTGTATATGCTTGAGCAATAAATCTTCTGAATTGGAATAGTGCCGGGTGTGAAGGATCAGGGTGACACATCTGTAATTTTTGCTACTCACATTCTTACTGCAATACTAGAGAATTTCATTCCCATTGCAGCAACTGCCCAGTAGCTTTCCATGGGATAGCCCTGAAATACCCAACCCTTGTATCAATGGTGGGTTCTAGATCTCATTACAACTGGTATGGTGCAACGGGACGGGGTGGCCACCACATGAATGTGCGCAGCACATGCGCACATGTATGCGGTGTTTGCTTGCATACTTACCGCCCGTGACACTCCATGATGCCTCTGTGATGCTCCAGCTCCTCGGTGGAGCATCTCTCAGGCACTGTATGCTCAATGCATGTGTGCAGAAGCCCCAAATACTGGTAAGGAGCGCATGCAGGCAGGTCGTCTGGAGCACTGTACCAAAATGGTACCTGATGCTCCCAGCAGGCACCGGTACACCCATACTGGGGCGTACCAGTCATAACCCACCGCTGCCTTGGTTGCAAAAGATGGATAAGGCTACTAGCCCCCTGCCATGTCTTATTTGATGAAAGTCAAATGAAGGTGTCATTATTTTAGTTAACCTAGTTGGAATGGTCCAGTAGATGCTGTGAAAAACTCTAGGTTTGTGAGCTAGCTTTTAGAAGACGTACGCAGACTTTGTGCAAATCTCAGGTGTATTCTCATTAGTATTTAAGCCTTTAATTAAAAGTCTCAATGCACAAACACACACTGTTTGTGATTCATAAACTCAAGTAGTTCTGATAAAAGTCTCCAAACATAGGAAAAAAGAGATCCTACTTTGAAAGTAAGTCATTTGTAGATGAAAGACTGAGCCTGTAGTCTTGCAGAAGGTTACTTTATATGGTTCTTTACCCTTTCTACTTTTTAAAATGGGATGGATAAATGTATGTAATAAAAGAATTATTGTTCTAATCACCATTAAACAATTAAACGAAACTAAGTTTTGTTTAAGTTCTCCCAGTGATAATTTCTTCTATTTCACACAGGCATCTGTTGCATTATTTGTCTTACTGAAAATCTAAGATAAAAATAGATAAAAGAAGTGTCTTTGCTGGAATTTTGTTTCCTTAAGCAATGAAGTAAATAAGTCCAATAAATAAATGAAACTGACTAATCGGCATTATGATACAATCTTTCTTATTCAAAGTCTTGCCCTCTCTGTGATTATAATCTAATTGTTTTGGAAATTAGCATACTGGAAAGTTATCTGAATTAGCCCTAGATTACATTTGCTCACAAAGAAGAAAGCATGGGATTATTTTTCATAGTGGCTGAGAGTAAGACAAGAACCAATAGGTAAACATTTTACAAAACCCCTACCCAAACTGGAAATGAGAAGTAATTGTTTGGTGTGGGATCTTTTAAAACAGTGAAAGAGCTGACCAATTGGAATCATAGCCATTTGAGTTTTTAAACAAAGGTTGAACAACCTTTGGATGGGATGAAATGAAGATTCCTGCTTTAGGATTAGAATACCAAGATCTCTTTCAACCCTAAAATTATAAGATTCCTGCTTAATTTTAATTTAAAGTATGCTTATGATCCATAGTTTTCTGAGCAATCACAATTTTAAATAAGAAACTATTAAGTCTTAATTCATTTTGTTCTGCAAAGACTTTGCGTTAAATAGAAATAGTTGTTTATTAGTAAGGGCAATTATAGAGGGTCTAATTTTCTCTCTCACACCCACACCAATATTCCCCAAACCTACAATGGTCTGTGTTTGTCCTGAACACAGACATCATAGGCCTGGTCAAAAGTTCATGTATTTTCAGGCATCTGAATAATGTGGGAGTAGAGGAATTGCTGCAGGGCCAACATTTCTAAACCCCTAAGTCTCAAATAGCTCAAAGCATAATATAGAATTTTTGAAATTTGTGAGCAGAGGAAATCAGTTTGAGAGTCCAAGGGCATGGTGCAGATCCAGAGATCAAGTGAGATGGGTACTACCTGCACAATCTAAAGTGCAAAAATAGCTAAGGAATTTTAGTAGGTGATTCTATAACCCTTTCTTTAAATACGTTTGTGGAGATCAAGGGAAAGGAATGCAAGCCAGCTCCACTTGTGCCAGCAGAAGAAGCCTGCCTCGGATCCCATCTGCTAAAGAATTGAAGCAGGTGGAGTCAAGGAGAAGATCCTTTGCTCCTATGGCCCCATCCTGTGGAACATTCTTCCACTGGAGATGAGATCTTCCCCTTCCCTTTTAGCCTTTTGGAAGGGTATCAAAACCTGGCTATGCCAATTGGCCTGGAGCTCCTGAGGGGGCACTCACCATTGGAGGAGGCTGTTAGGATAAACTAAGAGATGAGTCAGATGAGGTCTCATCCTCATCCAACCCATCTGTTAGTTTCGGTTCTAGTACAGTTTTTAATAATATTTTAATCTGTGTGGTTTGAATGTGTTATGGTTTTAATCACTTGCACTTGTTTTATAACTTGTAAGCTGCCCAGAGTTACCTTGTAAAGGAGATGGGCAGTATAAAAATTTAACAGATGAATTGCATTAAGTTAGATAACAAATGCATAATGTAAGCTGATCAAGTTCAGTCATCAAACAAATCCATTTTTGGGTTCTCTCACTCTTGCAGCATCACACAAATCATGTTGCAGAGCCCGTCAATTAAAGAATTCCAATTGGGCTGTTGCTTTTGCTCTTTGAAACCTTCTCCTCCCCTCATCCCCAGAGGAGAGGATTGTTGTGGCCCACTGCAGCGGAGTCAGATAGTGAGGAGGTTGGGCCAGTCCTGGGTGCTGGGCCAGTCCTGGGTGCTGAGGAAAGCTCAGAGGAGAGCTCTGCATTGGAGGTAGAGAGGGAGCTAGACAGTAGTGAGTCAGAAGAACAGCTGGAGCCTGTTCCCAATGTGCGCATGCACAGAGCTGCCAGTAGACAAGAACAACTAAAAAAGCAGGGTCGACTTAGGAGTAAAGCCACACCTTGGAGATGATTGGCTCCTCCCATAGGAAACAAAAGAAGAACAAACAGGGAGTGGGCTTTTGCTGGAAACAATTTGTTCATTCGGTTGGTTCAAGAGTGGAAAGTTCTGGACTTCCGGTTCTGGCTCCAGCGGCGACGGGCGAGCCTAGGGCTCGCTCGCCGCTTTGTTTCTTTTCCTGCCCCCCCACGGGGGCGAGACGCCCCGTTTTTGGGGGTCTTCCGTAAAGCCGGCTTGCCTGGGTCGTCTTCCCCCAGCGGCAGCTGGGAAGCGACCCTTGTCTTCGGCTTAGGTGGAGGAGGACATGCTGCGGGGGGTTTCCCCTTCGCCAATGGCGGGCGGCATCGTTTTGAAAACATGGAGAGAGCTGGCCGTCTGAGTCGGAAGGCTTCCCGGGGCTTCGGCTGCGAGGGGGAAAGTGAGTGGTTTTAAACATATTTTTTTTTTGCTGTCAGCCTGGGTTGAAAGAACTTGGAGGGGGGTGTCTGCTTGTTAAACCCCCCCTCGGACTAAAGCGGCACTTAAGAATGGCTCCTTGCTGCGAGGAAGCGGATATCTTTAATCCGGACTGTTTGAAACAAGGGAAAGTGATCTGCGGTTTGTCTTTGAAACAAAGTATCTAGGTCTGGCTGACTTGAAACATTTTTTTTACCACTCTCTCCTTCTGGCTCTGAATCTGGGCGGTGGAAAATGGCTTCTCTTTGTTCCTGAATGACTATTTTACTTATGGTTTCTTTGTGATTTGGACTCCCTCTGGTTACTAAAGAAGATTTTTTTTTTTGGATTTGTGATTTCTTTTCTGGAGTGCCTTCGTTATTATAATTACTGATATGGAAAACTGTTTCTCTCTTGGTTCCTGAACTTTACAACCCTGAACTGAACTTTTGGCTCCTGACCTGCCTCAACAGCCCCACCCAAAAAACGCCATTTTAGTGGCACTGATTTTAACAGCTAATCATGGCACAAGAATCAGCACTGGTAAGCTTAGAACTAAGGATGGCCTCTCTTGAATCTGTTATACAAACTTTGGTACAAGAAATCAAGGCCCAGAGGGCAGAAAATATCAACTTTAAAAAGGAATTATTGGACACACGGAAACAAGTGCTGGAGAACACACAGAAGAATGAAGAACTGGAAGGGGGGCTGGCGGGGGCTAAGGGAGAGATAAAAAATGTTACTAATGAGGTTGTGGAAATAAATGGGCATGTGTCTAGGATTGATATGGAAAGGATGACATATTTTTTGAGATTTCAGAATATTTCTGAGGAAACTGGTGAATGTCTCCCTGAACTCATGAGCACAATTATAGCAGACTATTTACATAAACCTAAGGATGAGATCAGGGGGGACATTGACCTAGCCTACAGAATTAACTCTGCATATGCCAGGATAAATGAAGTACCCAGAGAGATTCATGTTAAATTTGTTAGAAGGTCAACCAGAGAGGAAATCTTGAAAGTGCAAAGAAGAGGTCCGTTAATTTACCAACAAAAGGAGGTTGCCATCCTGAAGCAGATCCCAAGAAAGATTAGAGAAGCAAGAAGGAAATTTTCCTTCTTGTCCAAAAAATTGTTTGACCACGGGATCTGGTTCAGGTGGGTGACGCCCGAAGGGATGCTGGTGTTCTGGGAAGGAGGAAGAGTGAGGATTAAAACAGTTGCTGAGGTGGAAGCCTTTCTTAAAAAACATTCCTCTTTCCTGGGGGAAGATCCAGGGGGGGCAGGGAGGGCCACGGCCCCGCCCGCTGGGGGCCTGGAAGGAGAGATAGAAGATACAATTGCCAAGAGACTTAGATCTAAAAAATAATTTTGCCTTGATTTTTTGAATAATATTGTATAACATGTGCATCTGGATTTTTGTAAATGACTGACAGCATAGAACTGAGAACTTAGAAATATGTACTTGCTTTCACTTTGTAGTGTACGGAAAATGTTTTTTGTTAATGATCTATTTTGATGTCCCGGTAGGGCCGACGACTTTGACGTGAATGCTCTCAAAATTTCTTTGTATCCCTTGCCCTATCCTATTGAAAATCTGTAAAACCAATAAAACTTTTTCAATATAAAAGAGTGGAAAGTTCTGTTTGTGACTTTAAGAGACTCTATGCCAAGTTTGCCTTGCCTGCGTTTGGAAACGAGTTATCTGGTAGCACTCCAAACGAGATAAGGTGTGTGTGGATAAATATGCCTCTGAAAGACTGTTTACTAAGCCTTGCTGACTGTGAATGAAAGGAATTCTCAGCCGTGTAAATAAAAGAGGTTTTGCAAGGACTAAGACTTTGCTTCTTGCTTTCTAAGGGAGTGTGTCTCAGAACACTATGACAAATTGGTGGCAGAAGTGAGATATTGAACAAAAAGATGGGGTATCTATAAAAAGGTGGGGTATCAAAAACATGGTAGCAACCACATAAATGGATGTGGTTTAAATTCAAAGAGTTCATTCAGCTCTCCATGAAAAGATAAACCCTTATCTGCAAAAGTACCAGTGTTTGGTCCTTGCAGAGCTCAGACTTTGTAGGAAATAGCCACACCTTGAAAGTGATTGACCCCTCCCATAGGAAACAAAAGAGGAGCGAATGGGGAGGGGGCTTTTGCAAGGAAACAATTTGTTCATTTGGTCAGTTCAAGAGTGGACAGTTCTGCTTGTGACTATAAGAGCCTCTGTGCCAGGTTTTGCCTTGCCCTGCATTTGGAAACTAGTTATTTGGTAGCTCTCCAAACAAGATAAGGTTCGTATTGATAAAAATTCCTCCGAAAGACTGTTTCCTAAGCCTTCCGGACTGTGAATGAAAGGAATTCACAGTCCTGTAAATAAAAGGGTTTTTGCTGGAACCAAGACACAAAAATGGCACAAAAATAGGCTTTCAAAGTATTGAAGTGTATTGCAGGTAGGGGTGCTATGGCATAGCATAATCCTTATTACAGTATAACCACTGATAGATAAAGTTATCTGCCACCTCGAAACACCTTATAAAGACTTTTTCAGTGGCACATACTGATTCCTATATAAAAGCCCTTTGATGTAAAAGTCATCAATAATTGAGTCTACTTTTAGCCAGTTATGAATTCTCTGTATTTGTCTAAGATGGACAAACCTGGAAACATGTCCAAAACTTTTAATGAAATGAAATAACTCTACCTCTAGACCACAGCAGCTTCCCTGGTCAGAATCGAAGTGCCAAATTTGCAGTCCATCAGCAGAAGTAGCCTGCAGTATTGTACTCTAACCACTGCACCACCACAGCTCAGAGATATTCTGTCAGTCAAAGAATTCCAGCTGCAGGGTGCAAGAGAAGAGCCTTCTCTGCTGTGGCCCTGACATTTTGGAACATATTGTTCCCTGAAGTGAGATTGGCCCACATCCTCCTGACCCTCACCAAAAGCCTGAAGTAACTGGCTCTGCCAGCTGGCCTGGGATTCCAGGGGAGGGGGGAAGAGAATCACATTGGAAGTGGTTGATGGCAGTAGCTCCCACCACCCCATCTTACTCCCTTCTGTCCCATCTTTAATTATAATTGTGTATTCTTTTAATTATAATTTTGTATTCTTAATGTTATAGTTTTACTGCTTTTAATGTGGCAAGCCGCCCAGAGATGTCTTGTGGCAAATAAATTTCATAAATAAATAGTTTCCCAGTTCGGCCACAGAATATCACAGCAATAGATTTCTGAGACTTGCTTCTGAGAAACCCAGATTTCTCATTCATTGACAAATTTATTGTTCCAGGTTCAGGCACAGTGCAACATTCAAGCTGTGGTCCTGTCTGCTTTTGAGGAAGTTTTGAGGAGCCAAATAAGTTAGTGGGCAAAATTAGCATTGCCCAAGGAGGTGACTTCCAGGCCATCTGGCTACCCAACAAGACCAAAAAAGCCTATGAGTATTTCCATGGGTACCAAGAGCCATAGGGCAAAAAGAAGCTGTGTTGGCTGGGACTTCAGGACATCCTGGGACAATTTGCTTCTGGATGCTGCATTCAGATGACTGCTGACTTCTAGGAGTACTGCAGCTGCATACTTGCTGCTTGAGTTCCTGCTGCCAGATGCCATTCATATTGCTGGGGCCCTGTCTGTATTGACTGCTCTATTTTTGCATGGTGCCTACCTCCTATCAATTCTCTTACTGTAGTTTACACTGCAGACTATCTCAATTCTTTAGTTTTAAGGCAATAAGAAAAACTAGAAATCCGGAAAGACAATCTGGTATATGAGAATTGTTGAGGGAAATAATATTCACACCTAAATATTTTTTCCTGGTTGTTGTTTTTTTTAAGTCTCTAAAGCGATGCATGTGTAAATATAGCAGTACAGTTGTACGATATCAGAGCTTCATATAAATTAATTAAACAGGCTTCAGAGTGAAAACCTGTCCTTTCCAAATAGATGCACCTATTGATGAATTTGGAAGGAAAACAACCTGATAAAATCTACCATCAGAATCTTAAATAAAATACACGAACTGATGGATTTATGTTGGAATATTATCTGGATGAGCCAATAATGAATATTAGAATATTAGAACCAGGATTTGATGTCATGTAGGAAAAATAAGTGTCTAAAATGTAGTAGTAGACATTTGACTAAATTTAGCATCTAACATAACATAGCAATTGAAATTAGATGCTTGCAATCAATATTACACACTATCTGCCAGGAGATATGCAGCAGTAAGAGCTAACGATTGCTGACTTAGCTAATTTGGTACATTTTCTCTCTCTTTCTTTCTCTTTTTAATTTTAATCGTTCATTTCTTCAAATAGATTTTTTTTAATTTAATTTATAAATGTTAGAAATTCTGTTTATATAAAGCACCACACCGAGCAAACAGAGTACACTCACCATGTGCTTTACTGCTCAACTATATAATTATAACAGGAAACAGAAAACTCTACTTAGAATAGAGTGTATATACCAGTGACGGAACCTTTTTGACACTGAGTGCCCAAACTGGAGGATGTGCCGGAGTCCCAGAAACTCAGAGACCAGCAGGCTTGAGTGCATGTGTGCACCAGCCACCTGGTCTTTGGTTTACTGCATGTGCATGCATGCCAGGCAGCTGGTCTTTGCATGTGCTGGAGTGCCCGAAACCCGAAGATCAAGTGGCCACTGTGCGTATTCGCACAGCTGTTCTTTAGATTTCTGGCACTCCAGCACACACGAAGATCAGCTGGCTGGTGTGCATGCACATATCAAAAAACAGAAGAGCAGCTGGCAACAGCATGCATGCCCACAGAAAGAGCTCTGCATGCCACCTCTGGCACACATGGCATAGGTTTGCCAACACGGGTATATACCATAGATCCGAACTTATAAACACTCCCATCTACTGGCTAAATACTATAATAGTTGTTGCATAAAAATACATCGCAACAATGAATTCCAACAATGACAGGGATCAGCTTTACAAGATATTTTGGAATCACAACACACACACCCCAACATTTGCAAAATGCGCTTGAAATTCCTTTGCTTTAAGGTACATACACACAGTGTAGATTTTTAGTGAACAGTGTCATGAAGTATTTTTATATTAGATTCCAATTTTGCTGTGTAAGTTGCAAACAATTTGTTTCTCGTTGGATACCAACAATAGTATGATAGCTGAAGACGTGACAAGAATAAGTGTAGGAACACATCTAGAGGCAATTTAGTCATTTTTTTTACACTTTATTATATGGTGTGCTACTAGCTTTTATGTTTACTGTATGTGATTGATTTTTTTTTGTTTCAAAATTGTATTAGTTTATCAGACTATAAAATACAAAGAACATGAAAATAATGGGACACTAAGGGAGGGAAAAGGGAAAAGGAAAAATTGTGGGTTAAAGGGGAAAAAGAACGGAACAGGTGTTGACTTCTAACTCTCTTTAGCACAATAGAAGATAACAGCACTACAACCTCAACCTTTTATTCTTATACAATAATCTCTACTAGCTGTTTCTATGACAACAATTGGTTTCTTTAAAAAGATTTCCCCCCCCTTCCTGTCCCCCCCCTTCCTGTCCCCCCCCAAACCAGCCATTCATATACACTACCTGCCTCAAAAGCAGAAGTGATCCCACCTCTTAGCAATAAAACCGAACAAGCTCAGTTCTTCACTTACAGGTTTACTGTCAGTATAAAAACCCAACAGCGATAATCCACCTCCCATGGATGGAAATTATGGTTCTTGCCTGCAGAGTAGTGATTTAACCCCGAGAGTCCAGCACGAAAATTATGAATGTATTATTTTCATTGCAGGTGAGAAGAATGAAATATCTAATCAAAGAGCATCAAGCACTATTATTAGCTGCAGCAGGAATTAATCTGCTTTGTGTTCCACCCACCCCAGCCTCCATATTGCTCAAAATTCTTTAGCTGCTAAAGGAAAGAATGAGAGCTTGGTATCTGAACAAGGCACCCAAGAAGCATACTGTGAGGCTGTGTTTTCTAGCTAATGGTGCATGTAATCCTCAACAAACAACAATTCGTTTAATGACTGTTCAAAGTTACAACAGAACTGAAGAAAGTGACATGTCTGTTTTTCACACTTATATTGCAGCATCTCCACTGAGGCAGGACGTAAAGTGAGAATTAGACATTAAAAGTGAACATACGGGATCAGGGTAGACAGCCTCTTGGGGCCCCTTCTCATCTATATTAAAAGGCCACATAGGCAGAGTTGCAATTTACAAAAGAATGGGAAGTGAATGCCTAACCGCAGAGTTCAATAGTTCTCACAGAACCACAAGATTTAGCTAAAGTTTGCTTAGAGACATGTAGTCAGTACCAGAGGCGTAGCATGGGGGGTGCAGGGGGGGCCGGCCACACCGGGCGCAACATCTGGGGGGGCGCGCTCGCACCGCGCACCCCACCTGCCTCAGGCCGGCCTCCCGCCTCAGCCCCGTCCCGCCGCCGACGCCGCCCCGACAAAGTTTTGACACTCGCGGGAAGGGAGGCGGAGGCGCCACGGAGCTTCCCCTCCTACGGCATCGAGGGAGCGCGGAGAGGCGGGAAAAGGCCAGGCGGTGCTGAACGGGGAAGCCTGGGCGGAGGCGGCGGAGAGAGCCCGGGTGGAAGTCGCTAGCTCCGGCGGCCGGAGGGGTCCCCTGCTCAGCCCACCCGGGGAGGGTCGAGAATGCGAGCGAGGGGCCGGGAAGGAGGAGGAGGCGGAGGAGGAGCTCCCGCTGCAAATTGACACCCCGGCTGAGCAGGAGGAGGGGGGAGGAGGAACGCCCCCCTGCCAGACACCCCCTTCCGCTCCTCATCTCCCTCCGCCCCCACCCTTTTCCCCCGGGACCCCCCAGCGCCGCGCCCCCTCTCCGCGCCGGGCGTCCCCTCCCGCTCCCCCCCCCGCCCCCGATGCGCGCACTTTTCCGTCTCTTCCCACTTTTATTGTGGTTTGAAAGCGGAGCGAGGGACTATCTGGGGGAGGGTTAGGGGGCGCAAATTACTTGCCTTGCCCCGGGTGCTGACAACCCACGCTACGCCACTGGTCAGTACCTATGGCCCAAGACAAAAGGAGAAGTAAGACCCTATCTACTTATAAGGCTTTTTCCTCAAAGTAACCAATAGAAATGGGTAAAGTATTACCGTGTGATGCTGTCTTTGTCAAAGTATAAGAATGCATGTTTGCTATTAGAAGACTGTTCAGAAATTCATATGGCTATCTTGACTAGCTTTTCTGAATCTGGCTGCCGATAAATTTCTCCTGAATCCTGAGACATCTAAGGCCTGTCATTTCCTGCAACACCATAGTCATGTGATCAAAATCCAGACATTTGGCTACTGGCATGTATTTATGATGGTTGGCATTTCCCGGGGTCATGTGATCACCTTCTGACAAGCCAAGTCAATGGGAAGCTTACTTAAGTAACAAGGTTGTTAATTCACTTAACAACCTTGCTACCATCATAACTGCACTGATTCACTTAAAAACACCAGCTATAAATTGGGGCAAAACTCACTTAACAACTGTCTTGCTTAGGAAAGAAAAATTTGGGCACAGTTGTGCTCATAAGGACTACATGTATAGAGTGGGTGCCAAACTCAATTTCATTGAGGGCCACATCAGAGTTGTGTTTGACCTTGGAGGGCCAGGGTGGATGTGGCCGGACATGACCATGGTGGGTATGACACACTCATGTCGGGGGCACCTGTGGTGGCCAAGTGCTAAGGCAGGACTTTCCTGAGATACTCCCCAACTCTCATTATAATCTCCTTCCTTCCTCCTTCCTTCCTTCCTTCCTTCCCCTCTTTCCTTTCTTTTCCTTCCTTGATCTCTTCCCATCTTTCTTTCTCCTTTTGTTTTCTTCTTAGTTTGTTTTGATATCTGCCAGCAAAAACAGAACTTAGAGGGCCCTGTACAGCTCCCTCACACCCCATTTTTCACCATGACAGCCTCCTGCAGACCTCTACCAGCAAAAACAGAGCTCAGGAGGCCACAAATGGTCCCTCTGAGCTCCATTGTCGCTGGCAGAGTACCGTGGCCCAATTCCTAATAACCTTCAGGCCAGATGCAGCCTGCAGGGCTTGAGTTTGACACCCCTGCTGAATAGGAACATCCTTGAGGATGGGTTTTGTCACTTGAAGGGTGTTACAAAGTCTTTTCACCTCAAAAGTAAAAGCAAAAATATGAGAATGCTATAGAGATTTCAGCAGAATATTTGTGCTTCTAAATATAAAGTCAGCTAGACACTGAGTTCTTTACAATGGAACGTAGTAGCATGGATAAACTCTTTTTGTAGTGAGTTCTACAGAAATGCCCATGTTGTTTTGTTGACAAGAGTGAAAAAGCTTCTTGGATGAGAAGCAAAGCAACTTCAAAGAAAAGCAGAAAGTCCAGTAGCCTCTTGAAAAAAGCACCTTTGGGACAACCATGATCTGGATCACTGAGGATCTCCATAGACAACAGTTGAAGGGTTTGTCACCATTCAAGAAAAGTTTATTTCCTTTCTTTCTCTTCCCTTTTTCCTTCCTTCCTTCCTTCCTTCCTTCCTTCCTTCCTTTCTTTCTTTCTCTCTCTTTCTTTTAATTCCTAGTACTGTAGCCTGAAATTCCACTTTCTCAACAGGTCTGGGCCTGATTAGAAATCACATTTTTTTTTGATGGGCAAGGAACCACAAGAATCATATAGTCCAATTCTTTGCAATAGGAAGGAAGGCCAGTTAAATCATCAAGAGGGACTGCCTGACCTCTTCTTAAAAACCTTCAGAAATAGAAAACCTCTACATTTCTATAGGAATTCCATTTTGTACAGATTTTATTATCAATAAGGGTTATTTAGCAGGTGGGGTTTAGAGCAGACCACTCTACCATCAACCACACCCTGATCCTATACTATCTAGCTTTAAAATACTCTACCCTCAGGAAGGGCTGACTTTGTGTTGCCTTTATAGATTTAAAGGCTGCTTTTGACAGCATACCCAGACATAAACTGTGGGGCAAACTTTCCTCCTGGGGCATTGACAAAAGACTACTCTGGCTCATCTCCCAACTGCATGAGGGGACGGAGGCAAAAGTGGGCCTTACCCCCCCCCCCAAAGGGGACCATTCCAACGCTATCCCCGTTAACAAGGGAGTCAGACAGGGATGTATACTGGCACCCCTTCTTTTCAACTTATACATTAGTGATTGGAGAAGGGCACTAATGAACCAACTGGATTATATTCATGCCCCTAGACTAGCTGACTATAGGTGCCCACTTTTGCTTTATGCCGATGATGCGTCGATCCTTTCTTTCTCCCTGGTAGGTTTGCTTAGGGCTCTTAAAATTCTATCCAACTATTGTAACGATAAACCATTAACCATTCTAAGTCCAAGATTATGATCTTTTCAAGAAGCAGGAAATTCTCTCAATGGAAGCTTGGCAGCATACCAATGGAACAGGTCCACAGATTTCAATATCCAGGCATTTTTTTCCAACACAATGCCAAATGGCTTGCACAGGTTGAGTCCCTTCGCAACAAGGCCAAAATCTTCTTCCATGCTCTTCTGCATTTTTTCTACTCGGAGGGAGTCCATCATATTCCCTCAGTATTAAAAATATATAGGGCAAAGGTGATAGCTGCCATTACATATGGTGCTCCCCTTTGGGTTCCAGCAAATATTTCCTGTCTCGAGTCTGTTCAAAGCCAGTTCTTATGCCATTTAATGGGAGTCCCCATGTGTGTGAGTAATGCTGCAATCCATCTGGAATTGGGCATTCCATTGCACGATACCGTTCTGTGGAAACATGCAATTGGCTACTGGCTGGCCCTGTGAGCCAGACTTCCAGTCTATTATTTAGGACAATGCTTATGGCAGAATGACTTCCACAGCCCCTGGGCCAGCAATATCCATGCCAAACTTATGAAGATAGGCATCTCCCCCATTGACGCTTTTATACTTGGCCCTGATGCTGCTAAATCGTTGATATCCCAACGTCTGGATGATATTGAAAGACAACAGGATTTGGCACTTGGTGCAGGAATTTGTTCCCCATTTTCTCATGGTATTTTTCCCCTGACACCCCCCCTAAATACCTCTCTGAGTTACCTTTCATTAAATTCAGGCTGGCAGTTCTAAAGGCACGCTTTAACGTGATCCCCTCAAATGCCCTAGATAGCAGACTTTCAGGGGGTGTAAAGCCCACCCACTGCTCATGTGATGGCAAACCCTCGGAATCATTACTTCACATTGTATTTACATGCCCCTACTACCGGGAGGAAAGACTACAACTTATTTCCCCCATCTAACTGGAAATCTTAAGTCTTCATGTTTTACTCCAGGACACCGACTCTAAGATCACACTAAAGGTTGCAAAAACTTTTGCTGCAGTCCTGGCATGTAAGAACCGTGGCAAGGGTCGGGTTGGTCCCACTGGCTGAGGCCAGTTATACTGACTGTTTGCAATGTACCACTTGGTGGTTGCATAAGGTGCCGATATGTAGATTTCATGTAAACTCTCATAAGGTATCTACCATTTATGCAAAAAATTTGAATTGCTGAACTGCTGACCTTTTCTGATCGACAAGCTTAGCGTCTTAGCCACTGAGCCACCTAGTAGTGACTATAGTCTGTGACATTTAAGATTAAAACAACAAAAGCAAATATCAGCAGCAGAGTTCACCTAACATCCTAGTCCAAATGCCTAGGGAAATACCCAGCGCTTCAAAGTCTCGAGAAAGGACAACTGTTAGGCTATATGGATTTGAAAAATGCATCTAATATTAGTGTTGCTATGCCACAGAATGGTTATTACTGCAGACAAGGCCTAACTCCTGGGTCCAACAAGATGACCCTGATTAATGGAAGAGTTCCAGGGTATGACTTCTCTCCTAGACCTGTCAGGCTGAGCAGAAACAAGGAACCAGAGATTATCTCAGTCAATCATAAAAATGTTGAAAATTGCTGATTAAAAATAGATTCCTGTGGGACCTACTGATAACAGGTCTCCTAGCTGATTGAGGTCTCTGAGTGAGATTAACCGATCCAGTTGCAGATCCAATTCCTTCAATATTTCACTTTATTCAAATCATGACTTCCTTGGACTCACTATAGTGGGAAAATAGGAATTGGATTTCTTTGCTTTTTTCTCTCTTGCTTCTCTGTTAAAAACGTTTCATTGAAAATAAGCCATGAGTTCACTCTCCCCACCCCACGCCAATTGTCTTACTCTTGCTGTGGACATATTTAAATATACTCTTTTTTGCTAGATTTTGCCTCTCTTTTAGCCTTTAGGTGATTTTCAGTCATTACCTTTCAGACTTCATGCTTAGATTCCAAAGATGAAGCTTTGTAGACTTCAAACATTCTGATTGTGAGGAACCATACCTTCTGCACTCAAAATGATAATTGAAAGTGTTAGGAAGATTTTGGCAGGAAACACTGCCAAATCTAGTTGGCAAAAAGGCAAAAAAAAAGTTAGACAGGGATGGGGATTCAATAGTTCCTTTCATATTCCCTCATGCACAACAATGATCTCCAGGTGCATCACTTTGATTGGAAGCAGGAGTTGGCAAATTTGAATCTAATGTTTGGATAAATATATTTATCTACTGATTAGAAGTATACCTAGTGGATTGACCCTGTCTAATACTGCCAGATAACTATACTTCTTCCTGGGAAATAGTTACCCCAAGAAACTGAGTCTCTATGGTTTGTCCAGTGATGCCACCTTAATCTTAGAGTCAGAGTAAGCTAAATCAATACTAAGGCAAAGGATCATAGATATAGGTCAACCAGAAATTGCTGATTTCTCTCATAATTGCAAACCAACCAAATTTTAGTGCCTAAATCAATCTCATATTTATACCAAATGTCAATTCACAAAATTAGGAAAACCTTAAATATAAAGGTTCCCCTCACACGTATGTGCTAGTTGTTCCCAAATCTAAGGAGTGGTGCTCATCTCTGTTTCAAAGCCAGAGAGCCAGCGCTGTCCGAAGACATCTCCGTGGACTAAATGACGAAGGTGCATGAAACACTGTTACTTTCCTATCAAAGGTGGTTCCTATTTTTCTACTTGCATTTTTACATGCTTTCGAACTGCTAGGTTGGCAGAAGCTGGGACAAGTAGCAAGAACTCACTCCATTACGCAGCACTAGGCATTAGAACCAACAAACTGCTGACCTTTCTGATTGACAAGCTCAGCGTCTTAGCCACTGCACCTCCACCTCCCAAGGAGAACCTTATCTTAGCTCAATTTAATACTCTCCCCACAGTTGTCCTGGAAGGAAAATGTAGGAAAACCCTACATGAAACCCAATACTGCCCCTGCAATACAGTTACCAGTCAGAGATTGGTTGCTGCCGGTTTGGCCTGGCTTAGCCGAACCGGTAGTGGAATTCAGGCCTGGGTCGCAGAACCGGCAGGGACCCAGGCCTGCCATGCCCCAGAACCAGTTCCCTCGCTATCGCTTGGCTGCAAATTATTTTGGATTTTAGTGACTGCGTGTATGTGGTTCACTGTAAATTGTTCTGCACATGCACACAGAATTATTTATATTGAATAGCACATGCGCACACAGCGCCCATTTAGCATGCGCACATTGCATGCAGGTTGCAAACCGGCAGTAACACCAGCAGCAACCCACCCGTTACCAGCTCATATTGTTCTGTATTGCTAGTTCTACAGGACATTTGGTACCAGTTGATTAGCCTTGTTTTATTTAAACTTCTGGAGCACTCTAATAACTTTTAAATCAAAATAAATGCATTTCTTTAAAAGTAGCTACATTTTACTACATTATATGCAACCTTCACCCACCAATAGTTGCTAATCATTCTTGTTGTTAGGGGATAGATTTGCGTTGTTCACTTTATTGAATGTACTGTTTTGGTCAATGGCTGAAACAAAACTTCTGCCTGTAATATATCGATTATCGTTAAAAAATATTTTAAAAGGACACAAATGTGTCCTTTCCAAAGACTGAGCAAATATTCCCTTCCTTTTTCCCCTGCTTGCATGGCTAATTGATGGGCCTAAACAATGACAGCTGTAGCAAAAGGATATTTGCATAAGGTAATAATAATAATAATAATCTTTATTGTCATTGTAATAATATTGTAATAAAATTACAATGAAATTGGTTTGAGCGCCGTGCCAACACCTGCACCAGGTGGAATACAAACAGCAGTGACAGCCACAACAGGAATCTCTCCAGGCAAACAAAATGGCCGACAAATGACAGTTGAAAAGGATGAATTGTACTTTGTCTTTTATTATCCATTTCTTCAAATCTGTTTGGCATTTTAGGAGTTGGTAGAAGAAGAGCACATCTCTTTTTCTTTTTTATTTCTTGTTGCAATGAACTTTGAGGAATCGCACTTGGCATTTTTTCTTCTCTCTCAGCTTTCCCAACAGAAAAGGATGGAATTTCTGGTAGGGGTGGTGCTCTCTGCTTCTTCATTTCAATTCCTGCAGTTGCCCCTTGTATATTCCCAAGAGTTAATGAGGGTGCCACTGTTACAGAACATAAACTTTGTGAAGAATCTGCGATCATTTTTCTTACTTGTCCTAAAAAATCAGAGTAATCCTTTTTTTCTTTAACTGATGTGTCACAGCCAGTTAATATGTTTGTTTCTCTATAATTCACAGTAGGTTCAGAGCGAGTTTTTGATGGAAAAGTCTGCTGTGACACCAGGAGCTCAAAGCTGCTGCGCCTAAGCACGCCGCCATCTTGGATGGAATTTTAATGTTTACAGAGCCGTGTTTTGTTCCTGGACTATTACTTTAGAGTATTATTTACTACATTATAGTAATAGACCAACCTTGTTCTTATCTGAGAAAGAAACTTTCTTCCATGATAATAAAGGTAAGATCAGATCTAGGGCCCCAAGGACAGAGGTCTAGTCAGTGTTACCCTGAAATGAGTGCTGTCCTCCATTGATCCTGATCCTGAAGTGAAAACCCTCTATTGACCTCTTTATAGAACAACCTCAAGGAGACTGTTGGGCCTGACAGAAGCCTCCAAGATGCTGCCTTCTCAGACATTTCAAAAATAGTCTTCCTGGGTCCTTTGTTAGTATGGAGGCGCGAGGTGACTTTACGTGATAAGCTAGGTTCAGAATCTATCCAAGGAATGGGATAGCAGGACTTGCCAGGGGTGGGATTCAGCTGGTTTGCACTGGTTTGCGTGAACCGGATGCTAATTTTACATCTGGTTCACTGAACTAGTAGTTGCAAGGACTGGCTGGCCCCGCCCACCCTACTCCCCCCCTCAGAAGTCTCCATGCAGCCCATTTTGGATGCCAGATAAGTGCAGGGCCCTGGAAGGGGCTCTGGGAGAGCGAAAAATGGGCCTCCTGGAAATTCCAGAAGTCTGGAAATGGACCTGTTTCCAGTCTCTGGAGGGCCTCCAGAGTCCGGGGGAGGGAGTTTTTGGCTTCCTGGAGGCTCAAGAAGAGCCTCCGAAGCCTCAGGAGGGTGAAAATGCCCCCCACCATGGGACAGGAGGCTGAGTAAGCCATGCCCACCATCACCACACCCACCCAGAAACTGGGCAGAGAACCAGTTACTAAAATTTTTCAATCCTATCCCTGGGACTTACTCTTAAAAATAACACCAGTTCTAGAGAGCCGTGGCTTCAGAAAACCATCTCTAGCCTTATATTTCCACACATTGAAGAATACATCTAAGATTAAACTCTGAAATCCAGAAGAATTTGCTGAGACAGAGAAAGTATTTTCTCTCTAACATTCTGAAAGTACTAGACAGAAGTTTCCTGAAGATGGGCTCCAGCATGAGTTCAAAAGCTTGGAAGACAAAATCTATGGTCCCAGTGACTGGCCCAGATTGGATCCAGTTTTTCCTCATCCTTTTATTTTTCCTTGTCTTTAGTTCACAAAAAGTGCAACTCCTTAGCATGCATGTGCTACTGTATGCTTTATAAAACTTTAACCCTCTTTGCTATGGTAAGAAGTCTGAAAATTCTAGCTTTCTTTGTTGTTGCAAGACTCTCTATTGTTCCCTCCTGTGTTTTTTTCCTTTCCTCATTTCCCCTGTGACACTCTGACCTTCTCCTTCATCTTTCTCTCATTGAACTGACTACGTTACTCTCTGAAATCCTTCCCTTTTTATTTTGAACTAAATGTGAAATTCTCAAAATGCATTAACCGCTTATTTGATTGCCATTTGTCTTTAACTTCAAACAGGCTTTGTGCTCAATTCTGCATAAACTGCCAATAACTTATTATTTGACTATTCAGTACCCTATTGGTCTCAAATATTATTTAAGGATTTGTATTGATTGGCTATTAATTATGGTTTTGTCTGGGGAATTTCAGAATGTATAAGCCTGTTAAATCCTCAATAATATCCTTAAAGACTTGACACTCTGGGAGTCCCCCAATTCAAGATAAAATATGTGAAATAGCAAGTGCCTGATCTTCCACATGTACAAAGGATAGATCCTAAAGAAATTCCTCACTGCTAAAATGACAAAATTTTATTGTTCTTTATTTGCGCAAGAAATGCAGGACAGGCACATAATATATATTTAACCCAAATCATAATACCCTAACTTTAATAAGAATTTAAGATGATTCCATAATGGTAATCCACTGGAATGAGAACTGTCCTCAGCTTAGCAAGTGGTACAATTGCGAGATTTTGTCTGCTGTTCCGTTCTTCCTTTCTCTGCTACATAGTAAAATTAGAATTCCTCTTGTCACAAGACAAAGGGGAAAAGATGAATCAGATGGCCATCAAAAGATCTGATGAGGAAGCAGATCATCTCTGGGCAACCCATGGCCCTCTGATATTGTTCAATTCAATTAAATTTTTAATTAGGCTTTTAAGGGTTTCTGGGGTGGGGGAGGGGTTTACTCAGTCAGAGGGGGGTCAAGATATAGGGCCGGCCGGCGGAAGAAGGTTAAAGGAGGAGTCCACTAGGGAAGGGGGACTGGGGGTCGTCTCTGTTGAGGGCCGTCCCATTCGACTGGTCTTGGGGAGGGGCAGGGGCGGTGGGAGACAGGATGTCCATCGTGGGTTGGGGACGCGCGGTCGCTGGTTAAAAGCGGTCGCCTGCCCCAACCCCCTGTGCTCCACTCGTAGGCTAGGCGGTCAGGGACTACAGAGCCGGGGCCCTAGGTTGATGTTCTGTAACGCCAGGTCCGTGGTGAACAAAGCCCCCATCATTAATGACCTTGTGTCAGAGGGGGACCCGGACCTGGTGGGAATCACGGAAACCTGGTTGGGCCTCGAGGGGGGTTTACCCCTCGTGGAAATGTGCCCACCAGGCTACCGTGCATTTCATCGGCCTAGGGCCCTAGGCAGGGGTGGGGGGGGGGTGGCGGTTATTGTTAAGGAAAGTCTGGAGCCGAAGGAGACCACTGTGCCTCAGACGACCGGCTGTGAGTCCCTCTTTGTGAAGTGGGGCCTAGGGAGGCAGTTGGGCTTGCTGATTGTATACCTGGCTCCCCGCTATGTAACAGCAGCCCTGCCCGAGCTACTCGAGGTGATCGCCGCGATGGCGGTGGAGACCCCCAGACTTATAGTCATGGGGGACTTTAACCTGCCATCGGCGGGCGAAACATCCGAGGCGGCTCGGGAGTTCATGGCTTCCATGACGGCCATGGACCTGACCCAAGTAGTTCAGGGCCCCACTCACGAGGGAGGACACACGCTGGATCTGATTTTTGTCTCTGGATTAGTGATCTAGGAACAGGGGATTTAGTCATCTTACCCTTGTCATGGACAGATCACTCTCTCCTTCGGATAGACTTTCCAACCGTCACACCTCACCGCGGGGAGGCGGAACCGGAAACACCAAGTTGGTTCCGCCCCAGGCGCCTGATGGACCCGGAAAGGTTCCAGAGGGAGCTTGGGCCAGTACTTGTATCCCTGCCCCGCGGCTCGACTGAGGACCTAGTGGCCGCATGGTATAGTGCGGCCACGGGGGCCTTGGACCGAGTCGCACCCTTGCGGCCTCTCATGCGGCGTCGAGTCACCCAGGCTCCTTGGTTTACCGAGGAGCTTCGGGAGATGAAACGCCGCAAGAGACGCCTAGAGAGTAAGTGGAGATCTTCTCGATCCGAATCTGACCGAACACTAGTGAGAGACCATATTAGGACTTACTTAGTGGCGCTAAGGGTAGCCAAACGTGAGTATTGTGCCACCCTTATCGCGTCCGCGGAAAACCGCCCTGCCGCCCTGTTTGGGGTGACCCGCTCCCTCCTTCATCTGAGGCCGCGGGAAGCCCCTCTGCAGGGTCGAGCAGAGGAATTTGGAGTTTTCCTGCAGGACAAAATCACTCAGATTCGGAACGAGCTGCCCTCCACTAGTGGCCCGGTCGAGATGCCCGGTGCTGGTCTTGAGATAACGCCTTGGGAGGAGTTCGACTTTGTTACTACCGAGGATATGGACAGGTTGCGGAGGAACCTTAGAGCCACCACATGTTTATTGGACCCGTGCCCCTCCTGGCTTGTACTGGCATCCTGGGAGGTGACACGAGGCTGGCTCCAGGGTATTGTGAATTCATCTCTGAGTGAGGGGTCCTTGCCTACCGTCTTGAAAGAGGCGGTGGTGAGGCCCCTCCTCAAGAAGCCATCCCTGGACCCGGCTTTATTAGAGAACTATCGTCCCGTCTCCAACCTTCACTTTTTAGTGAAGGTTGTTGAGAGTGTGGTGGCTCAACAGTTCCCTCGACATCTGGAGGAAGTTGATTATCTAGACCCGCGCCAGTCCGGCTTCTGGCCCGGTCACAGTACCGAGACGGCATTGGTCGCGTTGGTGGATGATCTCTGGAGGGCTCGGGATAGAGGTTGCTCCTCTATCCTGGTCCTGTTAGACCTCTCAGCGGCTTTCGATACCATCGACCATGGTATCTTATTGCACCGATTGGGGGGGTTGGGGCTGAGAGGCACCGTTTTACGGTGGTTCTCATCCTACCTCTCTGGTCGGTCGCAATGGGTGTTGGCAGGAGGGCAGAGGTCGGCCCCGAGGCCCCTCACATGTGGGGTTCCTCAGGGGTCGGTCCTCTCGCCACTTCTGTTCAACACCTACATGAAGCCACTGGGCGAGATCATCCGTGGTTTTGGGGTGGAGTACCATCTGTACGCTGATGACACCCAGCTGTACATATCCACCCCAAACCACCCCAACGATGCCGTCGAGGTGCTGTCCCGGTGTCTGGAGGCCGTACGGATCTGGATGGGTAGTAACAAACTCAAACTCAACCCGTCCAAGACCGAGTGGCTGTGGTTTCCGGCACCCCGGTTTAGCCAGATAAATCCAACACTGGCCATTGGGGGCGAACATCTTGCCCCCGTGGAGAGGGCGCGTAAACTTGGGCGTCCTTCTGGATTCCCGGCTGTCCATGGAGGACCATGTGGCGGCCGTGGCCAGGGGGGCGTTCTATCAGGTTCGCCTGATACGCCAGTTGCGCCCCTTACTAGACCGGGGGGCCCTTCGCACAGTCACTCAAGCGCTCGTGACATCTCGGCTGGATTACTGTAACGCTCTCTACATGGGGCTCCCCTTGAGGTGCACTCGAAAGCTGCAGTTAGTGCAGAATGCGGCCGCGCGGGTGGTTATGGGTGCCTCTAGGCAAGCCCACGTAACACCTCTCCTGCGCGAGCTGCACTGGCTGCCTGTGGCCTTTCGAGTGCGCTTCAAGGTGTTGACCACCATCTTTAAATCGCTCCATGGCTCGGGGCCTAGCTATATACGAGACCGCCTCCTGCCCCATACATCCCTTCGTCCGGTCCGCTCCCACAGAGCGGGCCTACTCCGGGTGCCGTCGGCCGGGCAATGCCGGCTGGCGACACCCAGGGGAAGAGCCTTCTCTGTGGCGGGCCCAGCCCTCTGGAACGACCTACCCCCCGACCTTCGCACTACCTCGGACCTCCGCCTCTTCTGCCAACGTCTTAAGACGTACTTATTCCAACAAGACGGCCTAGGATAGCCCCCCGCGTCTGACTTTTAAATATAAATTATAATTTGATTATGGTCTTAATAAACGGGTTTTAGCACGGGTGAATTAATTTAATATATTTTTAATTGATGTATATTGTATTTATGGTTTTATATAATGCCTGTGCGCCGCCCTGGGTCCTAACAAGGAGAAGGGCGGGGTATAAATTTAATAAAATAAAATAAATAAATAAAATAATTACAACTGCTAGTATCTCTCACTTGTTCCTCTCTTGGCTTGAAATACTGGAGTTTTTAGCTGAGGAACATCTGGAGGAACATTGCTATATTCCTAAGATTTAATTTCATTAGTTGCAGGCAAGAACTGACTACAAGTTTGTGTCATGAATTCTCAGAGAAAATCATTACACATCCTGAAGAAGAATATAACTTTATTATTGTCATAGACCAGCAATAGACAGAAATAGTACTGACATTAATAGTGGATAATACGAGGGTGATTCAATAAATAAGGTGAATTTTTCTGTATAAGGACTTTTAATACAGATAGCTTACTTTTTTATTTTTTGTGTTTTACTACTTTTTCACATGGATTTAATTTCTTATGCAGATTACAAAAAAACCTTGAGAGTTTTACCGATTAACAAAGATGGCCGACCAAGAAGCATGCTCCAGGATTGAACAGCGGTCAGTTATCAAGTTTTTGGTTGCTGAAGGGTGCAAACCCATTGAAATTCATAGGAGAATGTCAACTGTGTATGGTGCCACATGTTTCAGCCAAAACAATGTCTACAAGTGGTCTATATTGTTTAAAGAAGGATGGAGCAGTGTTGAGGATGAAGGCAGGCCTGGGAGGCCTACAGAAGTGAGGTCTCCTGAGGTGATCGAATCAGTCAATGACCTCATTCACTCTGACAGAAGGGTGACAGTGGATGACATTGCAAGGACTTTGAGCTTATCTGTTGGGACAGCACACAAAATTGTCCATGATGACCTTGGCTACTCAAAGGTCAGCTGCAAGTGGGTGCCAAAGGCCTAAAGGTGCAAACCATCAACGAGCTGGGCTGGGAACTGTTCCCTCATACCCCTTATAGCCCAGACCTTGCCCCTTCAGACTTTCACCTGTTTGGTCCCTTGAAAGCGTTCACAAGAGGCACAAAGTTTGAAAGTGATGATGAAGTCAAAAGTGTTGTGAGCGACTGGCTGAGACATCAGTCTAAATATTTTTACCCTGAGGGAATACGGAAGCTTGTGCACAGATGGGAAAAGTGTGTGACAGTGCTGGGAGACTACGTTGAAAAATTAAAAAAAAAGTAAGCTTCTATCTGTATTAAAAGTCCTTATACAGAAAAATTCACCTTATTTATTGAATCACCCTCATAACACCCTCTTAAGAAAATGCTTGTTCTCAAACTGTTACGGTCACTCCCTAGTTTACGTGAGTGGAGAGCTGATAAGTATGTGAGTAAATATAATTTTCCAAAAATTGTTAGAGATATCTCCCAAAAATTGGCACAGGTTGACAGCTGTAATTCTGTAACCATTTTTTTTCTCTTGTGGATATTGCAGCAACACAGAATTTTGCCACTGCACCCGTGGTAGCCAGGTTTGAGTCCTGGAAAGAAAGCCTACATAAAAGTTGTCTGACCTCCCTAGCAATCTCTCTACTAAGGGGAGAATATATACTGACCTGTAAACTCTATATAACTCACAGTACAATAAAACATGTGAGATATCTTCGACTTCTCCTTTACCCCATATACATACCCGTTCTGCTATTGGTGTTCTCTTATATCTTCCCTGGAGGAGTGCTGGGGGGAGAATGTTAAATCTGGCTCTGAAGAAAGCTATTCTTTGCTTTGGGAAGATCAAAACATTTAGATATCTTGCCGATTCCCAGGCACCCTGTTTGATTCTGTCCCTACTGTGGAGAGGCAACCCATTTAGTTCTCAGAACTCCATGTCCTTTACTCTATTGATTACTACTTGCTGTGCTGGGTCAAAGCCTAGGGGCATTAAGAATACTGGTGAGAGGCCATAAGAGACCAGTTTGCGGTCTATCACCTGTTTGCAGAGGGAGGGGAAGTCGTCAAGTCAACACTAGCAGGCACAGTCCATCCGGAAAGAAATGCATTTTAAACCAATGAATGATCATCCTCCTCCAGGCTCTTATTACACATCCTGAATTCCTGGAACTTATTGGAAATGTAGTAGGTACTAGATCTAATTAAGTACCCACTTTTAAGGAAATCGGTTTATGAATGTAAAGCTTTTCTTCTGTTTTCCTAAAGACCCTGGTATTAGGGATGAAGCACACTAGACTTAGGAAAGGATTAACGTGATCTATAGTACTATAGGGAAGATTGGTTTAGTGATTAATTTCATGTTATACCCTTGGGAACAAAACAGCAGAGTGCATTTGTCTCTATAATCCCTTTTCCCAAATGTAATTACAAATGGAATTGATCAAGTCATGTGTTTCTGCCACAGACACATTAGAATTGCTAGGGTATGTAATAACTTAGTACAGACCATCGGTCGTCAGAGCTAAAGGAAATTGGATACAAGACTCTTTCTTTAAAAAAAGAAAGAAAAGTGATAATTTTTTAGAATAGTTTTTAAACTCCAGAGTAGCTTTTCCTAAAAAGCAACTGGACTTTCTTGGTTTTTTTCTTTCTTTGAAAACATTTCACTCTCATCCAAGAAGCTTCTTCAGAAGTGAAGTTTTGATAAGATCTCCTCCCAAAATGTACTTAAACTCAGTTCTGAAATTCTGATGACTGCCTTTTTACAGTCATGTGATCGTATTTTGGGTACTTGGCAACTGGCCCGCATTTAAAATCCTATGGTCATATGACTGTAATTTCTAGAGTTTTGCATTGAAAATCAGCAATTTTCAATGCAAACATTGGGTTTACTTAATGACCACTGCAAAACACATTCATAAAAGCAGGTCAGTCATGTGATGACTGATTTCATGAGCATCATGCCTTATAACTGTAATGAAGGCTGTCCATTAGGGTCATAAATCGAGATTTAACCAGTACTTTCTTTAAATCTGATAATCTCAGTGATAATTGTCCAACTGGTGAACCCAAAACAAGAAAAATCTCTCGGGAGCTTTGAATTCCCAAAAGTAAAACTTTGCTGGATTTTGATATTGAAGAAACAAAACCAGCTCTGATTTTCCTGCACAAATGCTTGCATAGTTAAACAATAGCTTCCCTTTTCCCCTCACTCCTAGGTTATCACATTGTCCAATTATGAGGCGTCCTTTTGCTATGGAAACAGTCCATCTCTTTCTCGAGCACCTGCAGTTGGTGACCTTGATGGTTTCCAGGCTCTCATGATCTGGGCACCACTTCTCAGCATTCCATTCTACCCTTCCTTCCCCCTCCCCTAGTTTATTTGCAAGATGAATAGCAATAGAGTTTGAAAGAATCAAAGCAGTTCAATCTTCACACACAGCCTTCTTTCCACCATCCACCTTCACACCTCTTTAATAGACAGGGTGCAGTGAAATGAATGTTTACCTATTTTATTTTGTACAAAAATCTTCACCCAACTGAACAGAACTCATTCCTTGCTGAATGTCAGATTACCACCAAACTTGAAGAAATTCTATTCCAAATCAACAAAGAGTTGCAGGCTACAGTTTTGTCAAAGCTCTTAGAGAACAAATAAAGGCCTAGTATTGAGAATTTACCTGAATCACCAAACAAAACTTTAAAAAATACCAAGACCCCCCATAAAAAGGTATACTTCCACATAGTTTGAAATCTGTCCTCTGGTGTTAAGGGGGTAACTTTTTTAATCTGTTGACTCGTTAAAACAGCATGAAAGTTGTATGGAGGACTTGCATATACCAGAGATTTTGAGTCAGCACAATGTGTGATGTATTGTTTATTTTATTGTTCCTTTTTGATCTGCAAAGAAATCACTTGTTCAGTAGCCTGTGGGTGTCAGATAACTGAATGTAACAATCTTTGCAAATATTATTTCGGTATTTATTTGTGGTCCCCAAAGGATTACAGCCAGTGATTAAAATGGGCCTTTTTTTGCATTGTTTTTAATTACAATACCACCTCGTGGTTAAGCAAATGGTGAATTTGAAAAATCTCTCCTGACTGTATTTTGCTTTTCTCCTGCCTTACTTGTGAGGTGTGCAAATGAAACTTTAATGGCAATATTTTCTTTCTATTTAACCAGTCCAAAAAAATCTAACAATGCCAAATGGTAATGTAAACCCAAGAAATAGTCAAGACTTCAATTCTGAGTTCTTGATAACTCTGCCAACAAGACTTGCAAGAGATCCGAGTGGAGGGGAAAACATTCAGGCAAAAAGCACTTTTCTGCAGCTAAAACAAATTGCTTTATATATTTGTTAAGCCTTTGTTGCCTTTAATTCTTGTGGTCAGGTGTTTTTCCTTCACCTCACTGTCACACTTTGCTTTGACAAGCTGCCTAGCAGGTGTTCTCAGTTCCAGGGACAATTATTTCAGCTAGGATAGGAATTCAATGTAACTGAAATAGGACAGAATTTTCCATTTCTTGCTACGTGTGGCTTTAATTCTGAAATCTCAGAGTAATGTTGAAGAGAAACTCCAGAGGGGTGTGTGTTTTTTTTCTTTGCAAAATGTAGCCTTACAGGAAGGAAGTCAGATGAAAAGCAGATCCAAATCAAGAGAAATTCAGACAGATAACTAACATGGCCTGACTTTAATCATTTGAAGGTCTCTAGGCTATAGGATGCAGGAGATGGGCAAAGTGGGAGGGATTGGTCACTAGGGATTGGTCACTGAAGGTCTCTAGGCTATAGGATGCAGGAGATGGGTGGGTGCATGGGAGGGATTGGTCACAAGGGAGTTGGGTGGGTCCAAGGGATTGGCTTACAGGGTGGTGGGGAGCACAGAGCTTCGGCTTCAAGAACAATTATTCCATTCTTCTATAGTTTGGTGGTTAGTTAGTATCGGTGTGATAAAAAAAAAAAGCATTTAAACCAAGATTGATGTCTTTAATGGGGGTCTTAATCAGACTTTGCGACAAGCCTGCTTGTGCCAGTGGATAACCCATCACTTGCATGAAGATCCAGCCAGGTAAACCTCCCATCCCTATCCAACCATGGGAAAAAATGGCCATGGATTTCATTGTTGAACTACTGGAGAGCCAGTAATTGGGACGGTGATAGATCTCAAAACAGGCCCATTTTGTGGCCTGTTCTACCCTTCCACCCACCAGAAAGCTAGTGAAACCTATTCGTGGTTCATATATATTGCCTCCATGGTATTCCCAAGAAGATAATCTCTGATTGGGGGATACAGTTTACCGCCAAATTCTGGTGTAAGTTCCTGGTGATGGTAGGGTCCTCAAAAGGCCTTAGCTTGCCTTTCCACCAGCTATCAACGGGGCTTCTGAGAGAAAAAATGCAATAGTGGAACAATATTTGGGTTGCTATATTAACTACCAGCAAACTGATTGGGCTGAATTATTTCCCTTTGCTGAATTAGCGTATAACAACACAATTCACAGCAGTACTAGGTTTACCCTTTTCCAGATGACTATTGGGGAAGACGTTTGTACCAATACCTGAGTGTCCCCATGTGGGCCCCTAGGATCTATGGTTACAGGACTGGGTGTGCAGATGCAATGAGTATGGAGAGTGGTCTTGGAGGTATTACGATAGTCAGCAGCAGAATATAAACAAGCTAAGAAACTAAGGCTGAAGTTAATTGGTCCCTTCCCCAAAGTGAAGGTTATAACCCTGGTCACAGTCCAGCTCTGACTTCCCCGGTTTTGGGGGAAAACCCACCCAGCCTTCCACTGCAGCCTACTCCATCTGACCCATACATTCCAGATAAGAGGACCACCCATTCAGCCGCCCCCACCTATCACAATCGGATCCTGCCCCATATATCCTCATGGCCGATTCGCTCCCACAGAGAGGGACTTCTCCGGGTGCCGTCCACTAGACTTTGTCAGCGGGCGACGCCCAGGGGAAGGGCCTTCTCTGTGGCGGGCCCAGCCCTCTGGAATGACCTTCACCCCGATATCAGGACAACCACGGACCTCCGCTCCTTCCGCTTAAAATTAAAGACGCACTTTTTTCGTCTGGCCGGCCTTGGGTAGTCTCTTTTTAGGTTAGGGGTTTTTAGGGGTAATTTTTAGTTTAGTTTATGGGTTTTAGCGCAGGATCAATTTAATCTATTTTTAACTTTGTATTTTGTATTTGTCTGTGGTTTTATTTGTATTTTTAATTGCCTGTGCCCCGCCTCGAGTCCCCTTGGGGAGAGAGAGCGGGATATAAAATTAAATTATTATTATTATTTATTATTATTACAATAGGTGGTGAGCAACACTACAGAGTAAAAGATGTATTGGACAGCCAGTGGCATAGAAGACAGCTACAATACCTCATATTATGAACCCCATCTTGGAGGCACCGTGAGTGCCCAGTAGTAAGGTAAATGCCCCTTATTTATTTGCCGGCGAGCATGGTGGACTGGAGCTGCCACCTTGTTTCAAGGCCTGCTTCTTGCCTTTGCTTTAAAGACTATCATTTGTCTTGCCCTTGCCTTGTGGACTTATTTTGGCCCTTTGCTTTGCTTTACCTTCAGAACTGCCTTTGCCTTTCCTTGTACTTTGTCTTTGTTCTCTGAGGACTGCTCTTTCATGGTAATATATGGGCTATTGTTTGGGGGCCTGAGGGTAGCTGCCTTCAGGGTAGTGTGGGGGTGGAGCCTTACTGCTTGTTGGAGGGCCATTTGTTGAACACTTCATAAGGACCATACAGGACTCTCTAGAGCAGGGATCCCCAACCTTTGCAACTTTAAGTCTGAAGGACTTCAGCTCGTAGACTTCTCCAGCCAGCAAAGCTGGCTGGAGAAGTCTGGGAGCTGAAGTCCTTCAGACTTAAAGTTGCAAAAGTTGGGGACTCCTGCTCTAGAGGCCTGCCTTGCCTTGATCACCTGGGTCACAACTGTTATATTTCCAACATTCCTTGCTATGTGAAGACACAAATAAAAACTAAAGTTAAAATTAAAAAGCCCTATCATAACTAAATCTTAGCTGAAAATAGTGAAGGGAATGAAAATGAAAATCCAAAGTTTGACAATGCTGGTTCTATGAAAAGATTTTTCCCTGTAATTCATGTTTAATTAAAAGCATACAATCCTTTTCAGGCTGAGGACTGCCCATGGCAATCTAACAAGGCCAAAGATAAAGGTGAAAGGAGGGAAAAATTAAATTACAGTTCCATAATGTAAATTAAATAATTAAATGCCATTACTATGATTACGTCTCACTTTCTTAATGATTCTCCCCTTCTATTGCGTTATCATATCTTAAAAATTGTCTGAGTATAACACCCACATCTTACATGGTTATAAGTAACCCTTAGACTGAATAAAGTGGCAGTGACATAGGCAACATTTCTCCCTTGGAAGGACCAGAGGTGGTATCCTACTGGTTCTGACCGGTTCGCCCAAACTGGTAGTGGAAATCGTGGGTGGCCCTGCCCATCCGCCCCGGCTCTATAGCAGGGCCTTTTTAACCAAGAGTGCATTCGCGGAAGGCTGAGCGCATGCACACAGTCATATTTGTGAACCAATAGGGAAGGTAAATGAATACCACCCCTGGGGGAGGACATACCAAAATCAAAGTGCCATGCCCAAGAGAGACCTCACACAAAATAGTTTGCAAAGTTGAAATACAGTGCTATTACTATTCTGTACCAATGAGAGCTTCTCAATGATGACATTAAATAACTAGTAAAGAATAAAGGACCTCATTTTTCAAATTTGGAGAAGTCCTTTTCCACTGTGAACCATTAGACTATATAACAATATGAAAGTAGAAGTAGAAAATGGGGTTCAGAACAAGGTGAATATATGGTGGTAATGATGACAAATTCAAAATTGTATATTAATATAAATTGCATATCAGCAGCTATTGTTTTGCCCCGAGAGGTCAAAACCACTTTTTTTCCTCAATAAATGGGCTAAGTTTCACAGAACTAGACTGTGAAAATGTTCAAAAATGTACATTTGAATCACCAGTGTTAGATTTTTTTTTCCCAGACTAAATTTAGTATATGGGATGTTTCTTCTTTGAATATATTTCTTTGATTCAGTTTCAAGAGAAGAGGAAGTAGGGAAGGGAATACATCCTGTACAATTGTGTCAGTACATACCTTAAGGCTAGAAAGATACACAGTATTTAGCAAATTATGTGTTTTAAATATTTAATTGGGTTTATTTAAACAGAAATGGTATGATTCACCACCACTGTCCTACAATCCACCGGTATTTTGCTCTTACTTTAGAAAAAGTCATGCAATCCAATGGATAAGTTAGAAAGGGTTTAAAAAGTTACATGAAAAGGGGAAATTATATTTTAAAAATGTAATGTATACAAATCATTAATTAGAAAAAGTTGTATACAAGATAAATGCATGGGCAACTCTCTAGGCTGAGTCCAGGTTTGATTGAGTTCTCAGATGCCATGTGGAAGGCATGCAGCAAGGTTTACGCATGCGCGAAGATGGAGGCGAACTCTTGAATGTGGCGAGGGTCGGGAAGGCCTTCCTCGGCCATGAGGATGTTGCCCAGCCAAATTCATGATCAAACAGCCAGGCCTGCCAAGCCGCCCACCCCGCTACCATGCTGGGGCTATTTTGGCCCCGCAGATTGGAGCGGGTCACGGGAAAAATAGTCGGAGAGGTCGGGCGGCAGGCTATGCGGGCAATGCAGCAGGAGACCGAATGGCGGAGAGCCGCCTGGAGGGCTGCATGGAGTTGGACGGATGGTCGGACGAACGGCGTTACCAGGGGTGGTTCGAGGTGGACAAATGGAGGTGGACAGACAACAAAGCGGCAGGGGCGAACAGAGTGGCGTGTCAGCGTCTGGGCCCAAACAGCGGCCAAATGGCGGCGGCTTCCCGTTGTGGCGGCGCGGTAGGTGGCAACCGGAGTGAGGAGCCCATTGACGAAGCAGAAGACCTCATCTGGGTTCAGAGGGTGAGAGACCCGGCCAGGCCAGGCGACTGCGGTAAAGACGATCTGAATGGGTCTATGGGGGGGGCGTAGTTTGCAGTGCCGTGGCCACTGAAGAGAAGACCGTGATACGAGGCCAGTTTTCCATTGGTGCCTGGGCGCCTTGGGCCTATTTATATCATCTATGCTAGGCCTGTCTGTCCTGCTCCCGCCGCCTGATTTAATGACGCACGGATTTACGGACTTATGAATTAACATGCTGGTCCCTTAGGTAACGATCAGGAGTCCTCTATAATCACCATTTGGGCCTCCTAGGATAATTCCACTTGCGGACCTCCAGTCTGACTGTCTGACCACCTATTCCATCCCCCCTTGCTCAGAGGACCCCAGTATTACCTCATTTACCTCACTTACATCTCTACCTCTCTGAACTTTGGAACTTTTGAACATTTGATGTAATCTATGTCTTGCTGCTGAGGGCTTCCCCCCGGGGACCTTTGAACTTTCCTCTATGGCCAGTACGACCTTCCTGTTGTAATTGTCACTCTATCCTGTATGTATTCAAGGGCTGACCTCCTCACCCTGTGGGAATCCCCCCTCTCTCAGGTTTGGCCCTCAGATTTAACAAGGGCTCACCTCAAGGACGGGTGGATTAACCAAGAGAGGTGGGCAACGTGCAAGTTAAGGGGATTTTTAGCTAGTTTTTTAATCTGGGTTTTAGGGGGCTCCAGGGTGGTAGGGGGTTTATTCAATCTGGCTCAACCAGGAATATGCTAGGCCGGCCAGCGGCTTTGATATGGAGGCTAGAGGGTCCGACATGGGGAGGGGGTGGGGGTCGACTCAACAGAGGGTTTTCCCATCAGGACGGTCCTTGGGAGGGGTAGGTATGGCGGGAGCCGGGGATCACATGTCAGGGAAGCACATCCGCTGTTTACAAGCGGTCGCCTGCCCCAACCCCCTGAGCTCCACCGCAATCTAGGAGGTCGGGGATTACAGAGCCAGGGCCTTAGGCTGATGTTATGCAATGCCAGGTCCATGGTCAACAAAGCCCCCCTCATCTACGGCCTAGTGTTGGAGGGGGAGCCGGACCTGGTGGGTATTATAGAAACCTGGCTGGGCCATGAGGGAGGAATACCCTTCATATAAATGTGCCCACCAGGTTACCTGGCATTCCATCAGCCATGGGCCCAGGGCAGGGGTTGGGGGGTTATTATCAAGGAAGGCCTTAAGCCAAGGGAGACCACTGTGCCACAGACAGCTGGTTGTGAGTCCCTCTGTGTGAAGTGGGGCCGTGGGAGCCAACTGGGATTACTGAATGTGTACCTGGCTCCCCGCTACGTATCAGCAGCCCTGCCCAAGTCCTTGAGGTGATCGCCGAGGTGGCAGTTGATACCCCCAGACTCTTAGTCATGGGGGATTTCAACCTGCCATCAGTAGGCGAGGCATCTGAGGTGGCCCGGGAGTTCATGGCCTCCATGATGGCCATGGACCCAACCCAAGTAATTCATGGCCCCACGCACACCGGGGGACACACACTGGATTTAATTTTTGCCTCCGGCCAGTGGTTACATGAGTAGGAGTAGGGGAATTAGTCATCGAACCCGTCATGGTCAGATCACTCTCTCCTTCGGCTTGACTTTCCAACTGCTATACCCCACTGCGGGGAGGCGGAACCAGAGATACCAAGATGATTCCGCCCCAGGCGCATGATGGACCCAGAGAGGTTCCAGACTGAGCTTGGGCCAATACCTGTGACCCTGACCCGCGACTCAACTGAGGACCTAGTGGCCGCATGGAATAGTGCGGCCATGGGGGTCTTGGACCGTGTCGTGCCCTTGCAGCCTCTCACGCAGCGCCGATCCACCATGGCCCCTTGGTTCTCTGAGGAGCTGAGGGTGATGAAATGCCATAAGAGATGCCTAGAGAACATTTGGAGATCCACACGGTCCAAATCTGACCGAACATGGGCAAGGTCCCATTTAAGGACCTACCTAGTGGCGATAAAAGCAGCGAAACGTAACTGTCTCACCACTCTTATCGCATCCGCAGATAACCGCCCTGCCACCCTGTTTAGAGTGACCCGCTCCCTCCTCCAACAGAGGCTGCGGGAAACTCCTTTGCAGGGCAGAGCAGAGGAATTTGGACATTATCTGCAGGATAAAATCGCTCAGATCCGGGACGAGCTGGCCTCCCAACGGGATTGGCCTGGGCGGATCGTCCGAGACAGGTCTTCAGACCGTATTATGGGAAGAGTTCAATTTTGTTACTTCAGATGACATGGACATGTTGCCGAGGCAACTGAATGCTACCACATGTTTATTGGACCCGTGTCCCTCCTGGCTTGTACTGGGAGGTTACACGAGGCTGGCTCCAGGAAATAGCGAACGCTTCCTTGAGTGAGGGGTTCTTGCCGGCCACATTGAAAGAGGCGGTTGTGAGACCCCTCCTCAAGAAGCCTTCCCTGGACCCAGCATTGTTAGTTAATTATCGTCTGGTCTCCAACCTTAACTTTCTTGTGAAGATTGTTGAGAGTGTGGTGGCACAGCAGTTCCCATGGCACCTGGAGGAAACTGTCAATATGAATGAACAAAGATTCTCAATGAACAAAGTATCATTGAGAATCTTAAAGTAAAAGACTTTCACTTATAGTTTAAAAGTCGGATGTTGATTCCTCCACCTCCCCAAGCTTGGGGAACATTTCAAAATGCCGCTTTTTTTCCTTTCCGAGGAGGGGTTTTACAAACTCCCTCCTCCTCCTTCTTTTAAAGTGAATGTTGAAAGCATTAAGTGAAAATCACTCACAATCCACTCTGTAGCCATGAGCCTCGGTGTTGCCTTCAGCCCTGGCTTTCATCCCGTCTTTAATCTCAGCAGCTGTTCCAGCTCTCCATTGGCGAAGGGGACGAAAGAGGAAACCCCCCCCATGACTCGTTCTCCGGGGCCTAGGACGAGGCGGGAGCCACCCCCCGACTGCCGTCAAGGTGGGGGGACTCACCGTGAGCCGCCCCTGCAGTGGGGGCTCTTTGCAAGAGCCCCCTGCCTCCGAAGGTGCCGCCGGAGCAACCAAGCGGCGGACGAGTCCAGGACCCGACCGTCGCCTCCGGCTAACCGCAAAATCTGTTCGCAGTACAGATTTTGATCGAACCTTGATGAGTGCCGAGGAAAATCTGGCAGGCCTGTATCCTCCAAAAGGGCAGCAGGTGTTTAATCCCAATATTACTTGGCAGCCTATTCCTGTACACACTGTACCTGATCACATGGAGAAGCTCTTGTGGTTTCCATTGCCTTCCTGTCCCCGTTATGAACAGCTGCAAAAGGAGACCAGGAAGACGCCAGAGTACATAAATATGACTGTCCACAATATGGAATTCTTGAAAATGGTGGCAAACATGACAGGAATTCAGGATGTTTCCCTTGAATCTGTCTGGAGTGTACATGATGCACTCTTCTGTGAGACAATGCACAAAATGCGTCTCCCAGCATGGGTAACGCCAAACTGAAGGAGTTAAAAGATTTCAGTTTTAATGTCCTTTTTGGCATCTATAGATGAGTGGAGAAAGCTCACCTGCAGGGCAGAGTTTTGTCTCAAATAAGGAAGAATCTTACCTTAGCTACAAAGGACTCAGCACCTCACCGTGTCAAAATGCTTATGTACTCAGTGCATGACACCACTCTTGCGGCACTGCAGACAGCTCTGAATGTTTACAATGGGAAGCCCTATGCTTCATGTCATATATTTGAACTGTACCAAGAAGATGACGGTAACTTTACAGTGGAGATGTTCTTTCGAAATGAGAGTCAGAAGGAGCCTTACAGTTGCTTCCCAACTGTAAACAGCCCTGTCCCCTGCAACAATTCCTGCAACTTACAGAGCCAGTCATTGCACAGGACTGGAAATAGGAATGTCAGATAAGCACATGGAATGACACAGTCCTCCGTTACCTCCGCCATGCTCCGATGTCGTCCTGCCTGTTCCTGCACTGTGTCCTGCCTCCTCTGGCTACGCTTTGTTATCTACCTCATCATCCTGCTGGACGTGCTGCCTCTTGTCTCGACCTCTTCTGTTATGTGCTACCCGCTCTATTCATCTGTTATTTTAATTTGCTGTCTTTGCTGCCCTCTCCCCCTTCCCCTGCCACCTTGTACCTACCCCCTCTTCCCATCATTTTTACCATCTTGCCTGCCCCTGAATCGAGAAGTATAGTTTTTACATCTAGGTACTATCCTTCCCAGATTCATTTTGACCAAACCAGCCATGCACTCGGTAGCATACCTACTCGCCCTGCGCGAATCATCTCTCTCGCAGGTTTGGCCCCCCGTCCTTACAAGGACCCACCTCAATGACGGAATGCTGAATCCAGAGAGGTGGAGGAAATGAAAGCTTGGGGGGGGGGGGGGGTAGGGAGATTTTTAGTTAGATTTTTAAGGGGTTCCAGGGAAGAGGGAGGGTTAACAGAAACTATGGAAGTGGGTGAGGGGGAAAGACCCACAGGGTATTATGTCCAGGCCGACCCACAGCGCCAATGGGGAGGACGTAGGGTCTGACACTAGGGGGGAACAGAGGTCACCTCAACAGAGGGCCATATCATCAGGACAGTGTATGTGAGGGGTAGGCATGGCGAGAGCCGGAGATCATATCATGTTATGGGAGTGCGCACCCGCTGTTTACAAGGCTCTTCTCACAACCCAGGAGGCCTGGGCTCACAGGGCCTGGACCCTAGGCTGATGTTGTGTAACGCCAGGTTCATAATCAACAAGGCCCCCTTCATCCATGATTTGGTATTAGAGGGGGAGCCGGATCTGGAGAGTATTACGGACACCTGGCTGGGCCACGAGGGGGGAGTGCCCCTCGTTGAAATGTGCCCACCAGGTTACCGGGCATTTCATCAGCCATGAGTACAGGGTTGGGATGGGGGGGTGGCGGTTATGGTAAAGGAGGGCCTAGATCCAAGGGAGACCGCGGTGCTGCAGACAGCTGGCTATGAATCCTTGTGTGTGAAGTGGGGCCCTGGGAGGCAGTTGGGCCTGCTGATTATGTACCTGGCTCCCTGCTATGTCTCAGCAGCCCTGCCCGAGCTCCTCGATGTGATAGCCGAGGAGGCAGTTGACACCCCCAGGCTATTAGTCATGGGGGACTTCAATCTGCCATCAGTAGGCGAAACATCCGAGATGGCTCAGGAGTTCATGGCCTTCATGATGGCCATGGACCTGACCCAAGTAATTCACGGTCCCACTCACACCGGGGGTCACATGCTGGACCTAGTTTTTGTCTCTGGCCAGTGAATGAGTGATCTGGGATTAGGGGACTTAACCAGAAATACAAAGATGGTTCCGCCCCAGGCTCCTGATGGACCCGGAGAGGTTCCAGATTGAGCTTGGGCCAATACCTGTGACCCTGACCTGCGACTTGACTGTGGACCTAGTGGCCGCCTGGAATAATGCGGCCGCTGGGGCCCTGGACCAGGTCGCGCCCTTGTGGCCTCTCACTCAACACCAATCCACCTTGGCCCCTTGGTTTTCCGAGGAGTTGAGGGTGATGAAGTGCCGTAAGAGATGCCTAGAGAGCAATTGGAGATTCACTTGCTCCGAATCTGACCGAACATGTGTAAGGTCCCATTTGAGGACCTATCCTGTGGCGATAAGAGCGGCGAAACACAATTATCTTGCTGCCCTTATCGCATCCGCAGATAACCGCCCTGCCACCCTGTTTAGAGTGACCCGCTCCCTCCTTCAACAGAGGCCGCGGGAAGCTCCCCTACAGGGTCGTGCAGAGGAATTTGGACTTTATCTGCAGGATAAAATCGCTCAGATCTGGGACAAACTGGCCTCCAACGAGGTTAGCCTGGGCAGGCAGACGGAGGCAGGCCTTGAGACCGTTTTGTGGGAAGAGTTTGACTTTGTGACTCCAGATGACATGGACATGTTGCCGAGGCGACTGAATGCTACCACATGTTTATTGGACCGGTGTCCCTCCTGGCTGGTACTGACCTCCCGGGAGGTTACACGAGGCTAGCTCCAGGAAATAGTGAACGCTTCCTTGAGTGAGGGGTTTCTGCCGGCCGTCTTGAAAGAGGCGGTAGTGAAACCTCTTCCCAAGAAGCCTTCCCTGGACCCAGCGATGTTGGCTAATTATCGTCTGGTCTCCAACCTTCGCTTTCTTGTGAAGGTTGTTGAGAGTGTGGTGGCACAACAGTTCCCATGGCACCTGGAGGAAACTGTCAATCTAGACCCGCGCCAGTCCAGCTTCCGACCTGGATGCAGCACAGAGGGCCAACAAAGCCCCCCTCATTAATGACGTTGTGTCCCAGGGGGAGCCGGACCTGGCGGGCATCACGGAGACCTGGTTGGGCCACGAGGGGGGACCTCCCCTCATTGAAATGTGCCCACCAGGTTACCGAGCATTTCATCAACCAAGGCCCTAGGTATGGGTGGGGGAGTCTCGGTTATGGTTAGGGAAGGCCTCGAGGTGAGAGAGACCACTGTGCCTCAGACTGCCAGTTGTGAGTCCCTCTGCGTGAAGTGGGACCTAGGGAGGAAGTTGGGCCTGGCTCCTTGAGATGATTGCCGAGGTGGCGGTTGATACTCCCAGACTATTAGTCATGGGGGATTTCAACCTTCCATCGGTAGGCGAGACGTCCGAGGCAGCTCGGGAAATCATGGCCTCCATTACGGCCATGGACCTGATCCAAATAATTCAGGGCCCCACACATGAGGGGGGACACACACTGGATTTGATTTTAGTCTCTGGCCAGTGGATGAGTGATCTGGGAGTAGGGGATTTAGCCACTATACCCCTGTCATGGTCAGATCACTCCCTCCTTCGGCTGGACTTTCCAATCGTCACACCTCACCGCAGGGAGGCGGAACCAGAGATTCCAAGATGGTTCTGCCCCAGGTGCCTGATGGACCCTGAGAGGTTCCAGACGGAGCTGTGACCTTGACCCGTGACTCGACTGAGGACCTAGTGGCCGCATGGAATAGTACGGCCATGGGGGCCTTGGACTGGGTCACGCCCTTGCGACCTCTCACGCGGCGTCGATCCACCCAGGCTCCCTGGTTTTCTGAGGAGCTGAGGGGGATGAAACGCCACAAGAGACGCCTAGAGAGCAGGTGGAGATCCACACAGTCCGAATCTGACTGAACACAGGTAAGATCCCATTTGAGGACGTACCTAATGGCGATAAGAGTGGCTAAATGTAATTATTGTGCCACACTTATCACATTCGCAGATAACTGCCCTGCCGCCCTGTTTGGGGTGACCCGCTCCCTCCTTCAACAGAGGCTGTGGGAAGCCCCTTTGCAGGGCAGAGCAGAGGAATTTGGAGAGTATCTGCAGGATAAAATCGTGCAGATTCGGAGCGAGTTGACCTCCACAGAAAGTAGTCTAGAGGGGCCATCCGAGGCAGGTCTTGTGACAGTTTTATGGGAGGAGTTTCACTTTGTCACTTCCGATGATATGGACAGGTTGTCAAGAAGACTAAAGGCCACCACATGTTTCTTGGACCCGTGTCCCTCCTGGCTTGTACTGGCATCCCGGGAGGTCACACGAGGCTGGCTCCAGGACATAGTGAAGGCCTCTTTGAGTGAGGGGTTCTTGCTGGTTACCTTGAAAGAGGCGGTGGTGAGACCCCTCCTCAAGAAGCCTTCGCTGGACCCAGCATTGTTGGTAAATTATCGTCCGGTCTCCAACCTTCACTTTTTAGCGAAGGTTGTAGAGAGTGTGGTGGCACAGCAGTTCCCTCGTCAACTGATTATCTGGACCTGCACCAGTCCAGCTTCCAATCTGGGCACAGCACCGAGACGGCATTGGTCGCATTGGTGGATGATCTCTGGAGGGCTCGGGATAGGGGTTGCTCCTCTATCTTGGTCCTATTAGACCTCTCAGCAGCTTTCGATACCATCGAACATGGTATCTTATTGCACTGACTGGAGGGGTTGGGGATGAGAGGCACCATTTTGCGGTGGTTCTGCTCCTACCTCTCCGGTCGGTCGCAATTTGTGTTGGCAGGGGGGCAGAGGCCCCTCATATGTGGGGTACCTCAGGGGTCAGTCTCCTCACCACTCCTGTTCAACACCTATATGAAGCCGTTGGGTGAGATCATCCGTGGTTTTGGGGTAGAGTACCATCAGTATGCTGATGACACTCAGCTGTACATATCTACCCCAAACCACCCCAACGATGCCATTGATGTGATGTCCCGGTGTCTGGAGGCTGTACAGGTCTGGATGGGGGGTAACAAACTTAAACTCAACCCGTCCAAGACCGAGTGGCTGTGGTTCTGACGTCCCGGTTCAGCCAGTTCACACCAACACTGGCCATTGGTTATGAATTATTAGCCCCTGTGGAGAGGGCCCACAATCTGGGTGTCCTCCTGGCTGATCATGGACGACCATGTGACAACCGTGGCCAGGGGGGCTTTTTACCAGTTTTGCCTGGTTCGCCAGTTGCGCCCCTTACTTGACCGGGATGCCCTTCGCACAGTCACTCAAGCACTTGTGACATCCCGTCTGGACTACTGCAATGCTCTCTACATGAGGCTCCCCTTGAGGTGCAGGTGGTACAGAATGCGGCCACATGAGGGGTTATGGGAGCCTCACGGCATTCCCATGTAACACCTCTCCTGCGCTGGCTGCCTGTGGCCTTTCGGGTGCACTTCAAGGTGTTGATAACCATCTTTAAAGCGCTCCATGGCAAGGGGCCTAGTTATGTGCGAGACCGTCTCCTACCTCATACATCCCTTCGACCAATTCGCTCCCATAGAGAGGGTCTTCTCTGGGTGCCGTCAGCCGGGCAATGCCAGTTGGTGACCCCCAGGGGAAGGGCCTTCTCAGTGGCGAGCCCAGCCCTCTGGAACGTCCTTCCCCCCGAACTCCGGACCATCATGGACCTCCGACTCTTCCGCCAGTGGTTGAAGACACACCTATTCCATCAATAGCTGGCCTGGCCTAGTCCTCGGGCCCATTTTATATAGACTGTTCTAAATTGGTTGAGGTTTTTAATTAGTGGGATTTGTATTACATTTTTTAGCACAGGGCTTCCTAAATTTAATCAGCTTTTACTGTGGTGTATTTTGTATGGTGTGTTTATTTATGTATTTTTATACTTGTTTTAACTTCCTGTGCACCACCCTGAGGCCCTTCGGGGAGATAGGTTGCGGTTTATAAATCAAATAAATTAAATTAAATTAAATATTACACCTAGCACCACCACTGGGAGAAGCCCTGCAGAGCTCCTCATGGGCCGCAGGCTAAGGTCCCCCCTGGACCGGCTGCACCCAAATTACTCCACACACACACACACACTGCCAGACTCCACCAGCAAGATTAGACACTTTACAATAGGAGATAAGGTGTACGTGCACAACTACGCCGGGGGCACCCTTTGGATATCGGCTGAAGTAACCGGCATTACGGGGCCCCGCTCCTACAGTCATTTTAGAGGATGGCAGATTTTGGAAGAGACACATCAACCAACTCTGCAGATGCCTCGCACACTCAAAGCTCAGGGAAACTGAGCAACAACCTAGCCTACAACAGACACCAACACCACACCTCCCAAAAATCCCAGACATGGAATGGTACTCATCCCGGCAAGATGCTAGTCTGCAGCAAGCTTCGAGCGGGGGCACTCCAGAAGCTCCAGCCACAACTGCCAAAAGATTCCAACAGGTTCCAGCAGGGGAAGACGCAGCAGGAACAGGTCTGTCCAACCTGACCGAAGTGCAGCAACCAACTGAACTGCGCAGGTCAGGGCACGCCACTCGTAGCCCCACCTACCTCAGTGACTATGTCACAAAATGTATTAACCAATCCAGGATGGGAGAGGTGTTGTGTCCGTACAATAGAAGCTTCCACTCCAGTCCGCATGTAATGGAATGACCTGATTGGCCAGGACCAGGGCCGGCTGTGATTGGTCAGTTCGTACCGGCAGCTACCTTTAAAAGGGGGCTGCTGCCGACTGTTTGTTACTTGAGCTTTACCTTGCCAATAAAGAGCTGAATTCACTCCTACTGTGTCCTTCCTTTTTCTTTCTGTTACATTGCCATCACTTTTATGCAGACATTTCTGTTCACAGCTGATGATATGTGTTAGATGAAATGGAAGAATCTTTGGCCAAAATGCCCCAAGTATTTGAATGGTGAGCATATTATCTTGGAAATAGGAGAGTACATAATATAGTAGTCAAGGAAAGAGCAAAGGAAACCTTCATAAAGTAACACTTATTTTGGGGAAAGAAGTGTAAATATGTGTAAACCTTTAAGGACAGAATTTCCCCACAATTGCAGGATTTCTTATTCTTCTTTGAAACATTCAAAATATGAATATTTACTGCTTAAAGATATACAGCTCAAAATTTATTTTGTACTGAAAAGCTCAAACTATTTGTTCCTGAAAATATGTGAGATGCTATTGCAGTTTAGGAGATTGTATGTAATGTGACGATACAGCCTGATAATCAGTGATTTTCCCTTCTGAAAGTTGTGGAGGTAATGGTGATGAGAATGAGGATAACAATAATGATATATTAAACTATAGTATGGAATTTGACACAACTTGTTCATGTTGTATTCTTGGGAGAAAGTATTGTACCTCCTGTGACTCACAAGAAGTGGAGACTGTTGGACACATACTCCTTTGATGCTCTTTCTATAGAGATATTAAAAAAATAACAGATCCTGCCAATAATCAATAGGTATCCTGGGCGTTTCTCCAGTGTCTGCTTAAGGACAAACAGACTATGATTACAGTGCAGGTGGCTAGATTCTTCGCGGGAGCACTGGGAAATTGTCGTAAACATGTGATTAAACTACCATTAGTTTACACAACAAATGCAGCAAGCATTACTACTTTTACATTACTACTCTCTTGCATTTTAGTATTTAATGACTATGGGCCTCACAGTTTAATGGTTTGATATATTATTTTGTGTATGGGGGACGTTGTTTTGGTCTCTGGTCTTTGACTGTAATAAATTTGGTTTGATTTGGGAGAAAGTATGAGGAATTTAGATTTAAAATCCCTTTTTTAAATCAAAAGAAGAGTTCTAAGTAATGGAAGACTGCCTTGGAGGTGGGTTGGTGTGGAGTTAGATGATCCATCAAGCTCTCCTCCTGCCCTATGTTTCAAAATCTTCCCTACATCATCTCCTCTCCTCTCCCCTTCCCTTCCTTTTTTCTTTTCTCCTCCATAATTACTGTATTGTTATTGTTCTGTAGTACAATATTACTACTGTACACAACAGTGTGCTTCCTTTCTTCAGGACTGATTCCAGTCAGTGGTGATTGGCGAGGATAAGTGTCAGCTTCAACCCCTACTATGTGGGGTACCATAGGGTTTGGTGCTTTCCCCTTATTTAGCATCTACATGATGAGATTGGGTGAGCTCACCTGTCTACACAGGGTGAGCTCACCTGTCTACACAGGGTAGGGTATCTTCAGTACACTGATGATACCCAACTGTATCTCTTAGCCTCTGGTGAATTAATTGAACTATCCTGGGTGCCTAGTGGCGGTAAGGGCCTAAATGGGGAACAAGAGGCTTCAGCTGAACTCTGGCAATAGCAAGTGGCTTGCCTTACTGATTCTAGTACTATGCCACCTGTGGCAACAAATGGCATTTACACCATCCCATACACAATATACAACCCCTGCCCACCTGATTTAACAATTGTTAACTTCTTCCCATCTTGACATTTTTCACTTTTTGAAATTTTATATTTTTATAATTTAAAAGCAGTTATGGGAAGTCCCTGAAGAACCCATATTTATTACACAACTCTGCTCCGTGAGCTGCATTGGGTACCATTCTGGAACCAATTCAAGGGGCTAATTTTAATCTTTAAAGCCCTTTGTGGAATGGGACTGGCTTATCTAAAGTATTACTCTCATTCGGTATGATTTAAAAGTGGAAACGGTTGCTCTCAAAATTGAGCCCACTGCAACCAGAATAAAATATATTTCTAAGTAAGATAATGTAGACATTTCTGGATATTTTTTCCCACCCAAGGTGTTGCTTTTCTTTTACAGAACCTGCACCTCGTTGAAAATAAAGATGACAGCAATGCACTTGGTATCTTAAGCACTGAGCTAATTTACCAACATGGAGCAATTAACACTTTAATCAAGATTCAGAACTAATCACTTCAGTGTGACAATCTGAAGCATTGCAGAGGTTTAAAATTTGTAACCCATGTGGTTTGATCAAATGAAGATGTTTATAGTTGATGAAGTGAACAATGGAAAATAGTTTTGCAAAGAAATTAAATTTATAATGCAGACCTGTTTTTATTTAACTGTTGATCTAAACAGATTCAACAGCTGCAGTCTGTCTGAAATAAGGTTCTCCAAACCATAGCACAGAAGAACCTTCAAGAATTCACAAAAGTTAATCTTAAAATAAAGATGTCATTCTTCCAGATTTTAAGAAGAGCGACTATTGGATTATCTCTATTTATATTCCCAATATTATTTTCATTCCCAATTCCATTTCAACATGCACTCACTTATCTTTAACCAGCCACATTTAATATTGAGCCAAACCAGGGACAAATTCATTGCAATAAAAATGGAAAGATAAGGGAACAATTAAGATCATGCTAGGGAATTCTGGAGTTGAGGTTTATATGTCTTGAAGTTTCCAAAGTTGAGAAGACTGGTCTAGATAGAGAGATAATCCTCCTTACACCATAAAGGATTTTTTAAAGAACTGTTGCTATATATGCATTCCATACACAGTTTCCACTCTCAACAAAACTAAATCGATCAAAATGTCTCCCAAGATGTCATTTTAAATATACCCCTTCTACCTCTCTACTTAATATACTGTATTGCAAGGCAAGGTGGTAGTTCAGATGCTATATGGGACAGATTTGGGGATTAGTTATCTAGACCCGCACCAGTCCAGCTTCCGACCTGGGCACAGCACCGAGACGGCATTGGTCGCGTTGGTGGATGATCTCTGGAGGGCCAGAGATAGGGATTTTTCTTCTATCCTGGTCCTATTAGATCTCTCAGCGGCTTTCGATACCATCGACCATGGTATCCTATTGCACCGACTGGAGAGATTGGGATTGGGGGGCACTGTTTTACAATGGTTCTCCTCCTGCCTCTCTGGTCAGTTGCAATTTGTATTGGCAGGAGGACAGAGGTCGACCTTGAGACCACTCATTTATGGGGTGCCTCAGGGGTCGGTCCTCTCACCCTTCCTGTTTAACATCTACATGAAGCCGCTGGGTGAGATCATCCATGGTTGTGGGGTAGAGTACCATCTGTACGCTGATGATACCCAGCTGTACATATCTACCCCCAACCACCCCAACGATGCCGTCGAAGTGATGTCTCGGTGTTTAGAAGCCGTGCGGCTCTGGATGGGAAGTAACAAACTTTGGCTCAACCCGTCCAAGACTGAGTGGCTGTGGTTTCCGGCATCTCGGCATAGCCAGCTTACTCCATCGCTGGTTATCGGGGGTGAGTCATTGGCCCCCGCGGAAAGGGCTCGCAACTTGGGCGTCCTCCTGGATTCCCGACTGTCCCTAGACGACCATGTGATGGCCATGACAAGCGGGGCATTCTACCAGGTCCGCCTGGTAAGCCAGTTACGTCCCTTTCTCGACCGAGATGCCCTCCGCACTGTCACTCGGGCACTCGTGACATCTCGCTTAGACTATTGTAACGCTCTCTACATGGGGCTCCCCTTGAGGTGCACCCGGAGGCTCCAGTTGGTTCAGAATGCGGCCGCGCGGGGGATTCTGGGAGCTTCTCGTTACTCCCACATAACACCTCTCCTGCGTGAGCTGCACTGGCTACCGGTGGCCTTCCGGGTGCGCTTCAAGGTGCTTGTTACCATCTTCAAATCACTCCATGGCTCGGGGCCTAGCTACTTGCGGGAACATCTCCTGCCACACACCTCCCTGCGTCCAATATGCTCCCACAGAGAGGGCCTACTGAGGGTACCAACCGCCGGTCAATGCCGGCTTGCGGTGCCCAGGGGTAGGACCTTCTCTGTGGCAGGGCCGGTCCTCTGGAACGACCTACCCCCCGAACTTCGCACGGACCTCTGGAACGACCTACCCCCCGAACTTCGCACGGACCTTCCCGTCTTTCGTCGTTCACTTAAAACCTATCTCTTTTACCAAGCTGGTCTTGCGTAACAGTTTTGACTCTCTCAATATAACATCTGCCAAATACGTATATGGATATTAGACTTTAGGGAATTTTAGCATAGGTGGGTTATATTTTAAATGTTTTTAAATTTTAGAACAGGTTTAATTTAATTCATTTTTAACTTTGTATATATTGTATGTTTTATATGGTTTTTTAATTTTTCCTGTACACCGCCCCGAGTCCCTTTGGGGAGAGGAGGCGGTTTATAAATCGAATAAATTTGAATTTGAATTTAGTTCAGAAGGTAATTGCTCAGCTGGAAAAAGCCTAAAATAACTTTCTAAGGAAACTTTTTGGGTACTCCCCTGGGGCACACCTCTTGCCTATCTATGGATGAAGATAGGGCTACCTTCCATCACTGTCAGAGTACATTTCACATTGTTGTGGAATTAGAAACCTGGAAAACTTTCAAGATTGCCAAAATCTGCTTTCTTTATTATACAGTTGGGAATCAATAGATTAAAATTTTGTCACCTATTTTCTCACAAATTTATCAAATTTATGAGGCTGCCCATTTCAACCAAAGCAACTCTGAGTGCCACACAACTATAGAACCTTTGGGAGAACATAGGTCTTGGAATTTATTTTTTTTAAAATAGAGAATGTCAGCTCTCCTGCGCAAGCTGCACTGGCTGCCTGTGGCTTTCCGGGTGCGCTTCAAGGTGCTGATAACCACCTTTAAAGCTCTCCATGGCATCAGACCTGGCTACCTGTAGGACCGCATCCTGCTACCGAATACCTCCCAACGACCAGTTCGCTCCCACAGAGAAGGCCTCCTCAGGGTACCGTCGGCCAAATAATGTCGGCTGGTGACCCCCAGGGGGAGAGCCTTCTCTGTGGCAGCTCCTGCCCTCTGGAACGACCTACCCTCCGACCTTCGTACAATCACTGACCTACGCCTCTTCCGCCAGGCCTTGAAAACGCACTTATTCCGTGCGGCCTGGTGTAGTTTTTAATCGATTTTAATCGATTTTATCAGAGAATTTTACCTGGTTTTAGAACAGGCCCTAAATTTAATTGATTTTTAAAGTATTTTGTATATTGTATATTGACGTTTTGTGGTTTTATTATGCCTGTTCACTGCCCTGAGTCCCGCAAGGGAGAAGGATGGTATACAAATTTAATAAATAGTAATAGCATCTCTTTAAAAAAGCCAAAGAGTAATACAATTGTCCAAATTTTCACCTTAGGTTTTATGGTTTTTTTTTTATAATACTCTTAGTATCTAGATAACATAACCAGTGTTTCACTGAGAAGTGCTTTAATATCCTTTCACCAGCAGACCATGCCTTCTGCACACCTCAAAGGGAGATTTTGAAAACTTCTCAAAAACACCTTAAAGTATTGGCCAAGAAGAGTACATTGTTGTGTCAGCTGCCAACAGAGCTAGCAACAAAGTCAGAGGAGGAGGAGGCTGAAGGGATGCCTGGGCCAGGTTCAGAGTTTTTGGAAGACTCTGATGAGGAAGCAGAATCAGAGGCAGAGGTGGTGCCTTTTGTCCACTTTCAGGTGAAGAAGCAGCTGTCTTTGGGGCCTGAGCTGAGTGAGAGGGAGGAACAGATGGGCCCATCCCAGATGTGTGTATGCGTAGAGAGGAGAGCAAAGGAAGGCAATACGCCAGCTCTCAAGGAAAAGTAGACAGACACTAGCTAGCCCCTTCCTGGCTGGAAAATAAATAGTAGGGCTTTGGGAGTGGCCTGTTGTCACAGACAATTGTTTGTTTTCCAGTGTACATCAATCAAATTGGATTCCCTTGCCAGAACCAGGTTTGTTGTAACTAATTTCTCTGTATTGAGGCGCCAACCATACTTCTGTGGTTATATGGACAGCATGACTTTATGCCAAGGTGCAGGAAATGCCAGTATGGTACTTATTAATCTACTTGCATTTGCATGCTTTCAAGCGGCGAGGTGGGCAGGAGCTGGGGTAAATAACTAAGCTCAACCCCATCACATGGTGCTTGGGTCTTGAACCTGGACTGTCAGCTTTCCAGCTGGCAAGTATTACAAGTGTTATGTCTACTTGTATTGTTAGATTCTTAGATAGAGGGAGTCCGACACAGTAGGTTTGAAACAAATAGCCGTTTATTGGCTTAACAGAACTCAAAACAGAACAGCAGAAGCAAGGGAAACAAAAGTGTGGTAGACAGGGTATTCCCTGACTGACAGCTATTTATATTGAAGCTGTCAGGCAGGGAGCCAATCAGGCAGCCTGGTAACCCAGGCTCAGCCAGTCGTGTCTTAGCCAATCAGGCGTGACTGGCTGTTGCCTGGCTGTTCAGGCTGAGGTCGAAGACTTGCGGCCGGTCGTAAGTCGAGAACAGGTCGCAAGTCGAGGACCTCAACATTCCTTCCCCCTTAGCGAGTACACCTGCGTGGCCCACTAGCATGCATACTCGCTTAGGCAGGCAGGGCGACGCTGGACCCGCCCAGAACGCCTCAGACTCCTCCGAGAGCTCGACGAGGTAGGACGTCCCTATGGAAGCTCCTCCCTGGTGGGGGTGTAGCTCCGGGTGACATCATCCGGGCCTGCAGTTGACAGTGGTGCCTACGAAGCCGGTAAGTCTGGGTGGGGTGGCGCGGTGCTCAGGAACGAGGAGTCTGATGATTGCCAGCAGGCGGTAGCCGGGCAGGAAAGGCCTGATGATGTGAAGGCCTCTTGGTTAGCGGTGGTTTGAGTGAAGAAGGGGGTGGTGTGCCAGAAGGCAGCGTCCAGGACAGGAAGGCCTGAACAGGGGAAGGCCTCTTGCAGATGCGGTGGCAAATCAGATGGAGGGCGAACTGGGAGCCCCTCGGGGGCAACCGGGTAGGTCAGGCCTGGTTCGGGGAAGGCCTGTGAAGGAAGGCGGCGCCTCAACTGGTCCAGGTGGCACCGCCATTCACTGCCATCAGGCAGCCGGACCCTGTAGGAACAGGGGCCGGTTAGTGCTAGGACAGTTGCAGGGACCCACCTAGGATCCCTCGTAAAGTTCCTAGCATAGACAGGGTCCCCCACCAGGAACAGGTGGGGAGGGGGAGCCCCCAGGTTGCAAGGCTGCACCTCATTATAGAGGGGGGTGCAGCCTGTCCAAGGCGGTTCGCAGGCAGCCCATCAGGAGCTCCGTGGAACTTTTCCCTGACACCGGGCAAGGGGTGGAATGCTGACCTAATAGGTAAGCAGCCACCCTTGCATGCCAATCACCCCTCTCCATCCTGCCAAGGGCCTCCTTGGCCAAGCGGACAGTATGTTCCGCCCAGCCATTTGCAGCAGGATGTTAAGGGGCTGTTGGCATGTGGCGGATCACCTGGGAGGCCAGGAATTCCTGGAAGGTGGTGAAGTGGAACTGGGGCCCGTTGTTGGACACCAGAGTGTCCGGCAGCTTATGCATGGTGAAGAGGCGCCACAGGGCTCGCACAGTACTCTCCGCTGTGGTGGAGAACATGAGAATGACCTCCGCCCAGCAGGAGTAGGCGTCTACCACCACCAGGAAGGACTGGCTATGGAAGTGGCCCGCAAAGTCCAGGTGGATGCGGGACCAGGGACTCTTGGGGACGTCCCATTCCCTGGGCAGGGCTGAGGGAGGGGCAGGGCAGAAGCTTTGACAAGCAGGGCAGGATCCCACCCAGGTGGCTACTTCGTCGTCCATGAGAGGCCACCAGACATAGCTAGAATCCATTGTCTTTTGCACGTGTGGGTTCGAATCCCACCTTCATCGCCAGTGTTAGATTCTTAGACAGAGGGAATCCGATACAGGTAGGTTTGAAACAAATAGCCATTTATTGGCTTAACAGAACTCAAAACAGAACAGCAGAAGCAAGGGAAACAAAAGTGTGGTAGACAGGGTATTCCCTGCCTGACAGCTATTTATATTGAAGCTATCAGGCAGGGAGCCAATCAGGCAGCCTGGTAACCCAGGCTCAGCCAGTCGTGTCTTAGCCAATCAGGCGTGACTGGCTGTTGCCTGGCTGTTCAGGCTGAGGTTGAAGACTTGCGGCCGGTCATAAGTCGAGGACCGGTCGCAAGTCGAGGACCGGTCGCAAGTCAAGGACCTCAACAATATGTAGCTTTTATCATTCCTCTCTATTGTAGTTGTTTCCTGTTACTCTAGGATTCATTTCTATTGCGCCTGTGGTGCATTTCCTGTTCCTGTTATATTTTATACTCTCAATGATGGCTTGTATATCATTTTTAATTATGCTACATGAAACATGGTGTCAGGAGCATCTTAATCTGCACTGTCTCTATATATTTGATGTCTGTCTAGCACTTGTGGTCCTGTCCTGGAAACTGAACATCTGAGGCAAGAACATCAGCAAAATGGCCACCGTTAACAACATACCACTGCCTGAGGCCAATGAGGGTGAGTGGAGATTGCAGCAGTAACTGGGACAACTTCAGAGCACAGTTTGAGGATTAATCCCTAGCCACAGCTTAAATAACAAGCCAGCAGCAGTACAAGCCGCCACACTGAGGATAGCACAGGGTGAAGTATTGTATGTGTTGTTATAATGTTTAAAATTTAATAAAAACTTTTAAAATTGAAAAAAAAAGTGAGGGTTCCTTGCCTGGCCCCCTTAAAGAGGCCATGGTGAGGCCCCTCCTGAAGAAGCCCTCTTTGGATCCAGCTTTATTAACCAACTATCGTCCCGTCTCCAACCTTCCCTTTCTGGCGAAGTTTGTTGAGAGTGTGGTGGCACAACAGTTTCCCCGTCACCTGGAGGAAGTTGATTATCTAGACCCGCGCCAGTCCGGCTTTCGGCCCGGGCATAGCACCGAGATGGCATTGGTCGCATTGGTAGATGATCTCTGGAGGGCCAGAGATGGGGGTTGTTCCTCCATCCTGGTCCTATTAGACCTCTCGGCGGCTTTTGATACCATCGACCATGGTATCCTATTGCACCGGCTGGGGGGGTTGGGGGTGGGAGGCACCGTTTTGCGGTGGTTCTCCTCCTACCTCTCTGGCCGGTTGCAATTTGTGTTGACAGGGGGGCAGAGGTCGACCTCGAGACCCCTCACATGTGGGGTGCCTCAGGGGTCGGTCCTCTCGCCTCTCCTGTTCAACACATATATGAAGCCGCTGGGTGAGATCATCCGTGGTTTTGGGGTAGAGTATCATCTCTACGCTGATGATACTCAGCTGTATATATCTACCCCAAACCACCCCAACGATGCCGTAGCGGTGATGTGCCAGTGCCTGGAAGCCGTGCGGATCTGAATGGGAAGTAACGGACTCAGGCTCAACCCGACCAAGACCGAGTGGCTGTGGTTTCCGGCTGCCCGGTTCAACCAGCTGACTCCATCGCTGGCCATAGGGGGCAAACATCTTGCCCTTGTGGATGGGGCGCGCAACTTGGGTGTCCTCCTGGATACCCGGCTGTCCATGGAAGATCAGGTGACAGCCGTGGCCAGGAGGGCGTTTTACCAGGTTCGCCTGGTACGCTAGTTGCGCCCCCTATTGGACCGGGATGCCCTCCGCACAGTCACTCATGCTCTCGTGACATGCCGACTGGACTATTGTAACTCTCTCTACATGGGGCTCCCCTTGAGGTGCACCCGGAGACTGCAGTTGGTCCAGAATGCAGCTGCGCGAGTAATAATGGGAACCGCAAGGTTCACCCATGTAACACCGCTCTTGCGCAAGCTGCATTGGCTGCCTGTCGTCTTTCGGGTGCGCTTCAAGGTGCTAGTTATCATCTTTAAAGCGCTCCATGGCTCGGGACCTAGCTATCTGCGGGATCGGATCCTGCCCCATACTTCCTCACGGCCGATTCGCTCCCACAGAGAGGGGCTTCTCCAGGTGCCGTCCACTAGACTTTGTCAGTGGGCGACGCCCAGGGGAAGGGCGCTCTCTGTGGCGGGCCCTGCCCTCTGGAACGACCTCCCCCCCGATATTAGAACAACCACGGACCTCCGTTCCTTCCGTCTGAAATTGAAAACGCACTTTTTCTGCTTGGCCAGCCTAGGGTAGCCTCTCTACTATAGTATTATAGGGTTATAGGATTTTAGTGAATTGGTATTGGGGAATTTTAGCGCAGGGTTTACTAATTTGTTTTTATTTAATTGTTTGTATTTTCATGTGTATTTATTGTTTTAACTTCCCTGTGCACCGCTCCGAGTCCCCTTGGGGAGAGGGAGTGGTCTAGAAATTAAATTATTATTATTATTATTATTATTATTATTGTTAATTAAACTATCCAATAGATTGACGGAAGTTCAATTATTGACTTCGGGCCCCAAAGAGTTGGTTGATACCGGTGACAGCAAAAACATTTGGCATTTCAGAACATATGGTTAAAACAGCAAGAAAAGTAAGGCATTTGTGCTCTACCAGATGCAAAAGTTGCCAAAGGAAATCTCTGACAGAGTTCACGATTTCTACCAGGATGACGACTTTAGTAGGATGTGCCCTGGCAAAAAGGATTGTGTTTCCATTCAGCTTGATGGCATCAAGGTTCACAAAGCGATTGCTACTATGCAATCTGAAAGAACTGCATGTGGCATATCGAAACAAATACAGTGCTGAAATTGGTTTCTCCAAATTCTGTAAACTCAGACCAACGTGGTGTGTCACCATCTATGCCTCAGGCACACATTCCGTCTGCATCTGCACCATTCATCAAAATGTTAAGCTTATGCTATAAGATGCAAACATTAAAGAGGACTACAAACTGCTCTTGGGAAAGGCAGTTTGCAATCTACACACCAAAGATTGTATGTTTTCAAAACTGCCTAGTGAAGTGGCATTCGGATGAAATATTCGAGGACTGGGATTCAGAAGAATCACTAGAATTCAAATGATGAATTCATAATGACTGCAAAATGCTGGAAACAAATGTGCCCCCTATGGCGATGGGGTGCTGATTCAAGTGCCTGAACTGGTAGTGACAATGTCACCATAGACCAACGCAATATACAACAATTAAATCAATGTATTGTTGTTGACATTTTCATTAATATATCCCATATTTCCATGTAATTTTTGTTAACCCAATTGCTTATATGAGAGATTTCACTGTCTTATGATTCTTCTGCTTTTATTGCACATTTCAACTGTACGATAACAGTACTTGGCACGGGACCTAGTTATCTGCGGGATCGCATCCTACCCCATACATTCCTTCGGCCGATTCGCTCCCACAGAGAGGGACTTCTCTGGGTGCCGTCCACTAGGCAATGCCAGCGGGTGACGCCCAGGGGAAGGGCCTTCTCTGTGGTGGGCCCGACCCTCTGGAACGACCTACCCCCCGAACTTAGATCTATTACGGACCTCCACTCCTTCCGCCAGCAACTAAAAACCTACTTTTTCCAAAGGCCAGCCTGGCCTAACCTACCGTACTTAGCCTTAGTTTTTTAGCAGAGAAATTCTACATTGGGCTTCAGGGATTAGTTTTAATGGGGTAGATTTTAGCACAGGGTGTAAATTTAATATAGTTTTAAGTATTTATATATTTATCTTGTGATATATTGTGTTTTTATATTTCCTGTGCACCTCCCCGAGTCCCTTTGGGGAGAGGGGGCGGTTAATAAGTCGAATAAATGAAAGGAAATGAAATGACTTAGAGGAGCTAACATAAGAGGCCTTGAATTTTTTTTTGAGGGGAAAAAAGCCACGTTGAAATATTTAATTTTAAAATCTCAAAGTAAAGTTTTCATTGTTTAATGAAAGTATGAAACAGAGTATATATTTTCAGGGAGGCATGCCAACTAAATCCTTCCTCTTCATCTATATTTATCTATAATGATGTTTCCTTGCCATTTTGCCATTCTGTAATTGTTCCAGTGATAGGAAACTTTCCCTCTTCATCTAGTTTAGGCTGACTTCTGTTCGCTTTGGGCAAGTATTCTTGTCATATCATCTTCTGTGTTTGTGAATAATTCTCTTCCTTCATTCGAAGTACCTTGAAAATATTGATAGGCTGATCATGTCCTCACAAGTTTTATTTCCTCAGGATAACAAAAATGCAGCTGCATTTTTCTCTTTTCCCTCAACTGAGCTTTCTCTATTTTCTCTTTTTCAGTTTACAGTGTATTTATTGACCATCTTGATCATTATTCATTTGAGTGTTAACCTATTATAAAGGGATTAATTGGACGGAAGTGGTAGAATCTGTGCAGAAACCCAGTGGATGAGTTACAAAAATGCAGACTTGATTTTATATAGCTGTGCCAAGCTGGGCTTGGGCCTCTGATTCCACCTGAGAGCGAAAGATCCCTATTCTTTTAGCCTTCCAGATGCCTGTAAAAACCTGGTTCTTTCCTCAAGTATTGAGCTAGGATGGGGGTTAAGGGTGGACACTACATAGTACGAGGATGCCTAAGTATGGTACCTGTCGGGTATCTGTTTTTAATTCTAGGCTTTATGGATAGTTGTGAGCTGTCTGGAGTCCTTATATGAGGTAAATACCCCATTATAACCAGAGGCGGTATTCAGCCTGTTCTTACCAGTTCGGGCAAATCGACTGCTGGTGTCTCCGCCCACCCACAACCTTCTGCATCTGCAGCATGCTCACATTTGCGAACTGGTAGCAAAGCTAAGTGAATCCCACCACTGTTTAACACTGTTATGTTGATCCATAATTCAAATTGTGTGTGTGTGTGTGTGTACATATATAGAGAGAATTCTAAGTTACTGAAAACATCCATATTTAAAGATCATAACCTAGCTTAGAGTTCAGCATTATCTCTAATTTGTGATTTTCTAAAATTCTCTACAGGAAAGAGGACAAAAATAATCTTCATGTTTGCAGACATTATGTACATTCCCTATCACCACTACAAAGTCATGTGTGAAACATGAACTTGGCTTCAGAATAGTACTTTTAAGTGTTAAAAAGTTGGTTTAATGCTCCTCTCCCTTGTCCTTTTGTATGAAATATTTCACCAAAACCAAGTTGTTTCTTTTTTGCTCCCCCTTCCAAACAAAGTTTAAAATAAGACAATCTTTTTCAGAAAACCAGAAGACATTGATCAACGAGCACGTTAGAAGTTCTCACACAGCTAGCAAGTTACTTTAGTTGGAAGAATGTGGAAAGGGGGATGAACAAAAAAAGAAAATGGGTTTGAGGTCTGACCCCCAAGATTAGATTTGGTCTCTAGCCATATGAGATAAAAGTATGATTAAAAGAAAAATAAGTCACCTTACCAGAGAGATGAACAGCATATGTTTAATAAAATTGATTTTAAAAAAAACCTTAAAAGGCATTTCTTCAAGTAAATTATAAATAGTACAGATGTTCACACCAAAACTGCTGCATATTTAAGCGACACGTTAGACCTACACAACTTTTAATGGACAGAGTTGAGTTATAACCTGGCAGATAGCAAAAATCATCTTGTTTTAGCACTCTCGTCCAGCAGTAGCAGCAGGAGATTTATCAGGTCTAGCGAGCTAACAAGAAAGTTCATGGGCTGACAGAGATAATGACTAAATAATGACTGCCCCTAACTACAAGTGTTCCCAGTAGCAAGCTTGTAGTCATAAATCACACCATAAATTATATTGGTTAAAACAGGAGCTTCAGATGAAAAACAATGGGATTGATTTGTGCAAAGACTGAAAATGGGCCTATAAGCTCCATATCCAGCTTTTTGGGTAGTCATGTGTAGGAGAGGATTCAAACCAAAGGCATGATATGCTCTTCAGGAGCAATGGGGAGAACTCCTCTGGGATGATGCTCAGAAAACGTGTACAAGAGGCCTTGGCACACCTTAGGTTGAGGTTATCAAGCTCCAGCTGACCTGCCTCGTGGTTATGCTACCAGAGTAGGCCTATGGCGACCTGATCCAGATTTTTTTCATTGCAGATACAAAAACAGTTTAGCAATGATGATCAGCTTCTACGGAATATCTAAGAGTTCAGCCATATGTACCACATGGGTGAAGCCCAGTGTTTAAATCCTGGGTTTCTTTCTCACATCCTTTCACAGACTTTCTTAGTGATCTGTTTGCTTGGTTGTAATTGGCACTGTGTTTACACAACAGTCTTTTCTGTTCCCACACTCCTTGGGTCTCACTTTGCAGCTTCAAGCCGTCAGTTAACCTAAATCTTTCATTTTCTTTATGAGCTTCTTTCATCTTTATTTAAGTCAAGTTCAGCCCTTCAAGTGGGAAATTATGCATAACTTAAATCATTTCAAAAATGTTTTATAAAACAACAGAAGGGAAAAATTAATTAATCCCTTAATAGCAATATCACAAAGATGTATATACCATCCCATAGTGCTTTATAGCTTTCTCCAAGTGGTTTACACAGTCAGCATTTTGCACCCAACAATCTGGGTCCTCATTTTATTGACCTCAGAAGGATGGAAGGCTGAGTCAACCTTGAGTTCAGTCAGGATTGAACTCCAGGATCTGTATAAAAATTGTATTCTAACCACTGTGCCACCAGAACTCTTATGCTTAAATAGCATCATCCAGCAGCATCATTTGTGTTTAGTTCATCATATTACTCCTAAAAACACTTTGGAAGACCCAATATTAGTATCCATCTTGGGCTTGCTTTAATTTTGCTTCCGCCATTTGGTGCTTTTAGCTGGTATTTCCACTTGCCAGAATGCTTCTAGTATGCTTTCATTGCCTAGTAAGTCCATCAGTGCAGGACAGGGGCCTAACAAAGAGTACCTTGCCCAGGAGATGGCCCTGAGCAAGTTGTAGGCTCAGTTTCTTCAACTATGAAACAAATCTCATAACTGCTGCAATATTCTGAAGTATTTCCTGTAACTTAGTGGAGAGGAAAGGAGTAAGGAGAGGGAGATTAAACCACCAGAAACGATGGAGCATATGAACCACTTGCAGCTCAAAATTTATTTTATTGCTTTGACAATCATTTGGTTCACCTCTTTCAAGGGTCTATGTCTGTCTTTTAAAATAATGGTGCAATCTCTTGACAGCTTTCCTGATGGGTTCGCAACTGCTTTTCAATCTCCAAGTAATTTAGTTCCTCTCCTTTTTACTTAATCCAAGGCATCTTGACAAAATAAGTGAATGAGTGCCTAAAGATCCAGTGAACACTGTATGGAAACCACAAATGCTTAGCAGTTTAGGAGATTGGAAAGATTAGACAAACGAAAGAAACCTGAGAAAGTGACATTTGCGTAAATAGTGTTGTGCCAAGTGTCTCAAGGCTTCAACTGGAGAAGTGGGGATTTGAGGGGAGCAACTGTTCTTGCTCACAAAAACTAAGTTCATCTTCCAGAGTAGTTGGAAGAGAAAGGATGGGAGGAACCAATAATATCCCCGTGAACAATATCACGGAATTTGCCTAAGGAGATTTCAACATAGAAAAGCTATGGAGTTTTTGAGGGCAGTTTTTACTTTTGCTTCACCAGTGGTAAGGAGATAAAGCAATAGTGAATCTTTTGTAGAAAGGGAGGAATATTCACGACCTTGATAAATCTTGGCCAATAGGACCATTTCTTTTTTAAAAAAGGAAGGCAATTACTATCCTTAAACATATAAGGTTTTTGATTCAGGGCCTTTGCTCACTTGGTCCACTATGGCACAAACCTGCCCTACTAACATCTTTTTTTTCTCGTGTCCTGGTGATCTTCAGCAGGGGTCCCCAACCTTTTTCGCATCAGGGACCGGTTTCATGTTAAAAACATTCCGCGTACCAGTGGCCATGGCTCAGCCGGCTTAGAGGGGAGCGGGGGGAGGGGGAGCAGGTGGCGGATGCATGCACGGGGGGGGGGGTGAGTTGGCTCACTTGCCCCTCTCGGGTCCCCAATGGAGCGAGCGGCCGTGCCTGCGCTCTGCTGCCCCTGGTGCGCACTCTGCCTAGAGGGCTGCCCCCTCCTCCCTCCTCCTCCTCTCCAGCCCTTTCTAAGAGTTGCGCCGCTCACTGCGGCCCGGTTCCTATCAAGCCACGGACCGGGGGTTGGGGACCCCTGATCTTCAGACTTCATGCATGAGACAGGCTAAGGAGAAACTTCCTAACAGTGAGAACAATTAACCAGGAGAACAGCTTGCCTTCAGAAGTTGTGGGTGCTCCATCACTGGAGACTTTTAAAAATAGACTGGGAAGCCATTTGTCTGGAATTGTATATGTTCTCCTGCTTGAGCAGGGAGTTGGACTAGAAGAACTCCAAGGTCCTTTCCAAGTCTGTTATTCTGTATTTTGCTTCACTTGCAAATTCTAACCATGATAAGACCCAAGTCATTCCTGTGTTAATCTGACATTTCTGAAGTAGCCCCAAACATTTCCATCCTTGGTGGGGCATGGAAGGGGAAAGTGATGAAATGCTATAAAAGCTGTAACTTAACATATACCTGTGTCAAAGTGTGGGGTGCAAGTATATAAAGGTATATAGTGTGTTAAGATGTGCACCTATTAGATTCAATCACTATGGATTGTGGACCTCTGTGCTCCAAGATCCATAATATTGGTTAGCTTTTTTCAACCATTATCCTAGAGGAGAATCAGGTAACCATAGTCACCCAAAACAGGCAACACAGGAAAACCAGGTAATGGCAATGTAAAACTTCACACCAAATCAAAGGTAGGTAAAGAGCACAGGCTAGTAGTAGAGATAGTAGTAGAGAGGTCTCTCAGATACTCAATTTATGTGAGGAAACAAAATGTTTCCTCACTTTTGACTATACAAAAGGTAAATAAATCACTAGTCCCACTTCTCCACCTTTTTGGTCATTGGGAGTGGTGGGAAGAGAAATCTATATTGTGGTTATGATGAGAAGCTTTCCAACTGTTATCTCTGGGCCAACTATTTATTCTGCATTTATAAGCTTTTTGCAAGCAATGAAAACTTTGCTACCAGCTAGTGTAGCTGTCCATTCATATTGTTCCACCGGTGGAGAAACAGTAGATATAAATTATAAACAATAGTTGTGTACAAAAAAGCATTGTCTTGAGATCAAAAAAACAATCAGAGGTCACTACAATGCAATTACCCCCACCCAAGCTCAGTAGAGTGCAGCATTGCAAAGATATTATATTTGCCCGTTTCAAATGCGTTGCAACCAAGCAAGGAAAGAGAAAGAGAAACATAGAGTCCTGAACTTATGACAATTGGGAGCAGAATTTCCATTGCTAAGGTGTTAAGTAAACCACTCTATTTTATAACCCTTTTTGCCATAGTTCTTAAATCACTGCAGTTATGTGAATCACATGGTTATTAAAATAAATCAAAGCTCCCCGTTGACTTTGCTGGTCAGAAACAGATTGGGAAGGTCAAAAATGACAATCACATGACCTCGTGAGCACATACTGGTTGCCAAATGCCACATTTTGATGTGAGCATGGAGATGCTATGATGGCTATAAGTGCACGGATTTCTAAATGTAAGCCACTTTTTTTCAGTGCTGTTATAACTTCAAATGGTCACTAAATGAATGATTGCAAGTCAAGGACTACCTGTGCAAAACAGCCAAAACTGCAATTGACCAGGTCCATAAGTGGTTGCAAATTGGCATAAAGCCTTGTGTGAAGTTGTCTCTAGACTCCAACTTTAGCTTTCTAGTAATTTTCTAAAGGTAAACCTATACCCCCCAAAGTTCTAAAAATTTTACCATTTTGATATTTGCTGATATTCCCTACCTAAATGCCTATGCTCTTGGAATGAATAACAGAATATTTTTCAATACGGAATTTCATTGAAGTACAATGTCATTTACTTCACTAAAGACAGTAAAGTCTTTAATTCACCATTACTGTCATATAGGTTATGAAATGTAATAGATGCAGGGTTTATTAGCAAATCATTTCAAAAAGGGAACATACACAAATTACTAGGTTTATTCTTCATTATAAGCTATTCCTATTATTGCAGAGGCAACTAATTTATTCACATCACTTGTATCAAAAGAATTCTACTTTGAAAGAAAAAAATCATGGTGGACTGTTAAGCTCAATTCTTTCTGCCTAGCTGAGATTCCCATCAATTAAATAATTTCCCTGTCAATCATGAGTGTTTCAGTTGACATGGCAGAAGCCATACTCAAAATTGCTTTTTGCAGTTGTTTCCAGTATTCTTTAAATTGTTTTTCCTATATTCTTAAGAGAAATCAAACCAGGATGAATAAAACGATGGCCTATCCACATTTACTCAAAAATAAATTCCTAATTTCAGTGGGACTTCCTTCAACATGTGAAAAAGATTTTATTATCCTACCATGTTGAGGCTGCTAGGTCTACGGAAATTCTCAGTCACCCCATTCCCCACCAATCAGAATTGAAGATGCTTCTTGGATGAGAAGTGAAAGGTTTTCAAAGAAACAAAAACTCCACAATTGCCTTTTGGGAAAGCACCCGTGGATTTTTGTGTGTTTTTCTGCCATCTAATGGTTGTCTGCATTTTTGCAGCTCAAAATATGGTAGCTCTTAGTTTTAACATTTAAGGCTGCTGTGTCAGGGCTTTAACTATGTACTTTATAATATAGTTTCCACCAGAAAGACATTTCCATATTCAGTTAATCATATTTAGTTATCCTAATACTTGGAGCATATCTATCTTTGAACATTGCTTGCCTGTTAATAAGCAAATCACAGACAATTAGAGGCTACATCTGTGAACAAATTACACCAACTGCCTTTCATGTGCATTTTTCTTTTTATCAACTTTTACTCTTGGGTAAGCCCCAGATTATCAGATCAAAAATTAATATTGCCAGGAATATCATCTGAAGAGAAACTAATTTTGTGTGTCCAAAGTGCAGCTAGACTATTTCAAACAGTAGAAACAAATGTCACATAATTATATACAAATAGACTCCTATTGCATATGAATGGATTCATGAAGCATAGGGCCAGCCATTGTATTGGACAGATTAAAACAAGCCTTGGCCACATGCTAGCATTCCTCCTGAGGTGCCCTCAGATGCAGTGAAGGATATTATTCCAGTAGCAATATTGAAGCCCAATCAGCTTCTCCACATATGATGGAGGTTATACAACAACCTATGCAATCTGCAGATTGCTTCTTAAATATTACATAATAACCAACCCATTAACTTCTCTTGGATATTCTCTGGAATATCAAACAGAACACAGCTATTGAGGAATAACTTGGGTGGCAGGAGGCAGGGCTGCCAGGAGGCAGGGCTGCCAGTCAGTTCCTATGACAAAAGAGCAAAACACAGGAGAGATTTGCCTGCAGCAAAGGCACAACTTTCAGAAAGTATTTTGAATCTACTGGTAAGGAAGTAACCAACATCTTGGCTTAATGGTGGCTTTTGTATAGTAAGGTGCAAATAAATAGTACAGATGACACTGGTGTTTATTAGAATTCATTGTGGTTGCAATAATGGAAAACAGCACCATTACAGTCAAACCTTAGGTACTTCAGTTCTGAAGTAACCCACATCTATGGCTGAACAATGATGGTAGAATCAAGTATATTGCCATCATTGTCCTTTACTATAAACCAGTTTCTCCCTTCCACAAACCAGGAAAGAATTGAAAGGGAAATTCTCACCTCAAACTGTTTGGTTATATATAGAAAAACAATTGCAAATTTCAGCCAAGCTTAGGCATGTGAGAAAAAGCCACTGATCAACTCCAGGCTCCAAACAAAAATAAAGTTTATTAAAGGTTAACAAAATGTGTCCACACACCTTCTAAACTCCAAAATACCTAAACACACTCTTGATTAACCCCACTTTCAATCTTGCCTGAGGTAACCCCCACATCTACCAGCTCTCTCACCAATGACAACTAAAAATCTTTCCACCCAAAGCCTCACCAAGCCTTCTCTTTTATTGGCTTTCAGGGATCATGTGACTCTAGGCTCTTCAAGCTGGTTTTTGATTTGATTTGAAGAGCAGCTGCTCCCTATAAAGTGGTAAACGTAACTGCTTGACTCACACCCTATATTGAAACAAACTAAGCACCTGGTTGGATCCAGATAAAACGTTAGGGTCATATATGTTTGGCTAAATGTAGTTCAGTAGGTCATGTGAACTCAGGCACTATCTGGCGCTTACTCTTGGGTAAGCCCCAGATTATCAGATCAAAAATTAATATTGCCAGGAATATCATGTGAAAAGGAACTAATTGTGTGTGTCCAAAGTGCAGCTAGACTATTTCAAACAGTAGAAACAAATACCACATAATTATATACAAATAGACTCCTATTGCATATGAATGGATTCATGAAGCATAGGACCAGCCATTGTATTGGGCAGATTAAAACAAGCCTTGGCCACATGCTAGCATTCCTCCTGAGATGCCCTCAGATGCAGTGAAGGATATTATCCCAGTAGCAATATTGAAGCCCAATCAGCTTCTCCACATAGGATGGAGGTTATACAACAACCTATGCAATCTGCAGATTGCTTCTTAAATATTACATAATACCCAACCCATTAACTTCTCTTGGATATTCTCTGGAATATCAAACAGAACACAGCTATTGAGGAATAAATTGGGTGGCAGGAGGCAGGGCAGGAGGTAGAGCCAGTCAGTTCCTATGACAAAGTAGCAAACTTCAGGAGAGATTTGCCTGCAGCAAAGGCAGAACTTCCCCAAAGTATTTTGAACCTACTGGTAAGTAAGTAACCAACATCTTGGCTTAATGGTGGCTTTTGTATAGTAAGGTGCAAATAAATAGTACAGATGACACTGGTGTTTATTAGAATTCATTGTGGTTGCAATAATGGAAAACAGCACCATCACAGTCAAACCTTAGGTACTTCAGTTCTGAAGTAACCCACATCTATGGCTGAACAATGATGGTAGAATCAAGTATATTGCCATCATTGTCCCTTTACTATAAACCAGTTTCTCCCTTCCACAAACCAGGAAAGAATTGAAAGGGAAATTCTCACCTCAACTATGTTTGGTTATATATAGAAAAACAATTGCAAATTTCAGCCAAGCTTAGGCATGTGAGAAAAAGCCACTGATCAACGGCAGGCTCCAAACAAAAATAAAGTTTATTAAAGGTTAACAAAATGTGTCCACACACCTTCTAAACTCCAAAATACCTAAACTTTTTTTTAATTTTTTTTATTTTATTTATTTATAAAATACCTAAACACACTCTTGATTAACCCCACTTTCAATCTTGCCTGAAGTAACTCCCCACATCCTACCAGCTCTCTCACCAATGACAACTAAAAATCTTTCCACCCAAAGCCTCACCAAGCCTTCTCTTTTATTGGCTTTCAGGGATCATGTGACTCTCTAGGCTCTTCAAGCTGGTTTTTGATTTGATTTGAAGAGCAGCTGCTCCCTATAAAGTGGTAAACGTAACTGCTTGACTCACAACCTATATTGAAACAAACTAAGCTACCTGGTTGGGTCCAGATAAAACGTTAGGGTCATATATGTTTGGCTAAATGTAGTTCAGTGGGTCATGTGAACTCAGGCACTATCCCACACAGGAAAATGTTTTTGGAGTGCCTTTTTCCAATTGGTTAAATGTTATTTTAATAAGCCCTCTGCATACACACAATAGTTGCACAGCTCAAGCACTACTGTTTGGAGATGCATGCATGTCAAACCATATCAAAAGAACAAACATACCCAAGCAGGCATGTTTGAAGTGGAATTGATATTATGGGCAATCTCTTAAAAGCATAATTCTGGCATTCTCATGGCACTAAATTTGCAGTTTTAAAAAAAAATTCTGATCCTGATCCAGCAGCACCTGAAATGGCAGTTCAAATCCAGCTACATGCTCCAGGGTCACAGCTTTGAATATTTTACATGAATGTGTGAATTATTTAATGCTTCTAAAAGTCACATCGGCAAATTGGCTAAGGATGTTAAAATAAATAAATAAATTAAAGTGGCTGCTTTTTGAATAGTGCCCCCTTAACTCAGATTGCAGCCAAATGGGACCAAACATATTACTCCAGCTCTAAAAGGTCATTTTTCATCTAGATTATATGAGAAAATAAATCATTTTTAAACTGTCCTTTGGACGGTTCTTCCCCAGAATGTTTTAGAACCTGCATTAATAGCTGTACTTACAAAGGTGGCTAAGATAAGGCTGATTTTAATTTCCAAATGATCTAAAACTGCCACCTTCTGGCCAATCTATGATATTTACTCTTCAAAAGAAACAGACATGGTTTTCTACATAATCAACCAATTATATATCTTGTATATCTCACCTATTGATGATTACAGTGTAGATTCATTACTATTACTACTACTACTACTACTATTATCAAACCATTTTAGACTCTCTAAGGGAGTATAATTCATCCATTGAAAGTGTATCTAAGCAAGACTGATTATACATATCTGGCAGGTATAATCAGTGAGTTGCAACGTTGAGGTGATGGAGTAGTAGAGGGAAGACTCCCATGCAAGCATATCTTCAGCAGTAGAAACTTACTCATTGGCCTTGGGCTGCTCTGTTTCCCATAGCACAGTTTAATTTTCAGGCTCATTGTTGATGGGAGCCAGTGGAGGAATGATTGGTATGGATGCTGTTTGAGCTTTGGATGAAAAGGCAGGCTATAAATCAAATTGATAAAAAATTTCTGTCTACCCCTTTTGTGAAAGGATACATAGATAATACAACGTCTTTGGGTTTGTTTATTTTCTTCAAAACTATCCAGCATGAATATCTTCATCCTGTAGACCAGGCTTCTCCAATCTCTTTTAGAAAGCAATACTCAACAAGGACCATACTGTATGGGAAATCCACTCATTGGAAGGTACCCAGTTTCAGAAAATGTTTTATAAGGAGCATAATTCAATACATTTCTATAGGGTAACTTATATAGCATAAGACTGCAGAAAACTCCTTTTGGGAACTCAAGTTAAACCTGGTTTTCTTGTCTAATGCATCTCGGTTCCACATTTGCCTTCTCAGCATGGGTATTGCTGCATGGATATAGGTCAAATGCTCAATTTTTTTGAAATGATTATTTCATTCCTAACATCACTTTTTCCCCTGGATGCTAAATAATACATAAAAGCAGAAAATGACTATACTCCAAAACAAGAACTTAAAAGGTATTAAGCAGTAGGGAAGGGGAAAATATATGTGTAACTTGAGTGTAGGTGTGTGCCTGAATATAAGACAAGGGTCTCCAACTTGGCAATTTTAAGAGTGTAAAAGTATAAGGGATCAATGTGTATGCATATGGAGTAAATATATATATATACATGCACACTGTATATTTATATACACTATATACCGGATGCTGCCCAGCTCCTGTTGGCTTTTCCCCAGTTATCAGTTTAAAAGTTGTTCTGCAGCCTTTTTGATGTTGAGTGCCAGCAATCTTGTCCCATCATTGTTCAAGTGACCCATCCCCCCTGAACAGGTTTGGCAGTTGTTTTTTGTTATAGTTGATGCAGTAAACCACTGAGGATGCTTCTTTTGGGTGCATCACTCTCATTCTCAGTGTTTGATCCGGTTTATGCACTACCTTGATCCCATGTGTTGAGAGGATGTGTGCAGCAGCTTTGGATACCCCCCATATATATGGGAGCACCCTCACTGGGCTGTCGGGCCCTAGGTGTGATACACCATCAGATGAAGTTTGTGGAATACCCATTGCGCATACAGATCTGATAAAGATGTACCTGCTCCTTTGCTTTGGCTGTCCATTGCTGCAGTGAGTGTCTATCCTACTGAACAATGCCCAGATGCAGCTAACCTTGTGTGCAGTGGGGTGATTGTTCTCATTGTGTAAAATGCGATCGGTGTTTGTGATTTTCCAGTACACACCTGTATCAACAGTAAGGAGTAGAATGTTGTCGTCAAAATAAAACATTCCTTTCTAGAAGCCAAGGTCATCCTTTGCCTTTGTACCTCAACACCTGACCGGAAGTGGATGGGTGGCATTGCCAATGTGGCAGTGGAAGATTGGACCATGTGATGAACTTGTGGGGTGGGGGGTGGGGGGCAAGGGTTTGAACTTTCAACTGGGTGGAAAACCCAGGAAGCTTCCAGATTTGTGTTTTCCACAGATTGTACCAATATGCCTCTCTTATTAAATTGGAACTTGAAGAAAGCTCTGCTTTGGAGTCATTTAATTCTGGATGATATTTGGAACGCTGACACAATTTTTGCTTGCCTCACAAAAAGTTGAGAACTGAAGTGATTGAAATATTTAAATGTAAAGAAAAGTGCATTTAAAACAACCCTCTTGTATGGGAAAGCTGTCTTGTTTACATATCAGTGATAAAATGAAACCTTGAAAGTCAATTACCAGAGCACAAGTTGCCACTTTAAAGGAAAAAAAATGATATATGGCCCTGTAAAGTGCTTGAACTACTTAGTTCTTTACTGAAAGTTATGGATGAAGTTGAACAAATCCCTCTGGAGGCACTTGAGATGGATTTACAAATCTAATTGGATAATCACTTAAAAATTGAAAAAGGCTGGTGGATTATCCTTTCAAGTTGAAATATAAGAGATGTATGGGTGGTAGTTCCCGAAAACTACAAGTAGACTTGAAAAATAAGAATTTCAACAGAAGAGGAAAAACAGAAGTAGAAGAAAACAGGGGTCAGAATTTTATTTATGGGACTTAAGGATGGTTAGAAGAAAGCAAAAAAAATGTATAAAATTGATTTATCTGATAATGGTTAGATAATGAGTTTTTATTTCTGGTAATGTTGAATGGTTATCTGGATTAAACAGCGCTTCTTTTAGAGATGTCTAATGGGCTAGTGGATTAGTTTTTGATATCTAAACAAATCTGGCTTTGTCAATGGTGAACAAGTACCACCGAAGGCTGACTGGGAAGATTACAAAAGGTAATCACATGATCCTGGGACAGTACAACTGACAAAAATGCATGCCAGTTGCTAAGCATTTGAACTTTGATCACATGACTATGGGGATGCTGCAATAGTCATAGGTGTGAAAAATGATCATTAGTTACTTCCTTCCAGTGTTGCTGTAACTTGAATGGTCACTAAATGAATGGTTGTAAGTCAAGGATTACTTGTATTTTCAAAATCAGGCATAAAGCAGTGGAATACATTTATTCACAGAACTAATCTTTCAACTTTCAATTGTGAATAGCAAAATTGAATGATAAACGTTGTTCTTTTCTACAGGTTGTATTTGGCTGTAAGAAACAGCAGAATAAGTTTCAAACTCTGCAGTACAACGCAGACTAAAGATTAAAATATATAATGTAGGTGACAACCATGTTTTATTTGCCCTAAACCTGTCAGTTCACCCCCTTATCTTTGTTTTGAATAATGTTCTTAGCATTGGCTCGCCAGCTCAACTTACATGTGTATTGTGCATTGAATGCAATTTTCTGGAAGAAGAAAAGGGAAGAACAGATGGTTTGAGATAGGATATAGTATGTCATATGTGACAAGTCAAGCAACTGCTTTTCCTTAGGTCCATAAGAGCATTACCTTCAGAGATTTAAAATAAAAAGAGCTCTCTGCAGGAAGAAAATGTCCACTTATTTCCAAATAACCAGAAGGCAAGACAGGAAATAATATATGGAGATTAATCAAGGAGAGAAGCAACCTAGAACCAAGGAGAAATTTCCTAACAGTGAGAACAATTAGTCAGGGGAACAGCTTGCCTTCAGAAGTTGTGGCTGCTCCATCACTGGAGGTTTTTATGAATAGATTGGATAATCATTTATCTACAATGGTACATCAAGCAGGAGATGAAGTAGAAGACCTCCATGGTCCCTTCCAACCCTATTATTCTGAATAATATGCATAATGACATGAGTAATATTTCACAAAGTTGTCTTTATAGAGATGTGTAGCTCCTGCCAAGAAGGGCTGCAATTAGTGAAGAGTATTTGATTTTTGTGTTTCATATATGCATTTTATTTTTTAAAATACCTTAAATCAAAGAGTCTGCAGTTCCAGAAATTGGTTATCTTGCCCCCGATATACAGCAGGGCTCAACTTTTGTCACCTCGAAAAAGCCTTTAAGATCTGGTTCTTTCCCCAGGCATCAGTAACCAGATGAGTGGAAGTCCCCCATGTGGTTATTTGTCGTACGCTCAGTCACCATTTTACATATTACATGTCTGTGTGTGGAAAAAGAGAGAGAAACAGAGAGAGATTATTTAGATGGTTTTCTTTGCTTTTTGTTTTCTTTTTCATTTATAGTGTGTTGATATTGTGTACTGCCTGGAGTCACGTGGTCTGAATTGGGTGGCCTTATAAATTTTGAAATAAATAAAAAATAAATTCAATACAGAGGTCAGTAAAACTCCAAAAGAGCTAGGTTGTTCCCCTCGTTGCTGTACAAATCACAGATATGAAAGCCTTGTCACAAAGTAGGAGGTACCTGATGTATCTCTTCCATCGCCTGAGTTAATGAGTTCAGCAAATTTTCTCAGAATGTTTAATAGTATATTGCCAAAAGACCATCTGGTCCTGTGGATTTATTCAATTTGTACTTCTTTATTCAATTTTATCTTCAATTTTATTCAATTTTATTTTATCCTTGATCTTCTGTAATTGGCTTTTTGAGCAATTTCTTTAGCTGGTTGTAAATTTTGTGATATGTGTTGTATCTAAACACTCTGTGATCTTCACCAAACCTAGTGTCTTTGGTTTCCCTATAGCCAAGAATAGTATTTAATAAATTGGTTTATCACCTCATCAGAAGTTGAAAGATATTTCTTACCACCCCAAAATGAGGTGTTACTTGCTTTTGCTTGGTTTTTTCTCAGTTGATACTCAACAATTTATCAGGTTTGGTACTTTGGTACTTTTCCTGTAATATTTCTACTTTAAGTAATACATCTTCTTAAAACTTTGACTTATTTCCAAAAGATGCAGTTCAATGATTCTCAATCTGTAGTCCATGGACCCCCGAGGCACCGAAATGACAGGAGAATCTGTGAAGGGTTGAAGAAATGTTGTGATTTAAATCTTGAGTTAAGTCTTAGGGGTCTGAGGTCATGGTCCGTGGCCACAATTTTTATTTTTTATTTTATTTATTCGAATTTATACCCCACCCTTCTCCTTGTTAGGACCCAGGGCGGCGCACAGGCATTATTAAAACCACAATAAAAACAATATACATCATTAAAACATATTAAATTGTTAAACCCATGCTAAAACCCATTTAAAACCCTACCAAATTGCAATTTATGTATAAAAAGTCAGAAACGGGGGGCTATGCTAGGCCGGCTTGTTGGAATAAATGCGTCTTAAGACGTTGGCGGAAGAGGCGGCGGTCCGAGGTAGTGCGAAGGTCGGGGAGTAGGTCGTTCCAGAGGGCCAGGCCCACCACAGAGAAGGCCCTTCCCCTAGGTGTCGCCAACCGGCATTGCCCAGCCGATGGCACCCGGAGAAGACCCTCTCTGTGGGAGCGGAGCGGACGAAGGGATGTATGGGGCAGGAGGCGGTCTGGTATATAGCTAGGCCCCGAGCCATGGAGCGATTTAAAGATGGTCGTCAACACCTTGAAGCGCACTCGAAAGGCCACAGGCAGCCAATGCAGCTCGCGCAGGAGAGGTGTTACATGGGCTTGCCTTGAGGCAACCATAATCACCCGCGCGGCCGCATTCTGTACTAACTGTAGTCTTCGAGTGTACCTCAAGGGGAGCCCCATGTAGAGAGCGTTACAGTAATCCAGCCGGGATGTCACAAACGCTTGAGTGACTGTGCAATGGGCCCCCCGTCCAGTAAGGGGCGCAACTGGCATATCAGGCGTACCTGATAAAATGCCCCCCTGGCCACGGCCGCCACATGGTCCTCCATGGACAGCCGGGAATCCAGGAGGACGCCCAAGTTGTGCGCCCTCTCCACGGGGGCCAGTTGTTCGCCCCCAATGGCCAGTGTTGGACTTATCTGGCTGAACCGGAGTGCCGGAAACCACAGCCACTCGGTCTTGGACGGGTTGAGTTTGAGTTTGTTACTACCCATCCAGACCCGTACGGCCTCCAAATACCGGGACAGCACCTCGACGGCATCGTTGGGGTGGTTTGGGGTGGATATGTACAGCTGGGTGTCATCAGCGTACAGATGGTATTCCACCCCAAAACCACGGATGATCTCACCCAGCGGCTTCATGTAGGTGTTGAACAGAAGTGGCGAGAGGACCGACCCCTGAGGAACCCCACATATGAGGGGCCTCGGGGACGACCTCTGCCCTCCTGCCAACACCCATTGCGACCGACCAGAGAGGTAGGACGAGAACCACCGCAGAACGGTACCTCTCAGCCCCAACCCCCCCAATCGGTGCAATAGGATACCATGGTCGATGGTATCAAAAGCCGCTGAGAGGTCTAATAGGACAAGGATAGAGGAACAACCTCTATCCCGTGCCCTCCAGAGATCATCAACCAACGCGATCAATGCCGTCTCGGTGCTGTGACCGGGCCGGAAGCCGGACTGGCGTGGGTCTAGATAATCAACTTCCTCCAGGTGTCGAGGAAACTGTTGAGCCACCACACTCTCAACAACCTTCACTAAAAAGTGAAGGTTGGAGACGGGACGATAGTTTTCTAATAATGCTGGGTCCAGGGATGGCTTTTTGAGGAGTGGCCTCACCACCGCCTCTTTCAAGACGGTAGGCAAGGACCCCTCCCTCAGAGATGAATTCCCAATGCCCTGGAGCCAGCCTCGCGTCACCTCCCAGGATGCCAGTACAAGCCAAGAGGGGCACGGGTCCAATAAACATGTGGTGGCTCTAAGGTTCCTCCGCAAACTGTCCATATCCTCGGTAGTGACAAAGTCAAACTCCTCCCAAGGTGTTATCTCAAGACCAGCACCGGACACATCGACTGGATCACTTTCAGTGGAGGGCAGCTCGTTCCGAATCTGAGTGATTTTGTCCTGCAGAAACACTCCAAATTCCTCTGCTCGACCCTGCAAAGGGGCTTCCCGCGGCCTCAGGTGGAGGAGGGAGCGGGTCACCCCAAACAGGGCGGCAGGGCAGTTTTCCGCGGACGCGATAAGGGTGGCACAATACTCACGTTTGGCCACTCTTAGCGCCACTAAGTAAGTCCTAATATGGTCTCTCACTAGTGTTCGGTCAGCTTCGGATCAAGAAGATCTCCACCTACTCTCTAGGCGTCTCTTGCGGTGTTTCATCTCCCGAAGCTCCTCGGTAAACCAAGGGGCCTAGGTGACTCGACGCCGCATGAGAGGCCACAAGGGCGCGATTCAGTCCAAGGTCCCCGTGGCTGCACTATACCATGCGGCCACTAGATCCTCAATAGATATTTAAAGAGGGTCCATGGAGAAGCAAATGTTGAGAATCACTGTTTAGGAGCCATGGTGGCACAGAGGTTAAAATGCAATATTGCAGGATAATTCCGCCAACTGTCGGCAGTTCAAATCTCATTGGCTCAAGTTTGAGTCAGCTTTCCATCCTTCTGAAGTTGGTAAAATGAGGACCCAGATTGTTGAGGGCAATATCGTGACTCTATAAGCTGCTTAGAGAGGGCTATAAAGCACTATGAAGTGGTATATAAGTCTAAGTGCTATTGCTATGTAGTTGATTACAAATCAGCTTAATCTATACCAAGCATTGGATTCTGCTTAGATGTTAACTTTAATTGCTTCAAATCATTCAACATTATATCTTTCTGGGGGGGGCTGTGACTTGTTTTCTATATAATGCCAAATAAATAATACTCATACACACTTTACTAGATTCCCATACTGTGGATAATAATAAAAAGGCATTAAGAACTGAATTAGTTCAGAAAAAAAATGTTTAACCCAAATTGGCACTTTGATTTGACATCTTGTAGTAATAACAAACCATTCAATCTTCCTTTTTTGAGGTACACTGTGCAATTTTACAATCTATTTGTTTATTAGATTTTTCACTAAACTGTGGTCTACATAAATAAATGCTATAACTTCAATTCTATAAATATAGGTAAGAGTAAATTAGGCATCAATCCATATTGATTCTTAAATACCTTTTGTTGGAAGGAAAAAAATAAATGTAGCCTTCATGTAAAGATTGTTTATATCTTCACATATCAGGAGGAGAAATAATCAACCACAAAATTTAGGAACTTGTCAGAGTTTGGGGTTGTTGTTATTTTTGTATGAACCAAATTTTTCAAGATGTGGGTAAATAATCCTATTCATCTCCAAGAATCATATATCTCCTCCTGCAATTTGAAGAAAAACACTTTATAAAATTATATTTTAATATGGAGCATAAATTGAAGCAATTGCATTTTTTCTTGTTCAGTATGAAACTATAGCATTAAGAATCTACTATAGTAATAATCTCTGTTTCATTCATGGAAGGGAAGGAGGAAGGATGGAAGGAAGGAAGGAAGGAAGGAAGGAAGGAAGGAAGGAAGGAAGGAAGGAAGGCAGGCAGATATAAGCAGGGGTGGGTTCTGTCTGCTGCTACTGCCAGTTTGCTCAGGAATGCACTGCACACGAGCATGTGCAGTATTATAAAAAATGTGCATGCGCAGAAGCAAAAAACAAGATGGCGCCGCCAATGGCACTGCTGAGAGAACCAGTTCTCGGAGGTATGGCAGGCCAAGTTACAACCTATTCAGTCAAACTGGGCCAAACCGGTAGGAACTCACCTCTGTATGTAAGTCAGTTTGGTCTAGTAGTTAAGGCCACTCCTAAACCATGTGTGGGAAGGACTGTAACTTGGATTTGAATATGTTTTGTCATCTTAGGTAGCAGACCTTGTAGATATCAAATTCCCAACCTACGATAACTATTTTGGTAATTATTTCTGAAGAGGAAGAAGACTTAAAATATATATGTTATTGCTGGAATTGCATGTGGTGACAGTTATTCTTATCTACTAATAAATATAAGGAAGATTAAACTGTTCCTAGTTCTCTTATTTAAATTTCTACATGAACACATTTACAAAGAGACTGACCAAAGTAATGGGTCTTAATTTCACTCCCAAGTCTTGATAGATGGGAAGGCTGCTAAACCAGAGGTGGGTTGCTTCTGGTTTGGCCCAGATTGGGTGAACCAGTAGTGCTGGAGGTGGGAGGCTCCGCCCACCCACCCACCCGGAAACTTCTGCGCATGAGCACAAGTGAACTGGTAGCACCAAGATTTGCAACCCACCTCTGTGCTGAACATATATAATGGACACCAGGCCGGAAAGGATTAAACTCCTATGACATAATTGCCATTTCCTTTAAATATGTCTATAAGAGTGATATAAAATATCCTTTGGTTTATACAACCCTTTCCTGCCCTAACCCTTAACCACAGGAAAGACTTTTGACTAAAAGGAATATATCTCATGTGTATTGAACATGAGCTCACCTCGGTGAATTAATAATATTTATTTATGGCAAGAATAGCAGAAGCAATGAAACAAGGTTAATGGCATCTTCTTTGCAGACCAAGAACAGCCCTCAGCTCAAAATCTCCTGAAATATAGTATGTGGGATGTGAGCTACAGTGCAAATCTAGGAGGACCGCAATAACCATTCCAGGTACATATGTTAACTTGTAAGATCAACGTGTGAGCAGTTAATGTATTGTCACTTAACTTAGAAAAAGCAGTCGGCAGCAGCAAAGTCCAGCTGAGAGAGAACAGATGCCCAGCCTCTCTTTCCTCTGCTGATGCTTTCTGTAATTGATAGTACAAGAGAAAATATTCATTAACTGAATGTTCATTTCTACTTTTAGATGGTAAATAGCAGTTTCTCTGTAACGAACAAGGACTTAGTGGCATGACTCCAATTAATATAAGTGGTGCTTTTTAAAGCTAATTTGTGAAACTGGATACAGCTTAGCCTCTCATATTTTTTAAAAAAAGATATGGGCTTTGATCACTAGCAATTACAATTATGAGCTGAAGTTAATTGTTTCAAAATCGCACAAAGGACATTTCATGCAGCTCTGCGCAGGGATTTTGAACGTGTTTGATATGTGCCTTTTTATGTAGACCTTTCCTTCACTTCACCTTTGTCTCACTTTTATGAGGGATTCATAACATGTATGGCCTAGCCCAGGGGTCTGCAAAGTCGGCTCTTTTAAGACTGGTGGACTTCAACTCCCAGAGTTCCCCAGCCAGCATAGCTGGCTGGGGAATTCTGGGAATTGAAGTCCACCAGTCTTAAAAGAGCCGACTTTGCAGACCCCTGGCCTAGCCTAACATCTATAACCAAAGGGAAATTTGGACTACTGTTCCTTCCCTCCAAAGGTGCATAATTAAACCCCTTTTCAAATAGAAGGGGGGATTTCATAGCAGCTGATTAAGCCCAGAGGAAGCAGACTTCTGGTTTGTGACTTCAACACCCTTCAGCATCACAGAGCATTGCTATGGCAGAAGGACTGGGAAGGGAATCAAAACATCTGTAGAATACCAATTCTGATTTCTAAGCATTTATTTATTTATTAGATTTTTATCCACCCTTTCTTACTCTCGTAAATTGCTAGCAATAATGTAAGGACCGTTGACAACTTCAATGAGCTTTTCAAATTTCACCATAGCAACATATGAGTCCTATGATGAGTCACGTGATCTACAGATTACAGTGATCATAGAGCTGAAGAGGCTGGATTGAAGTCAATTGCTGGAATCAAGAAATAAATAGCGTAAATTTAAGCTGTCGAGAGTTGATGGATGAGGGAAAGAAAGGTGCAGACAATTTTCAAGATGACAATACGAGAAAGTTTGAATGATTAGTGTGGTAAAAAAGTAGTCCGCCACCCCTCATCTCCAAAAAACAAGATACTCAAAGAGCTGAACAATGCTTGATTTTAAAACGGTGCCTGCTGGATGTAGGATGGAAAGACAAAAAGGAGGGCATATTCTCCTTTTGTCGTATGTCTGGTAACCCTAAGTAGGAAAGGACAGAATTTATGTCATGACCACGCGTTACAAATTGTCTTATTTTTATGCTTTGTCTACCAGAGTACATGTATGTCCTTCACTGATAGACTGAAAAGTTGGGAAAAGGAAATCTTTCGATCAGAACACCTGTATGGTTTGATTTTTATGGTACCACTAGGTCAATGATGGCTAACCTTTTCATTGCCAAATGCCGAAAGCACATGCGCCCATAATGCAATGCACGCGCAACCCCAACCCACCTCTGCACATGTTTATGTGACCCCACACACATGTGCCCCACCCCCATGCCCCTGTGCCCCCCCCTGTGCTCCTGTGCCCCACCCCCACCCCTGCACATATGCATGTGTCTCCTGCATGTGGCCCACCCCACACACATGTACGGCAGAGACCCAAAAACCAGCTGGCTGGTGGGAGGCATGCACGCATGCACGGTGGAGCTGAGCTGGGACAATGGCTCATGTGCTCGCAAAGAGGGCTCTGTGTGCCACCTATGGCATGTTCACTATCACGGCACTAGGTGCACTGTTTGTGTTGACATTCAGTGACTGTTTGTGTTGACATTCAGTGAAGAGCTTGAAGCTTTTGTGGAAAATAAATCCGTTTTCCTCAAAATGGAAGTTAGAATTTTGGGGAGGCCATTTTCAGGGTTTTTCCCCCTAAAGGTAAGATCCATGATTTATGCCAAGCCTAAATCTTTGTTCCTTACAGTTTTGTAATGTAATGCATGGATGACCTTGGGGAACAAGAGGAAGAGAAGGTAGGTGATAATTAGTTAAGAAAGGGAAGAACCCTAATGGATAAACAGTCAAACAAATAAACTTAGGAAAGTAAGCAGAGAAGAGTAATAATTCTAGCCCATTTCCCCCAAAAGAGAAATGGAGGGGAAAAAATCTTAACAGAAGCAGAAAGCAGTCCCAGTTTTCATGCCATAGGAAAATAGCTCAAGCAGAAGCTTGAAGAGGCTGGTCTTTTGGAATAGAGATTTTGTATCCATTCAGAAAGATTGGACCAATTGATTTATAAGCAAAGGGACTCCAAATAAGCAACACAATTAGGTAAGCCGTAGCTGACAAGATAAGCTCAGATAAACACAGGATTGCATTTCCCCTTTTGCCTGTAGAGCCAGCCATGACCCCTACATTGCCCTATAGGAATCTGGCAATATCCATTAAAATATTAATGGGCCCATTCTTACACAGCACCAGGCATCTCAATAACAAAACCCCAAAGAATGTATAAAAGCCCACCTATCCCAACCCCATTTTGTGAGTGACCCCGGAAACATGCTGCTGTCAGTGAAGTTTCTGGCATTTAAATAAACAAAGACCATCTTTCTTGCAGCCAGCCTCCATTTTATTTCCAGCATCTTTCTCCCAGATTGAAACCAGATTGGATTTTTCTTTCAACACAGGTATTTCTCCCCACCTCAATTTACACTTTGTGAATACAGTTTACCATAGGGGTCCCCAATCTTTGCAACTTTAAGTCTGAAGGACTTCAGTTCCCAGACTTCTCCAGCCAGCTTTGCTGGTAAACCCCTGGTTTACCGGAATGTAGTTGCTCTGCATACCACTATGAAGATTTTCTCCATTCTCTTAAGAATGTTTCAAAAGTACCAGGGAAATAATTTTGTTTCCTAATGTTAATCTTCAGCTGTAGTCAACTATTCATGTGTGTGTGTGGATTATGGTACAAACTTAAAATATGTCCCTGCTTTTCTGTTTTCTCTATCTAGTGATTTCCTAGCAAGCAAAATCCTTGATTTCTTTCCATCATGTTCATCTGAAGACCCTCAGCAATGTATAGATTAGGACCTGCAGCAGTCCTCTTCAGCACTCTTTTTTCAGATCATACCTTTGAACACTTCAGTGAACTGAGCTTTCAGCAGGGTAATCACTGCCTGATCCATTTTAGGATCAATAGCCACTTTTTCTCTAGATTGAAAACAACTATCCATCTTTCAACAGACTGTCTCAATCCAGACAATGTAATGGAGGGTACTGTTACAAATACTAAACTTACATAGCCCATGCTTGCAAGTGCCTGGTTTCTATGAAGGCAGCAGAAGTGGGGGATGAACCACTTCATCTGTTGGACCAGATTCATCCTGATCTAGAAATTGTGAACTTGAAGTTCTCTTTTGATTCTTTTCCCATACCTTCCCTTCTTCCAATGTGGATCCATCCATGGGAGTCCTTGCTGCATGCATTTCCTCCAAGGGAAGATTGGAGATGCATAACATTTTTTGGGTCAAAGGTTATGGAGATTTGGGGGGGGGGGGCAAAGGTTATGGAAGGAGGACATTCAAACAACTGAGTGCAACCAAGACAAACGCTACCTTTTATTTAACCTAGGTATTAAATTAGATCATTGAAAATCATTCCTCATGCATTCAGTAGCTGTCATGACTAATCTACTGTTCCAGAGCCATACTGATTCTTTTCATCACTTCTCCTTTCCAGTTGTCCCCACTAAAAAACAAAAACAAAACAAGAGTGAGGGTTTGATTCTACCTGACAGCCAACTCGTTAACATGTCCCATATTTTATTCCGTGAATTATAAGAAAGAGAAAATGCATTACCAAAAGTGACATCATTTGTTGATATCTGTGATGAAATGCTCAGGAATTGTTTGATAATTTAATATTCCATGAATGGGAAGATAAAATAAAAGATACAGTGCTTTGCAATGCCAGGGGACTTCTACAAATGAAACAGATTGATCCAATTGGGTAGCAAGCACTTAACATTATTTTCACTTTCTCAAGTGACCCATTAAGGCATGTGCATTTTGCTTCTTCTCTTTGTTTCAGCATGCAAAATGCTGAGTAAACAGCAGTATTTACAAGCATGATGGTAAGGATGCTATTAGCCTGTTTGTATATTCTTAAAATCCACAAATATTTGAGTTCAACAGAACCGGGTTAGGGAGGGGGGAAAGTTAGGGGGGGAAATACAATGGACCCTACTAAGTATAGAAAATTGCTTATATTTAGCAATGCAAATTGCAGTCCTATGCATGTCTGTTATGCATCCCATTCATTTACTGGAACTTTGTTTCCAGCTCAGCTTAAGAAGTTCAATGCAGGAAGGAAACTTTTCTGCACATACTTTACAAAAATAATGGCAAGCTTAGCATCTCATTTGACTGTGCCCTAAATAGCACGATCTTTAAAGTTTTATTTAGGAAGTAGAATGCCACAAAAATGCAGGGGGCATATGGGAAATGGGATTGGTTACCCAGGGAACATGGAAATGGATGGATGTGAATGTCATTGGAAGGGACACACTGACCAAATAAAGCCCCAAGCAGGATATTAATAGATGATAGCCAGAGGGGACTTAACAGATTGTAATGTAATGTTTTTAGTAGAGAGTGGAATTTTGTTTTCCAAAATTGTGCTGATTTTATAGCATTATGCATAGTGAACATTAAACTAGATCCCTGCAATTTGTGAGGTTCCTAATGGATTTAGATGTGGATATATTCATTCATTTTTAATCTGCTTATGCAGGTTTTGAATCCTTCAGCTTTTGAAATGACAGCCCAATGCATTTTTTAAAACTATTATAGCCAGGAAGGAAAAACACAGCTAACAGTCTGGAGAAGAGCAAGACAAGAAGGAAAATATTGTTGGACTGACAGCATTATTTAAGACCCATTTATAAGCTCTGTTTCAGGTACTGAATAATGAGTGTGCCCATTTTTAACAAAGAAGAACAAACCAAGGAAATGAATCAATGCCTTGCATAGTCTGTACAATGCTGCCTCAAATAGTATTCCTTTAAAAGGGCAGGAGCACATTTTATATACAAATATTTTCTAATGTTGAGGTTATGGAGACCTCTCCTGGTGAAAAGCTTGAGAATTCAATTCTACTTCTAAGAATCTTTATAACACACAATGAATCGTTCTAGGAATCAGATAGGTCTAGTTTAACAGAGAAGACGAGGGGTAACATGGTATCAATTTTCCAATATATGAGGGGCTGCCACAGAGAGGATAAATGACCTATTCTTCAAAGCACCTGAGGACAGGACAAGAAGCTATGGGTAGAAGCTCATCAAAAAGAGATCCAACCTAGAATTAAGGAAAAATTTCCTGTCCGTGAGAAGAATTACTCAGTGGAAGAGATTGCCTTCAGAAGTTGTAAGACCACTTTTGAAATATTGTATCCAGCTTTGATCACCACAATATAAAAAAGTTGTTGAGATTCAAGACAGAGTGCAGAGGCTAAAACATATGAAGAACAGTTGCAGAAATTGACTTTGTCTGGTTTATTGAAAAGAAGGATTAAGGGTGAAGCATTGGATGCAAACTAATCAAAGAGAGAACCAACCTAGAAGTAAGGAGAAATTTCCTGATAGAACAATTAATCAGTGAAACAACTTGCCTCCAGAGGTTGTAGGGGCTCCTACGCTGGAGGGGTTTAAGAAGAGATTGGACAACAACTTTTCTGAAATGATACAGGGTTTCCTGCTTGAGTGGACGTTGAACTAGAAGACCTCCAAGGTCCCTTCCAACTCTGTTATTCTGTTATTGTGGGTGCTGCATCACTAGGAGTTTTTAAGAAGAGATTAGATATCCATTTGTCCAGAATGGTATAGTGCAGTGATGGCGAACCTATGGCACGGGTGCTACAGATGGCACGCAGAACCATTTCTTAGGGCACGCGAGGCGTTGCCCTGTCAGCTCCAGCACACTTGTGTGCGTTGGGCAGCTGATTTAGGCCTTCTTTTGAGGCCATTTTTTGCCCTCTGGAGGCTTCAGGGAAGCTCCTGAAGCCTCTGGAGGTGGGGAGGGAAGGCTGTTTTCACCCTCCCCAGGCTCCTAGAAAGCCTCTGGAGCCTGGGGAGGGCAAAAAAAGCACGCCAAAAGCAGGGGGCCATGCACATAGCATTATGGGTGTGGCACACCCATGCATGACCCCCCCGCGCGCTCCCCCCGCTTTTGGCATGCGAGCCAAAAAAGGTTAGCCATCACTGGTATAGTGTCTCCTGCTTGAGCATAGGTTGGACTAAAAGACTTCCAAGTCCCTTCAAACTCTGTTATACTGTTACTGCTACATGGTATTTTATTATATGATATTATGCGTTACACTGCATATGTCCCAGTACATTTGATATAATTATTAGATGATGGAGTGCAAACAACAATATTTTTGCAAGTGTTACGTTAAATCTTGATTGACCAAAGCCATGATGGGCAGTAGAGAGCACTATTTGAAAAGCTCATCTGATGACAACTGCAGCACGTGAAAAATTTGCAATTTGGGATGCCAAAGGAGTAAAAGGTAAGCAGCATGAAGTAACAAAGGAAATAAAATAAGAGAAAACACATTTGTTTTTGAAAAAATAAATAGGAAGGGGAAAGATGCAATCGATCTAAATGAAAGCAGTCTGATTTTATGGAGTGAATATGATGAATGTAACGAGAGAACCTGCCATAGTAGATCTGTGAATGAAAGGGATGCTGTCCAGAGGTCACTGATCCAGAGAAAGAAAGTAGGGTAAAATAAAAGAGAATTCACGTAGAACATTGGAAGATTTTCCTCCCATTTCTTCCCAGCCACCAGCCATTAATTTTTCATTAGACTTGCCTTTTGCCTTATCCCCATCAAAGAGATAAAAAAGGAAGTGCATCACACAACATGCCTTGTCAGCAAAAGCAGAAAAAGAACAAAAAACAGGGGGGGGGACCTATTTTTTTGGGGAAAAGAACATAGGCATGGTTTAAATTACATCTGGCAACAGCTTTTTAAAAGCTAGGTCTATCAGACTTTTGAAAGATCACTGATCATGTATTTTATAACAGACCAAGCACGGTTACAGAAAAGTGTATAGCATAATGCTGTAATGGCGCTTTGCAAAGCAGTTGGAGGTACCTCAGTGGAAACCAGGAGATGTGACATCCATCCTGCAGCTCAAGATGGAATGGTTATGGAGGATAAAACCTTCAGCTAAGGGATGAGACACAACTGTACTTTATAAAGATGTTGATAGATGTGCGCTTCTTCATGAAGATGTTGCCTTGTTGCTGGATCAGTAAAATGATTTTCAACAAATAATAGCTTCTATGATGCACAACAAGGAGCATGGATCAAAAAAAATGTATCCAAATTCCATGTGACATCAAAACAGAATGAAGAATTGGACATTATTCACAGATAACCAAAATAACTAGAGTTTGTATCTTGGTTAGATGTTTACCAAAGATGGAAAAATGAAGAAATATTAAGACATACAAATGTGGTTTTCCTTTCCACATTTGTACCATATTTTACAGCAAGATTACAAACAATGAACAGAATACAGAAATATAAAAGTAATCGTGAAACAAACAATAAAATGCTAAAAACATTTAAGAACTGCAAAAGAAAATTTAAATAGAACAGAAAAACAAAGAAAAAAATAGAAAGAATCCAGAGTATATTTTTAAAATACCAATATTAAACATCTAAATATATATATATTGAACATGCAAATCATTGGTTTGCAAGAAAATATAAAAATAATGTTTAATGCCATATTATTATAAAATAGATAACGCATACAAATTCTGATAGAAAGGTGGTCTTATGAAAGAAGCAAAAATAGCATGAATGTTTGGTATATCAAGAGAAGCCTAAAAATAAGCTGAATCTATTAGGATTTAATTCCCCTAGATGGGGAATTCTGGGAATTGAAATTCACATATCTTAAAGTTGACAAGTTTGAGAAACACTGTATTAGAATACCAATATGTTCAGCCTTTCTATGTATACTAATAAGGCACAGAAATGTGCTATAATGCTTCCAGTTGCTACTTTCCTGACCTAAGCCCTACTGATAACACCTGTAACACCTACGGCCTCTGAAAAATGCCCTTGCTCAGAAGTCAGTGGCACCTGTACATAAGGCAAAACTTCAGCTCTCCCTTATCTTCATTCCTTTTTTTTAAAGGTCATAACAGCAAGCAGTGTAACTGTTTAATTGAAAGAAAGGTGTTAGGCTAAGATTTTTGTGATGAAAGTGGGAAGCTCGTAATTAGCATAGTATTCTGTGAGAACCCTACCCTCCACTCTGGCTAGGAATCATTAGACTAATCATGGCTTTCTAATGAATGCCCCAGTTGTCTTCATAAATGACAAAGATTCCAGACGGTAGCACTGTGTAGCTATCAGGAAACAGCAGGAAGCTCATTTTCTTTTATGTATGAAACCTGGCCTATCTCAAAGCATAACATGCAGCAAAAGAGTGTGTCATTACAAAATCAGTTTCCTGCCCTATCATCTAATTCTTGTTCTGTTTACTATTCTGGAACAAAATTGCCATTTCCTTATGGAGGTACTAAAGCCTGACTTGAAGTGAATTTTGAAAATGTGAATGAGGGTGCGTGCTTACACACTCATGTAAGCAGTGTGTGTGTGTATGTTGTGTCCTGCATGTGTTATCAATGCAAATTTCAATTAGTCCTCCTTCTAATTCTAGAATACTGGCAAAGCCATGTCTTTGGGGTAAGTGGGGAGAGAAATCAAGTCGAACAGGTTTGGTACCACGAAGATTAATTCACATACATTTTTAAGGTGTCAAAATGTAGCCTTAATCTAGCTTTAGAGATTATTCTTATGAAGAAACATGATGGCTGAATTGGAAATCATGCTCTAAAAAGCCCCATGCAAGTTTAGTTTTCTTTATCTGTAATGAGGAAGAAAGATGGGGACAGTGAATCAAGCATGATCTTGATTTTTTTTTTTTTATTCAGCATCAGCATGACCAGTCACTAATGTTTTGTGGATGTCATGGTCCAAAATCTCTCAATAGCACTAGGATTTTTCCATATAAAAACAGAGCTGTATTCTGCCATGAGACATTCAGCTCAAGGAAGGAAAGTACAGAAGTACAGAAGAAACGACATGGCTACTAGCAACTGCTCTTAGATTAAAAAGTAGTGACCAGCAATCATGGATTACTCTGCTTCAGGCTAAGAAGAGAAAAGACATGTTGCCAGCTGCCACCTTATGCTTGCTTGGGCTTCATGGCAGTGACAGACTGCCCTGAACTGTGGGGAGGGGAGAATGAAAGGGGAAAGCTTCAAGAACTGAAAGTAAGTGCTGTGTCTCCTCAAGAGGTCTGCCTCAAGGTCATCCAGCTAGAAGAAAGAGGGGGCCACATACCAACTACGTTTGAATTGACCATTAGGGAAACATCTTGCCTGAACTGGATTGGTTACATTTGGAGGAGCAATTAAAGATAGTTAAGGGAGGGGAGAGTAGAATTTAGGGATTTTGGTGTGCGATTTTCAGTTCTGGCTTTCACTACTGCAATACACTTGAACTCTAATAAACTATACCTTTCTCAACAAATGGAAGCAAGGGTCATTTCTATTTAGAGGTTTAAGTTGTGGCAGGTGTGACCCATGTTATTTGTTCCACCATCTGACTCCCAAGGGTGTTTATCTTTCTTGTTCAGTTCACTATGTATATGAGAAAGTTGAGCCTTTCCATTGCATCTCCAATTTTTGTCTGCTATGAAGGCTAGCATCTCTGCAGATAAAACGCCATCAATTCCACTTCTTTTAACAGGGGAAGGCCTAGATCAAGGGTGTCAAACTGGCAGTCTGTGGGCTGGATGCATCACGTGAAGACCACGCCTACCCCAGCTCTGGGGTAGGCGTGGATGCAAATGGGAAAAAACATTGCGAATCATCACATGAAGGCAACGTGATGCCCCGAGATTGACACCAATGGCCTTGATCCTCCTATTTAGCCCCACTATCTAATTTGCACCTCTGCTCTCATTATCTTAGTCTGGGTAGGAATATGTGTCGTGTATCCTGAAAGCAGAAGAGTAAATTAATGCAAACTCAGATATAGTCAAAGGTATACATGGTTGGGCCAAGTAACCAAAAAGTGTATCTAAGTTTGATGCCCAAGTCCACTTCGAGCAAATACTTGTAGCATTGCATTGGGGGTGGGAGAGTCCCTCTTTTTCTTTTCTAAAGAACTTTTTTGAGTAAAAGGTGAGTAATACTTCAGGAATCACTGCCATGTACCTTACTTACTATATTTTTCATTGGCATTAGCATTCGTACCAGACAATGTGGCATTTGTGTTGTGAATCTACCTCTATTGATTTTGTGAGAGAGAAACATGGATAACTTCCTTTCCAGCAGTTATTATTCCAAGTCACTCCATCACTTTTCTGCTTTCTTTGCTTTCTGAGTTCTTTTGAATTCTGATGGGAGAGGACAGCTTTCTTTCTTTCAGAGTACTACAATGTCTTGTCAGCTTTCCATTTTTACATGATGCAACATTTCAGTTTTCAAAGTTGAAAGACCAAACAGGCATTCTTGTTTTTCCCCTGACAAGCCCAAAGGCCACCATCAATTATTTCACAACTTCCAAGTCCTCAGAATTCGCTGTTTTCACAAGGTATAAGCCAAACATCTTTGCCATTTGACTGTGGCTATTGTTTTAAAAATCTTTGCCCCCTGAAGGAAGTGGCTCAGAATCAGTCCTTTCATATTAAAAATGTACAGTTCAAATTTATTATTTATTGATTCAATAACTTCCTTGCACTAGAAAAATAATATTCCCTTCAATTTCCCCCCTGCTCCCCCCCCCCACCCCCAAAATAGCTCCAAGGGGTTAGAAAATGCTTCATATCTGATTTGGAGCAATGCAAATGGGCTATAGAAAAAACATTCCATTACAAAAACAGAATTCCTGGCTACAACATACACAACTACAAGCCAGCCATGGCTAATTCCCCCCAAAGCTGAACAGGCATAAAATAGGTCAGTATTTGGATAAGGAACTACCAAGAAATTCCAGGTAGTTTTCCAGGATTGTGTGGTTGGGGGAATAAAGATAGAATATAGTAGGCCAACAATCAAGCAACAAACAATATCCCAGTCAAGGAACAGCCAACTCAGAAAAACAATCAAATAGTATACAACAGTCTAATCAAGAAACCATCAAAAACACTCCTACCAACACTGATATGGTAACCAACGTGTATATCAAAAGAGCAAATCCCACTCCCTTCTAACACCGATAATGTTATCTAGATGGGCAATGAAACTTTTGGAAGAAAACAATTAAAATTTATCTGCAGGAGAAAATCACTCGGATTCGGAATGAGCTACCCTCCATCGACAGTGGTCCTGTGGGACTGTCCGAGACTAGTCTTGAGGTTCCTTCTTGGGAGGAGTTTGACTTTGTCACCACCGAGGATATGGACAGGTTGTCAAGGAGACTTAGGGCGACCACATGTCGTGTCCCTCCTGGCTTGTACTGGCATCCTGGGAGACGACACGAGGCTGGCTCCAGGGCATTGTCAACGGATCTTTGAGTGAGGGGACCTTGCCTGCCGTCTTGAAAGAGGCAGTAGTGAGGCCCCTCCTCAAGAAGCCGTCCCTGGACCCAGCATTGTTGGAGAACTATCGTCTGGTCTCCAACCTTCACTTTTTAGTGAAGGTTGTTGAGAGTGTGGTGGCCCAACAGTTTCCGCGACACCTGGAGGAAGTTGATTATCTAGACCCGCGCCAGTCCGGCTCCCGACCCGATCACAGCACCGAGACAGCATTGGTCGCGTTGGTTGATGATCTCTGGAGGGCGCGGGACAGAGGTTATTCCTCTATCCTAGTCCTGTTAGACCTCTCAGCGGCTTTTGATACCATCGACCATGGTATCCTATTGCACCGACTGGGGGGTTTGGGGCTGGGAGGCACCGTTTTGCAGTGGTTCTCGTCCTTCCTCTCTGGTCGGTCGCAATATGTGTTAACGGGAGGGCAGAGGTCGACCTCGAGACCCCTCTTATGTGGGGTTCCTCAGAGGTCGGTCCTCTCGCCCCTCCTGTTTAACACATATATGAAGCCGCTGGGCGAGATCATCCGTGGTTTTGGGGTGGAGTACCATCTGTACGCTGACAACACTCAGCTGTACATATCCACCCCAGACCACCCCAACGATGCCGCCGAAGTGCTGTCCCGGTGTTTGGAGGCCGTACGGATCTGGATGGGTGGTAACAAACTCAAGCTCAACCCTGCCAAGACTGAGTGGCTGTGGTTTTTGGCACCCCGGTTCAGCCAGATTACTCCAACTCTGGCCATTGGGGGCGAAACACTGGCTCCGTGGAGAGGGCGTGCAATTTGGGTGTCCTCCTGGATTCCCGGCTCTCCATGGAGGACCATGTGGCGGCCGTGGCCAGGGGGGCATTTCATCAGGTACGCCTGATGCGCCAATTGCGCCCCTTACTGGACCGGGCTGCCCTTCGCACAGTCACTCAAGCTCTCGTGACGTCCCGACTCAACTACTGTAATGCTCTCTACATGGGGCTTCCCTTGAGGTGCACTCGAAAGCTACAGTTAGTCCAGAATGCAGCAGCGCGGGTGATTACAGGAGCCACTAGATGCTCCCACATAACACCGATCCTGCGCAAGCTGCACTGGCTTCCTGTGGCCTTTTGAGTGTGCTTCAAGGTTTTGACGATCATCTTTAAAGCGCTCCATGGCTCGGGGCCTAGTTATATGCGAGACCGCCTTCTGCCCCATACATCCCTTCGGCCGATCCGCTCCCACAGAGAGGGTCTTCTCAAGGTGCCGTCGGCCGGACAATGCTGACTGGCGACACCCAGTGGAAGAGCCTTCTCTGTGGCGGGCCCTGCCCTTTGGAACGACCTACCCCCTGAATTACGCACCATCACCGACCTCCGCCTCTTCTGCCAATGTCTAAAGACACATCTTTTCCAACAAGCCGGCCTAGCCTAACTGTTGGGACTATTTTAGAGAGTTTTTAAATTGGGTATTTTAAAATTGGTTTTAGCATAGGACTAGAATAATTTAATATGTTTTTAAATTATGTATTTATTTTTTTGTATGTTTTTAAATTCCTGTGCGCCGCCCTGGGTCCTCTGTGGAGAAGGGTGGGATATAAATATAATAAAATAAAAAATAAATAAAATAAATAAAAATCAGAGAGCACTAAGGACCCTACAGTTTAACCCTGACCAGAGATAGAGATATTCATGAGAGAGCTGAGCAAAAAGAATAGAAAGTTCCTCTCTCCATACAATCAAAGCAATCTGGTTTAGACCATTGTGTGCTTACAAAATGTATGTATGTATGTATGTATGTATGTATGTATGTATGTATGTATGTATGTATCACTCTCTGTGTGTGTTCCAGCATAACTCTGGAATGTCTCAAGAAGTTTCAACTAAACTTGATACACAAATAACTTACTCTCTGGAAGTTTCAACTAAACTTGATACACAAATAACTTACTCTCTGGAAGCAAATACTGTGGGGATAAGACACCCTTAAAACCCTTTAAAAAGGTTGTGTGTTCTGTTAAGATATAGCCTGTTGTGACTTAAAATGGCTTCTACTCTACTGCCATAAAATGGCTTCTACTGTACAGCACAGTGGAGTTGCCATGGTAATGTCTTCACAATACTCCACAAAGGGGCTCCCTCTGGGAAGGGGAAAAATCCAACATTTCTCCCCCTATAATTAAATAAATACCAGGCAACACCGGGTTATCAGGTAGTTAAGTTAATAAAATTAGTAGCTGGAGCAGATTCTCATATAATGTAATGTAAATGTAGTTTAACCATACATTTGTTAGTTTCCAGATCATCGTGCTCAGTCTGTGGGATCATGACAAAGCACAGATGGCTTTTTTGTAATGATTATAAATTGTTCTCATGCAATGCTGACTAATGTACAGGCAGGGAAACTGTTGAAGATAGAAAAATTTCTTCTTGCCAGTGGTTACCCTGGTCCAGCAGAGAACACAATTCACTTATTTCAGAGTAAACAAAGGCGGAGGAGAATTTTCATGCTATATAACTAGACTAACTTAAATTTAGCCTGAAGTCAAGCCTTCCTACACTGAAGGAAAAAAAAATTTTTTTAATTGTACAACAGATTTTTATTTATTTATTTACTTATTTATTTATTTATGTATTTTATTTGTTAGATTGATAGGCCGCTCCCTTTCCCCAAAGGGACTCGGGGCGGTGCACAGGAATTAAAAACATATAAGCATAACAATTTATAAATACTTAAAACCAGATTAAATAATTTCCCCTGTGCTAATATTTATAAAATCATTAGAACTATTTCCCCTTAAAACCAATTAAAACAATTTAGCTTCAGACTATAGGCTAGGAGGTAAATTAGGCCAGGCCGGCCTGTTGGAAAAAGTGGGTCTTTCGTTTCTGGCGGAAGGAGCGGAGGTCCGTGGTCGTTCTGAGTTCGGGGGGATAGGTCGTTCCAGAGGGTTGGGCCCACCACAGAGAAGGCCCTTCCCCTGGGCGTTGCCCGCTGGCATTGCCTAGTGGACGGCACCCGGAGAAGTCCCTCTCTGTGGGAGCGAATCGGCCGAAGGGATGTATGGGGTAGGATGCGATCTCGTACATAACTAGGTCCCGTGCCATGGAGCGCTTTAAAGATGATAACCTTGAAGCGCACCCAGAAGGCCACAGGCAGCCAGTGCAGCTCGCGCAGGAGCGGTGTTACGTGGGAGTACCTAGGAGCTCCCATAATTGCCCGCGCGGCCGCATTCTGGACTAGCTGTAGTCTTCGGGTACACCTCAAGGAGAGAGTGTTACAGTAGTCTAGACGGGATGTCACGAGCGCATGAGTGCCTGTGCGAAGGGCGTCCCGGTCCAATAGGGGACTCAACTGACGGACCAGGCGCACCTGGTAGAACGCCACCCTAGCCACGGCCATCATGTAATCTTCCAACGACAGCCGGGTATCCAGGAGGATGCCCAAGTTGTGTGCCCGATCCACGGGGGCTAGATGTTCACCCCCTATGGCCAGTGATGGAATTAATGGTTGTACCGGGACACCAGAAACCACAGCCACTCGGTCGTGGACAGGTTGAATCTGAATCTGTTCCTTCCCATCCAGACCTGCATGGCTTCCAGACACTGGGACATCACTTCGACGGCAAACACTCTCTTCACATAGTGTTTGATAAAGCAGAATCCACAGGTCCAAATGTTACAATTTGCCTTTTAGATATTATGCATAGTTTAAAGTGGGAAGTTTACACATAGCACAGTGGCATAGAGCTTTAGTAGTTTTGTAGAATTGTTATCAGCTGACCCTTTCCTCTTGAGATATTTCATATTGCTATTGTAAAAGCTATGATCACATCCTTTGAATCACATCTAAAGCACGTGATACTTCCTCTTAATCAGCCTTCCTCTTTGTTTTATTTTTACCTAAGTAGATGCACAACACTGACTGATACTTATATATTGTAGAGAAACACTACCACTTTAAGAGTGTACAGAGAAAACTTACTAAAACCGACATTTTTTGACTTAAACTGGAACTGAGGAACAGCAGTAATTTATACCTTATCCAATCATAATCCTTGAGGAAGTCCACCCAAATATGTATGTTCTAAGTTTCCCTCCAAAACAGTTGGCATCAACAGTTAGGGTCATCTGAAAGTTAGTTTCACTTTAGCAGGGCTTAACACAACTATATATAATTGATACATAACAGCACACATCTTCCAATCTCATATGTTCAGATATACATCTTTTAGAAAACCACATAGGCAGCTGAAATGTGGCTTATGTGCCTTCGCTTGATATGAAGATGGCTTACAGGTACAAAATACCAAAAGCTGTGGAGAAATAACAGGGTAGCACTTAGTTCGACTTAGTTCTGTCCTCAATCAAACACAAGAGCCACTAAACTCATTTCACTCTCAACATTAATTTCTACTTAGACTCATAATTGATTTGGAAAAATCAGGTTTTTCTGGAAATGTCATTCATCTTCATTAAATTGGAGGCTTTTTCAACAGCAGCAGAAAGCAGCTTCTTTGAAACAGTAAATATCCATAGCCTTTCTTAAAAAACACTCCTCAATCCTGGAGGATGAAAATGGGGGAACGGGAGGGGCCAAGGCTCCGCCCACTGGCGGTCAGGGAGAAGAGGATACAATTGCTAAAAGACTCAGATCTCACAAATGACTTTCTTTTATATAGTGTAACTCTTATCTGGATGTTTATAGAAACAAATGATTGATTGCATGAAGTTATGAAATGATATATGTATGTATCTCTTTCCACTTTGTAGGGAAATGAAAAATTTATTGTATTATTTTTTTCTCTCTGAATGAAGCCTCAGAGGGGGCCGACACCTCCGACATAGATGTCCTCAAAATATCTTATTACTACCTTATACCCTTTTCCAGTTTGAAAAATTTGTAAAAAACAATAAACCTTTTTCTCAAAAAAAAAAAATCCATTCTGGAAACATTTCTGATTATACCAGGATTCCCACTTGCCAAACTCCCATCCATCCTAGCTCTATTTTGACCACATTAGTTAGGAATTATGGGAAATGCAGTAGAAACATATATGAAGGACACCATGATTGCTTAGAACTGGACAGTGGTGGGATTTAAAAATTTTTTTACTACCGGTTCTGTGTACGTGGCTTGGTAGGCATGGCAAGGGAAGGATACTGCAAAATCCCCATTTCCTCCCAATCAGATGGGACACAGGAGGCAGAGAATAGATGGGGGGGGCAGTTGAGGTGGTATTTAACAGATTAACAGAGTTGGAAGGCACCTTGCAGGTCATCTAGTCTACCCCCCTGCCCAAGCAGGAGACCCTACATCTGCCTCTACATAAGATTGAACTCACAACCTCCTGCTTGTGAGGCAAGAGCTCTACCGGTTCTTCAAACTACTCAAGATTCCCACTACCAGTTCTCCAGAACTGGTCAGAACCTGATGGACCTGGAACAGGAGCACACCAAGCATGGCCCAACAGATGACATTCCATTCTGATTTTCCAAGTGCCAGCAGATTCCAATTCTTTCTTATATCAGCAACAACGTTTCCAAATTCTGCCTACCTTGGCCTTTTTGTTCTACACATGTAATATACTCTGTATGAAAAACAAGGTATATAAGATACTTTTAAAATATCTTGATCTTTGAAATCTAGTCAAGCTAGGGAAAGCTGAGATGTGATGTGGTACAGAATTATACAAGTATATGCGTGTTAAAATGTAAGTGTTAAATAATTATAACAACAGTAAATATGCCATGCGATGAATTCAACTTCTAGCATCTAAATAGGCATATCAATGTTGTTTTTCGGAATAATGAATGGTAGGCCTTTGCTAAGGCCTTTTTATGGGCCCTTTTACACACTTCTAATCCTGAGCCTTGGAAATGTTTGTTGGTTCAAGTACAAACCAGGTCAAACTGTGCTGAACTTTTTTGAAATTAGTCAAGCTCAGTTAGGTGCTACCACCTGTTATAACTTTACATAATTAAATTAATGATTAATAATTAACTTTAATTTTGACCTCATTCTACAATCACCATTTATATATGTTAATCTTTCCCTGCCCTATTTTTTTCAGTGTAAGATTCAGAGCCTCTGAAAATTGGGTACCATTTGCTTAATGTCACCACAAATAGATATTTCCCTATCACAGTGTTACATTTATAGAACATAGAATCAAAGGGCTTGAAAGTCTTCTAGTCCAAGGCAGGTAATTTTATACTATTCTGCTCAAATGATTCTATTCTATTTTGGAAGATTTCCAGTGATGGAGCAGGCATAGCTCAGGGAAGCAAGCAATTACACTAATTGTTCTCTGTCAGAAAATTAACTGTCAGAAAATTTCTCCTTACTTCTTCTGCTTCTTTTTAACAAGCATGCACCCATTACTTCTTGTCTTGCCCTCTGATGCTTTGGATCATAAATCAGTTTCCTCTTCTCTATGACAGTCCCTCAAGTACTGGAAGAAAGTTATCATGTCTGCCCAACAGTTCCCTTTGATAAGCCAGACGTATTGAGCTCCCTCAACTGTTCATCATACAATTCAGCCTCCATATCAGTGGTTCTCAACCTATGGGTCGCAACCCTTTTGGGGGTCGAACGACCCTTTCACAGGGGTCGCCTAAGACCATCGGAAAATTCATATTTTCAATGGTCTTAGGAACCAAGACACCAATTTTATGGTTGGGGAGTCACCACAACATGAGGAATTGTATTAAAGGGTCATGGCATTGGGAAGGTTGAGAACCACTGCTCCATACCCTTCATCATCTGTGTTGCTCTTCTCTGCAACAAACTGATCTATTGTGATCTAATAGAACCCATTCAGTGTACCGAGCAAAACAATTACCCCCTCCCTTTCTTCAACATAATAGCTTAATAAGGCATTCACTTGTAGTTAAGAATAAAAGATAATTCAGGACATTAATGGGCCATATTAACATCCACATATGTGCATACGTTAGGAAACACTGCTTAAAAGGGGAGAATAATCATTAAAGCAGTCTACAAAAATAAATAGATGATAATATATCAATCACATTTATTAAGAGGGTATATTTATTAGTTGGTATACTAGGGAAAGTAGAGAATATTGCATGCTTAAAGATATCTCTTATGAAAAGTCAATTCATGTAGTTATTGCAGTCCATTGAAAGGAACAGTTTTCTGAAATCAAGCTGCAAAATTGATGCAAGATAAAATGAACTCTGCTTTCCCCATGCCTGCCCTCAGCAAGGGTCAGCCCCATCTATTTCACTCGTTCACTAATTAATAATGAAACATAATGACACCCATTTCCTGTTTTCCAGAAAGAAAGGAAGCAACAGCTGAGTGTATCTTTGAGCTGCATTAAATCTCTCTGTAGCCATAAATATTAGCTGGAAGTTAGAAAGGTCAACCGACATAAGCAAGCTAGCATTTAGAGAGATCACAACAGGTTCCGGTAGCATCATGAAAGAGAACGAAGGGATATTTGTGTGAGAAGGCCAGGGATAATGCATCTTCATTAATTTTAATGACAGGGTAGGTTAATGAAGTTATTAATCATGTAGCTCTAAATTAAGATGCCATTGCTTATTCCCTTAATCAGTGTCAAAGTCAAACAGCCACTAAAGTTTAGCCAAAGTTTGTAATTGTAGGCTATTAGAAATGTATGTTTGACAATCTTTTCATTAACATGCCCGATGATGTATGAAGACCAAACTGTATCCCTGAGCTTTATTAAATCTAACACAAGCATGTTCCCAGCTTGACTCTTTTATCTCCCTGTCTGTCTTGTGTGACAGTAATAATTTTTCATACTCAACATTTGGAGCCCATGGAATCCATAGTCAAAAACCAAATAAAATAGCCTCTAAGCCAGGGGTGTCAGGCTCGCATTATCATGGCAACGCTACATGAGGTATTAGGGCTTTTCGCCCCTTCGTTAAACCAGGCATGGGCATGGCTACATCTGGCCCACGAGCCGTGAGTTTGCGCTAAGCTATTAATAGGAATAACATGTGTTTATATGCCCTCCAGTTTTGCAAATATGCAGGCACTTAGATTCTCTTCCTTCATTCCTCCCTCTTCTTTCCATGAAAAACTTGAGTTCACTTTATATCCAAAGGTTGTATCCACACAACATAGTTATTAAGAAATTGTACAGTCAGTTTATTTAACAAAAATATTTAAAATCCTTAAGGTATTACAGAAGTCTGCTTTAACACCCAGCATAATTTTACTAAAATGTGCTCAGAGATCTCATCTACTGACTCAATCTAACTATTCATTTCTACATAAAAGTTTTACAGATCTTACTTGATTTAGTCCTAGGAAATTGATAAAGGATTACAGCCTTAATGTATTTTGTTCCCTTTCTTTCTTAATGGAAAATTAATAATCAGCAGCTTTACAATGCTGTTCTGGGATGGACAAGAATGAGATGTGAGGTTCAATTACTAGGCAACCTAGAGGGGGGAAAAGATTTAAAATACTAGGGTGATAGATATAATAAGCCCCCTGGGAAAGCTAAGGGAAATCATCATACAAATCATACAAAAGCATCATACAAATCATACAAAAGTAAAAGTTAGAATATTTTGGGCATGTGATGGGACACCCAGAAAAATACAGCAAACTTCACTTAATCCTTCAAGGAAAGATTAAAAGAAAATGAGGTCTAGGCAAAAGAAAAACATCACAGCTTCAAAATCTAAGGGACTGGTTTGGACAAAATTCAACAGCACATTTTTGTGTAGCTATTGATAAAAATAGGATCACCAACATGATCACCAATGTCCGATGATTGATATGGAAGAAGAAGGAGAAGGAGAAGATAGATAGATAGATAGATAGATAGATAGATAGATAGATAGATAGATAGATAGATAGATAGATAGATAGATAGATAGATAGATAGATAGATAGATAGATAGATAGATACATACATACATACATAGATACATAGATAGATAGATACATAGATAGATAGTTTTTAGAGTTCAGAATAAGATAGGAGCCAACCGCTCTAATAATTGCATTTTATGATCTGTTTAAATAACAAAGATTAGATCTTTCTAACCATTTTCAATATCAGAAGATACTACAAGATAAGCTTGGAGATTGGGTAACAATACTTACTAGTAATTTCTACTGATTTTTTTAGCAGAACACAGCCTACGCTGTTTGCTGGAACACACAGTCTAGTCATCTGCGGTTGGTCATGTTCAATCTTACTATTGTGTTGCATTCATGATTGACTTTGGATTTCTGATGCAGATCTCAGATTGTACTGGAAGTGATACTCATGACTTGAGATGAAAGATCTCTCAAAAAAGTTTGAAAAGTCCTGATTTATATCTAGGAAGCTTCACACTGCTCCATTTATTTCAGAAGTTATATTAGTTTTGCCTCTGGCATAGTTTTGCTGTGACTGAAGCCATTCATTAAAAGCTGCTGAATCTGAGAGATCAAAACATTCAAATGACCACTAAAAGTAGAATCTTCTGTATATCTCTGTTGCTATCTCATTCTTGTCTGGAGTTTTGCACTCCAGGTCTGCACTCCCTACCTTAATGTTATTGCATTTCTTTGCTTCTATGATATATCATCTTATATCATTATGGTGCGTGGCACAAAAATAAATTAATATTTCCTTACATCAGAAAAACAGGAAAAGCATTCTCATTAACTGATCAAAATGAAAGAATGTATAAACACATGACTCAGAATAAGATAAAAGCTTATTCAAAAAAAATTGCTTTGGGATACATAGATAGATAAATATAATTTTTGGAATTTCTGAATCCAGTCTGTTAAGTAATAGTTTTATATAACATATTAAAAAAATAATTTGAACATCTGCTGATTGCTATCTTAGCTAAGAGCTGGTTCAGAAGACATTCTCTGCAGTACAGATTTCACTAGGCAAATCCTATTTGAAATGTTAAAGGGATAGTTATCAATATAATTTATAATGCAATAGCATAGAAAAGAGTTATTGTTGAACTATAACTCCCAGTAGTTAACATACAGTAGTTAGCTTAGGATTTGTAATTCATCAATATTTGGAGGACATAGTAACCAATTCCAATAGGCATTCTTTCTGACATCTGAATCCAGATCTCCATGGCAAAATAGTACTTTTCCATTCTATGTTGCCACTAATCCTAAAAATATCATGATTGTCATTGACACAACCAGTTGTAAATTAATCATTACAAGTTATAAAATCCATCGATCTCTCAACTACATAATGCTATACCTTCCCCAAACTTCCAGATCCATGCGCTTATCCTTCAACAAAAGGAAATGGGAATTAATTTAGGGCTCCTTAATTATTGCAAATTGATTCTTTGATATTTCAAATATGCAATGCATATGAGCAACTTCACTTCCCAAAGTAATAATAATACCAACAACCAGAATTTGCATTGGACCAAATCTATCAGCGCAATATAGTTTCAGCTGGAAACTGAAAATTATAATAACCTTGCCATGTTATCAATTTTGCAACACTTTCTGCTGGGTTAAATTATTGTAAAATTAGAGAGAAGCTGACAGAAAGAAATATATAGTTGTGTGTCTCTCTGTGTGTGTATATATACATACATACTTAGGTCTTTGGTTGTTCGGGTTTTCTCCCGCGTAGAATTGGAAGTATCTTCACGACGTTTCGATGAAATCTCATTCATCATCTTCAGGCTGGTGCTTCCGGCTTGGTGCTTCCAGGAGCAAATGCTCCTGGAAGCACCAAGCCGGAAGCACCAGCCTGAAGATGATGAATGAGATTTCATCGAAACGTCGTGAAGATACTTCCAATTCTACGCGGGAGAAAACCCGAACAACCAAAGACCTACATACAAACACACGCGAAAACCTCAGAAAACATACATACATACATGCATACATATACACACACACACACACACACATACATACGCACATGCATACATACACCTACAAATATCAGTACAGAGTTTTCAAAAGGAGCTCATACAACTGCTCCTCTATGAATGCATGTTTTGGTTGCAACTGATTCAACTGTACCCATTAAACACAAGGTCTCACCATGGGAAAGATGGGTAAAGTTTATGAGGATATTTATGAGTTCTTGCCATAAAACTCTAACAGAGTTTATGAAAACTTTCCAAGAATGTTTCCAGATCCCTAAAAGAGGTGACACCAGCTGATGTGTGTATTTCACCCATAGGACGCTTACCTTTGGATTCCAGAAGACAAAAGACATGTTTTTGTTTCAAATCATGTTTTGTTACTATTTATACACCTACACAACACAAAGCACATGAGAAAAAAAAAGTTTGCCTCCCACAGCACCCAGATTTTCCTAAAATAATGATATGCTCAAAGTTATTTAAAATTCACACCTCTAGCTGAACATGTTGTTAGCATCTATTTTTGTCTGACAGGTGTTTTCTTGAACTTTTGGAAATAACTTTGCCCATGCTTGTATAGTCAATTTCTCATGCAGAGACCTGTGCGTCTCTGGAGGTGGGGGTGGGGGTGGAAAGAGCTTTTAAAATTTGGAAAAAACAATTTGAGGATCGGTGGATGGGCAGGTGGCTCATCTAAGATGAGCTGCCTTTCCAATATGTATATGTATATATGAAAAAGAAGTGGAATGTATAAACATATAAAAATAAACTAGCGTGAAGAATGCATGCAGAGGTGGAAGTAAACAGAGCAGTCTTAGGATCAGACAACGGTGCTGTTTCTCTTTAAGGCAGGGATGTCCAAACTTGGGAACTTTAAAACTTGTGGACTTCAACTCCCAGAATTCCGCAGCCAGCTATGCTGGCTGGGGAATTCTGGGAGTTGAAGTCCACAAGTCTTAAAGTTCCCAAGTTTGGACATCCCTGCTTTAAGGGGTACAAGATTATCATTTTTATACATGTCCATTCTGTATTAAGCACCACTAAACTCAGAAAAACTGCTTATAAAACACAGGAGGCACAGAGGACTGCCTCTATCCTTTAATCCTGGGAGTCTGCAATTCTGGAATTGCAATTGCCAGCCTTCCAGCTACATTGAATTTTTATATATTTTAAATAAGGGTTAATTAAAAATAGTAGGAAGGTGGCATACTGCAAAGCAAAGCACTATCTGCCTGTGTAATATGTAGGTCTAACAGGGCCTAGGAAGGTTGTTAAACTTTACATTTTCTTTAAAATATCAAACTGTCCGATATTTTTTTTTTAAGGCCAAACATTTCATTTTGATCCCTACTTGTGACAATTCAGTGCTAATTTTCGGCCAAGCACTCTGCAGGTCTTTAAGTTAACATGTATAACTTAACATGTATAACAAAATAAAACAATGTGCTTTTTTTTTAACTGGGGGGGGGGGGATATGGCAACGCAAAAGTATTAAATGTAGCCCTCGAGCTGGCTTAACCAGTGATTAAAGTACTGTAGTTAAGTCTGTAATAAGTATTGATACAAAATTTCTGAACTTTTCATCCTAAAAAAGGTAATTCCTATTAACCCAATCCCATCACAGAATTTAGAGATTATGAACTTCAGTTACACTAAAGTTAGTTTAACTGACATACCTCCATCAGATTACTTTGTTGTAAGCTGCAATCAGAGCCTGTTGACGTTAGAGACTTTTGGCCCTGATACAACCCACATTGGACATCTTTGGAAAAATCTTGGACTGGAGCTGAAAGGCAAAAGCCAATATGCTCAGGCCCATATTTGGGTAGACCAGGTTGCCTCGGTCTCACCAGAAAAACACTTAAGCTTTGGAGAAAGTATTGAGACATCATTCACTAATCTCAGCCTTCAGATATTTAGGATTTTCTCACTTTGAAGTCATGCTCTCTGGGGATTGATTGATTGATTGATTGATTGATTGATTATGTGCCATCAACCCCTAGCAACAACATAGGGAGACCTTCCCCTGTACGATCTGTCCTCAAAACTGGCCCTTCAAGTCTTTCCTTTCTTTTGAAGGACGTTTGCCCACCTCTAACTTCGGCAATCCTTTTGTAAAATAACAACCATTGGAAAAATTAGGCCTTTGAATTTTGAAAACTCCTGAATAAACTTTGTGGGTATAGAATAAAAGATTAGAGGATTAGGTCCCCCTCAAGGGGACTCGAGGCTAAAACATATGAAGAACGGTTGCAGGAACTGGGTATGTCTAGTTTAATGAAAAGAAGGACTAGGGGAGACATGATAGCAGTGTTCCGATATCTCAGGGGCTGCCACAAAGAAGAGGGAATCAAACTATTCTCCAAAGCACCTGAGGGCAGGACAAGAAGCAATGGTTGGAAACTAATCAAGGAGAGAAGCAATTTAGAACTAAGGAAAAAATTCCTGATAGTTAGAGCAATTAATCAATGGAACAGCTTGCCTCCAGATGTTGTGAATGCTTCAACACTGGAAGTTTTTAAGAAGATGTTGGGTAACCATTTGTCTGAAGTGGTGTAGGGTTTCCTGTACTAAAAGACCTCCAAGGTCCCTTCATTCTATTCTATTCTATTCTATTCTATTCTAAAGTCTTTATACAGACCAATAACTAACTTGAGCCAAAGAACAGACAGTTCTCACAGTGCAGTTTTCCTATTCAGCAATGGTACTAATAAAGTTATTTATTTTATAAGACATCTGACATCTGAAATAAGCAGACAGTGAGCCAAGTCTGGATATGACTTTAATTTTTTCTGGATAATGAAAATCAAGGCAAAGATATGTTGGAATGTAGTTGGGGGGGGGGTGCTTTTCCAACAGCAAAGAGGCAGCCCAGTCTGGAATCTTTGGTATGTAGGAAGAGAGTCAAGGTGGACCCTCCCTAACCTTTCAAGGGGTGCATCTAACAGTTATGCAAATCTGCGCTTTAATCTAGCAAGATTCCAGTCTATAGGCGAGCAACAATAAAGACACCACTCTAGTATAACTCCTGGTGACTTTTTCAACTTTCTTGCACTTGACATACCGTGAAATGCTTGTAAAAGTTTCCTCTAAAAAGGATTAAATGGGAATTTAATGGAGAACATTCATTTCAATGGCTATTAGTCATGATAGCTAGATGATATTTTGGATCTGAGTACAGTATACTGTGTTTCCTTCTTAATAGGAAACAAGAGATTATTCCCCCTACCCACCCCCACTCGCACAAAATGCTGCTGACCAGATAATCGATTAATGGGATTCTTGAAGACAGCTGACGACTGAGTACTTTGAAAATCTTAAGGCTGTTTGGAAGTCCAGGGCATTTTCAGCTGGGTAGCTTGGACTTCATGGGGAGAGGGAGGGAGGGTGGGAGGGAGGGAGGGAGAGAGACAGACAGACAGACAGACAGACAGGCAGGCAGGCAGGCAGGCAGGCAGGCAGGCAGGCAGGCAGGCAGACAGACAGACAGACAGACAAAGAATATGGAATCTATGATTCCAATTTTACACCCAGCCCTTCAAAGCTGACATGAAGAGTGTCTCCAAAAGTTGCCTTTGAACCATCATGTTTCATGCAATGGATTATTTTAACATAAGTAGTACAGTGTTAGTAACTGTATTTAATGTAAAATCAAATTATATTATAAGTTCATGTTTCATTTTGTCTAAGCTTCATCCACTTTTTGTTGCTTTTTTGAAAGCAATTCTCAGGACTGAGCAAGCCCCCATTACAAGAAACTTACTTCTTGTATCCGATTATAAAAGCCATCTTAGTTGAGTCACAAAGGTACCCTCAAGCATTCTCTGATTCTACCTGCAAGCTACTGAAGTCAACAAGCCATCCACAAGCTGGGTAAGCCAGTTCTATGTGGCATCCAAGAAGAAGCTGAAGTCATTAAGCAATGGGCTGTAGTTGTTGTTTCTTGAGTTGTTTTCAGAAGGACAAAACCAGGATGCATTCTAGTTCAGTAGTCTAACCAGTTCACATGGAGTCAACAGGTATGAGCAAATGACAATTGATGTTAAACCAGTAGGGTGTATGAATATAGTCAGAACTTTAAATGTTTGTGTCATTTCCCTTGAGAGCTTTATTAGATACTGCCTTCACCAATCCAAACTAACTTCATTTAAACCAAGACAACTGCACGAAAGTTTGACTACAATGCACCTGGAGGGAGATACCAATTGGAAAAAAGTATATCTGAAAGATTGGAGGAGAGAGCCAGAGAAAACAGGAGACTAAAAGAGCGGGAGTAAAATACAAGGAATAATAGAAGAAAATAAGTGATGATAGCATCAGTATAGGGCAGGGATCGGCAACTTTAAATACTCAAAGAACCACAAAGGTCCTAACCAGAAGTGTCCCGTCCCCCACCCCATTCAATTATGGAGCCAATCAGAAATCCATTTTCCCCATCATAGAGTCTCCTCCTAGTGAGGCAGCATTTTTCCTCTACCTGTCCTAACCGAAAGCCCTATCAATTGTGGAGCTGACTGTAGAGTCTTTCCTGGTATGCCCTGCTCCCCACCACCACCACTGGAAGCTCCTTTCAAAATGGTGGTGCCAACTGTTGACAGGGAGCTGCAGCAGAGGGATGAAAGAACCACATGCGGCTCTGGAGCCATGGGTTGCTGATCCCTGGTCTAGGGATTGCTCATACAACTGTTTCTAAGAGTCACTGTGATATAAAGATGAAAATATTGGAATAGTACTGAAGTGAACTAGGTTTTAGTCTGCTCTCAGGTATAGAAGTTCATTTTGGGGTAGCCACATTCCTTCTGGGTTTTTACTGTGCGACAAAAAAGGTGTATGTGTGTGTGAATGCGGCAATTGAATAGTGGAATTCCAACTTCAGAGGTTTTTTTTATGCAAAGGCAGGACATAAAACAGACAGACTAATAATCCACAAAAGACGATCATGAGAATAAATCAGAACATACCAATTTCTCCAGAATAATTTCAAGAATAGAATTTTGAGTGGGAAGAAGAAAGTCTTCAATCTTCCATGTGGCAAGTGAAAAATGTCTAAACATCTATGTGGGAAAGGGAAACCTCCAAAAAAATCTTGAATAATACAAAATAATGAAGCCTTTTTTTAACCTGGAACCCTTTGACTGTATTAGTCCTGCGGCTCCCAGAATTCTTGTCTATTTTTTGGAAGACACCAATTTTGGGGAAACTGCTGAAATTGAATTGAAAAGGGTTTCCCTTCTGATCATCTTTAGGAAGCAACCAATCCTAATTTTTGTCTCAAAATCTTTTTAGACCATAACTTTAAGTTGGTTGGTATTTCTGGAGTGGAGGTTATAGAAATCTTAGGAACCTCAGAACCCAAAATTTCTCTTACTACACCCTAAACATGCTTTCAACTTTACCATATTGTGGTTTTCCAAAGCCTGTAGAATCCCATTTGAATTTTTTTCCTGCTCCTTTCTTAGACCTCCTATATGCATACCAGAGGTGGGATGCTCCCGGTTTGGTCTGGTTCGGCTAAACCAGTAGTGGAATTCAGGCCTGGGTCGCAGAACTGGCAGAGGCCCAGGCCTGCCACCACCCTGAACCGGTTTCCTCACCACCACTGGGCCACCACTATTTTGGATTTTAGTGACTGCACATGTGCATGAATTGTTCTGCGCATGTGCAAAGAACAATTTACATTGAAGAGTGTACGCATGCACAATGCAGGCCTGATGTGTGTGGGTTGCGAACAGGTAGTAAAACCAGCAGCAACCAACCCTTTATGTGTACAGTTGGGTGGGCTTATCCTGCTCATTTTTATTTCTATGGCTTATTTTTAAACCATCTTCTGTGTTTCATTTAAACCAAGACAACTGCATGAAAGTTTGGATGCATTGCACCAGTGGTGAGTTTCAAATTTTTTAGAACCTACTCTGTAGGTGTGGCCTATTTTGTGGGCATGGCTTGTCAGTCATGTGACGGTGGGAGTGGCCACCTTTTAAAATGTGGTGAAACTCATTTAACAACGCTCTTGCTTAGCAACCAAAATTTTGGACTCAATTGTGATGATAAATTCTTTCTTTCTTTCTTTCTTTCTTTCCTTCCTTCCTTCCTTCCTTCCTTCCCTTTCCTTCCCTTCCCTTTCCTTTCCTTTCCTTTCCTTCCTGTTGGATCACTGGCAGCGGCAGGCCAGATTTACTTCCAGGTACGCCGGTGGAACCCCCTCTCACCGGTTCTCTAAATTTCACCAACCGGCTCTCGCGAGTAGGTGCGAGCCTGCAGAAACCCACCACTGCATTGCACCTAGAGGGAGATACCAACTGCAAAAACATGTATGTGAAAGATTGGAGGAGAGATACAGAGAAAAACAGGGGAATAACAGTTCCATTTTTGATTCATGGTTTTTGTCTGCGAATCAGAAAATTACCTGATGGCTGAGCCCAGATTTGTAACAATCTTATTGCTGAATTATGAAGGCACGGTTTTACTCTCACTAACACTGCTGTTGCAGAAAGGATTATATGGGAAACGTTTGCATACACTATGCAAAGACCCAGCTCTCTGGAGTGGGCTCTTATGCTGAGAGAGATGGAAGGAAGGAGACTAGAGGAAGACCTTGAAAAAAAGTGGGTGGACTTCGTTGCGATGGCGATGAATGGACGATTGGGAAACTTGAAAGAAGAGGCTGAGGACAGATTGTCATGGGGGAAAAATCTATGTATGTGTTCCCTAAGAATCAAAAACAACTTGATGGCACATAATCAATCAATTTAGCAGGAAAGAGTGAATTCTATTTATTTAGGGCTTTCAACAAGGGGTGCACTTATCAGATTCTTAAAGGAGACCCTCATGCCATAACAAAACACACACAGAGAAAGACAAGGGTTTTGTTGCAGTTGGCATGAGAACTACTAAGCCTCTTCAGTTTGGGGTTCTGTGTTTTCCTTGCAATTACTTGCCTTTGACATTTCCTGAAACTTGTAAAATCACAAGATCAGCATGAAAAGCATCATGTGCTGCTCGGCTACTTATTCAAAGAAGCCCATTGAGGTAGAAAAGGATTAGAAGCAGAGAGAAAGAGAAAGGGTTGTGCCAAACCAAATAGTTGGCAAGACCAGGATTAGAAAGCAGATTAACCCAAACAAATTAGCACTGCTTGGTTCGGGAGTAGAGAAACAGGTGGAAAACAGGGGAATGAAAGGAAAATTCTACCGAGAAGGGCTCAAGACATCTGTAAATAAAAAAGGTAAAAGTCAGAGATGTTGGAAAATATACCTTGGAGAGAAATTAGAGTGAAAAAGTGCATAATGTATGTAATTTATACTTGGAGTTGAGGAAATTAAGGTTAATCTAGGGGATATGTTTATCAGAGCAGGAGTGTTAAAACTATTAGGCATTGTAAACTATTATTGTGATACTTAATTTGTGGAAAGGTTTCTTGCTTGATATACTTGGAAATATAATTGAAGGATTGGACACAATGCTATCGTGATCCTTTATGTTTGTGAAGAGGGAGAAGCAGAAGATATGAGCATTGAAATAGATTGATTATAGAAATATAGAAATGGCTGTATGGATCTACGGCTTCCTCTGGGAATGATGAAAACTATGTTTAAACTTAAAGGATGTCTGGTTCCTTTAAGTTTGCAACAAGAGTGTATGCATCTTTTTCTTCAAACCCCATTCTGGGGATTACAGTGCTTTGACGCAAGCATTATTTTAAGTAATCTAAATAAACTTTTAGGTACCATTGTTTTGAATGTTGACATTGATAACCAGGGGGACGTGGTGGCTCAGTGGCTAAGATGCTGAGCTTGTCGATCAGAAATGTCGGCACTTCGGCAGTTCGAATCCCTAGCGCTGTGTAATGGAGTGAGTGCCCGTTACTTGTCCTAGTTCCTGCCAACCTAGCAGTTTGAAAGCATGTAAAAATGCAAGTAGAAAAATAGGGACCACCTTTGGTGGGAAGATAACAGCGCTCCAGGCACCTTTGGCCACAAAGACATCTTCAGACTGGCTCTTTGGCTTTGAAACGGAGATGAGCACCATCCCCTAGAGTCAGGAATGACTAGCACATATGTGCGAAGGGAACCTTTACCTTTCCTTTTTTGTTGATAATCATGTATTCAACCCTTAAAAAATGGAAGTGGGGTATTCCTTTTTATTGGTGAAATAGGAGTTTATGATATTAAACAGGGGTTTTTTACACCCCTTTCCCCCTTTTTATTTCAGAGCCCGTTTTCCTACAAAGAAATTAAGAGAAGTTCCCAAATACCTAGAGAGGCAACCTTACAGCTTTGCTTTGTTGGGATCTGAAAGTTATTATGCATCTTGCAATACCATTACTCCTCCTGTTGGAAGCAACTAACGCTCAGTTCCCACGACAATGCGCTACGGTGGATGTGCTGATCCAAGCCGAATGTTGCCCAGACCTGTCTCCCGGAGTGGCTCCTGGTTCAGATCGCTGTGGCTCATCTTCTGGAAGAGGCCAGTGCGTCCAAGTGATAGCAGATTCCCAACCCCATGGACCTCAATATGTGCACGATGGTCAAGATGACCGTGAGCAGTGGCCTCTTCGTTTCTTCAATCGAACTTGTCGGTGCAACCGCAATTATTATGGTTACAACTGTGGCTCATGCCAACCTGGCTGGACTGGCCCCACCTGTGACCAGAAGATTAATATAGGTAAGCACAATAGCAAGAGAGTGCAATTTTTTCCTGTTCTACCTTTAAGCTTCCTGATGCTTCTTTCTTAGCTTTTCCAGTAATGATGCTGATGTTTGAAAAATGGCTTCACAAGGTACCTGCCCCATCATTTCAAATGATAAATGTGTTGGCATCTATCTTTACATCTTTTGCTCACTCAAGCTTAAGTCTCTAAATCTAAAAGAAAAGCAGATTTGAAAAAAAAGAAAGAAAGAAAGAAAACAAATAAATAATGAGTAAATAATTGAGAAATGCATGCATATTCATGACTGGATTGGCAATCTAGTGCTAATTTATTTCACCCTGATGTAGTGGGCCTCCCAGCTTCATGCGTCTTCTCCACTAAAAAAAAATTGCCATAGAAGATGATGATCATAACAACAAGAAGACCTGAGGGAGAAGGAATATAAAAGTCACAAAATATATCTTTTGCTTGCAAGCTTCCTGGTAGTAAAGCCAGTAGAAGATATAAACAGCAGCCCAATAGCAATGTCTTTCGATTCAGGCCATTAAGAATGATTAAGAATTATTCTAAGTGAGGTTTTCTATGTTGTTTGATTTCAAGAATTGTCTTTTTTGTTTGTCTTGCTAATGCTACATGGCTTTTAAATAATTCCCAAGACCAAGCATTCAGCAAGATCAAAGAATGTGAGCGCATAACAATATTTAGTAAAAAGAAGATAATAAATGCATGAATCTGAGATGGTCTCGAAAAACAGTAAAAGAATTTGTTTTCCACAAGCATTTTTTGTTCTTCTCACTGAACAATAAAAATGACCCCTCTCAACCCCAGTGTATGATTTAATTCAATAAATAAACACTTTGTGTTGAATAAAAAAACTGAGGTGAACATTCAGATTTTTATATTTTTTTAAGAACCGTTTTTAGACCCTTAAGGTGTTACATTGGTTATGTTGAGAAATGCAGCAGATTATCTGGATTTCTTTTGGTCAACATTCAGGGTTGGTTATAGGATCAAGCCTGAATGCACTGTCATTCAGCCTGGTGGATGACTTTTCTCAGCTTTCAAGACTGTTGATCGTGGTATTTTTCTGTAGCATCTAAAGAGTTGTGGATTGCAGGCACTATTTTATTGTGATTCCATTCCTTCCTAAGTGGAAAGTACCAGTTGGTTGTGGGAAAGAAAAGTCATCCAGGCAGTGATGATTTGTTATTCTCTATGATGTACTCTTGTAGCAGCAGAGCAGGAAGGATTTTGCCAGCTCCACAAAAGAATCTCAGATCAAGAGTCATGAGTTAGATGGGGAGGAAGGAAGAGGTTCAGGATAACCACACTCTACAATCTTTCATGATATATTGGTAGTACTCAAATTGTGACCCCAATTGAGCCCAAAATGTATGTTGCTAAGTGAAACATTTGTTAAATAAATTTTGCCCCATTTTGCAACTTTTCCTCCTGCATTGTTAAGTGAATCATCACACATGTTAAGTTACTAACAAGGTTGTTAAGTGAATCTGGATTCCCCATTGATTTTGTTGTCAGAATATCACAAAACCTGGTCACATGACTCCAGGACACCATAATCGGCATAAATAGGAGCTGGTTGCCAAGCATCTGAATTTTGATCATGTGACCATGGGGATGCTGCAATGGTCATAAGTGTGAAAAATGGTCATAAGTCACTTTTTCAATGCTGTTGCAATTTTGAACAGTAACTAAATGAACTGTTGCATGTCGAAGACTACCTGTATTTAGGTTCAAGCAAATAAAAGATTGGACTCAGTTGGATCTCACTGACGTCAATGTGTTAGACACCCAATAGACAGACTCTTGCCAAACTAAAGCTATAAATTTCTAAGCTATTTAACATATCTTGAGAGATTCTTGGGTGTGGTTGCCCTGAACAGCTTTCCTCCTCCCCTATCCAGATCGGGATTGTATAATCACTTGATTGGGATCTTTTTCTAGGAAAGCTCTGGGCTGCCATAATCCTCCCTCTTTGCTGCTGCAATACACATGCTATCACACTCTTATAACTGTTCTTTAATATATACATTGAGATATTTGGAGAAGTCATTCACTAGTTTGGGTTGAAGAACCATCACACTATGCCAGCTATACATTTCTGCTCCCAACCAATCCAGGAATGCAATGGAATTAGTTGCAGGCCAATAGAAATTGGATGGATAGGGTTTGTACATATGTGTGTAAAAATGAATATAGAGCCTATGATAAATAGACAAGTGTTAAATAGCAATTATAAGAATGTATATCTAAGAATGAATTTGAAAGGAAAAATAATAAACTTTTTACAAAAAGAAAAAAGAAATTGGATGGATAGAAACTGAGATTGAATCCTGCAAAACAGGTTATTGTTTGTCCAGAATTCATTTGACATTTTTTCCTGCCCCAGTAATAATAAAATGGGGAGTTACTGTCGCTAAAATCAAAAATCCTCAACTAGGGATCCTCCTAGATTCACAGCTAATGCTAGACAGACAATGGAGATTGTAGCTAGAGAAGACTTTGTCTAGCTTCATCCTTTCCTGAATGAGATCCTGACAACAAATACTAATGCCCTATCATGTTTAAAATTGTTGACTGAAATGTGTGCTCCATGGGATTGGGAAGTTTGGGAATTTCTTGCGGGCAAGAAACAGCTATCCATGTCATAAAACAATGTTTTTGGGGGGTGCCACAGTAGTTTCCAATAAGCTTCTGAGTGCAATTCGATTTGATGTTCTTTATTGCATGGCATCTGGGTATGCTATTGCCTCCTGCTATGTGCATTTGTTGTTCCAAATGCTGTTTTTAGGGATCTTTTCCAGTTGATATCACAGGAAGGAAATCAGGGCTTGGCATTTTTTTACTTTATGAGTTATCCCCTGTGAAATAGTTTCCTATCGGAGTTTACTGAAGGGGCTGTGGTTTTATAGAGACAGCAATTGTGATGGAGTTATATTGTTTTAACTGTTTTTATTAACTTCATGAAATATCCTTGGGAAGCTAATGATATGCAAATACTCCAAAGAAATATATAAAACAGCTACATCTTACCAATTCAGAATTTTTAAAAAAATGTTTCCAAATTGCAATGTGCATGTAAAGTTTTCAGTGGGGAAAATATATTGTTGGTTGTTGTTTTTAATGGCCTAAGTACCAGCCTCCTTGTTTGTTTGCTTGTTTAAGTGAAAGTAAAATATCAGTTACTATAACTTTCCCATTCCAAATATGCAGTGTGGGAAAGTTTCTAAACATTGTAGCTACTGAATGAAGATCATGAAGATGTGTTCTTCATCAGGTGTTCTTTGCAATGCAGCTCTTTGCGCATTCTCTACTGCCTGAAAAAGTCTGAATTTATCAGGCATTCATTCCACCCAGAGTTACCCTTTAGTAAAATGGGTTGCCAATAAATCTGATGCATAAATTAATCAAGGGGCATTTTATCGACATCCACATTTATTCACATTCAAGGGACATATTAATTGATAAGCTAAATCGTGGTATGACGTGAAATGTGGAATTTAGAACCCTCATGTAGTTGATGAGCTTCATCAAATACCTTTTTTGAAATTCATGAGATGATATGTAAATCTATGTATCTGCAGAATGGCTCGTATCTCTCTTTTTGCTTCATAAATAGTAAACTGAATCAAAAGCAACTGCATTACATAAAGTGGCCCATGTGCACAAAGTATTTACTCTGTCTGCAGTGAGGGGTGAGGAGGTGATACATTAATTCAAAACTCTTTATTGCATCATAGAAAGTCTAAAAGGTTTCATCAAAGGGCTGTTCCAATTCCCAGCTCCCAAAATAATCACATTATTTATAGAGGTAAAAAGGTAAAGGACTCCCTGTGGATATTACTCTGCTAGTTGTTGCTGACTATGGGAGCATCTTCTCTTCAATGTTCAAGGCCGTTGAACCAGTGCTTTCAAGGGCAGTTCCATGGTCATGTAGCCAGCATGACATTATGGAGCACCGTTACCTTCCCACCAAAGTGGTACTTGTTTATCTGCTTGCATTTGCATGCTTTCGAATTATAGAAGCTATAGAAGCTTTCCTTAAAATCTCTGGCTTAATTTATAAACGAAATTGAATTAAATTATATGATATAATAGCCTACACTGTGCAGCCCACATTCTGGTTTCATATTTTATTTCAGAATATTTATCCATTTTCTCCATCTTCTCTAGGTTCACATCTTGTTGAAATGTGGTTTTATTTGAGAACTTTTTTAACCAGGATATTGATAAGCATGTATTTTCAGTCTTCTGTTGGTATTTCCACTGTTTCTTTAGTATGGCTTTAATTTTTTTTCCTTGTTCTCCAGTTAGACGAAATCTTCTGGATTTTAGTAGTGAAGAGAAAAGTGGGTTTCTAAGAGTCTTACAGCAAGCCAAAACTACAACACATCCTGACTTTATGATCGCAACCCGGAGACGTGAGGAGATCTTAGGCCCTGATGGCAACACTCCACAATTTGAAAATGTGACCATTTATAACTATTTTGTGTGGTCTCATTATTACTCGGTCAGAAAAACGTATCTTGGGCCTGGACAACAAAGTTTTGCTGGAGTAGATTTCTCCCATGAAGGACCAGCATTTCTCACCTGGCACAGATATCACCTGCTACAACTGGAGAGAGATATTCAGGTAAAGTATTTTTATTGATATTGCCTAGTATCAGATCAAAGAACAGACAAGCCTTGTCTCATTTTCAATTTAGAGTAATGCTGTTCCTTGCCTAAAAGGAGCTACTGAGAAAGCTGTAGATCAGTGATGTCCAACCTTGGCAATTTTAAGACTTGTGGACTTCAACCCCCACAATTCATGCCTGAAGTCTTAAAGTTGCCGAGATAAACACCCCTGCTGTAGATAATTAAAGTTGGGTGGCCTAGGCAACCTGCTATTTGGCAATTATTTAAATATAAAATAATTCAAAACTCCCATAACCACACACACATATCAAAAAAGTCAGATTAGTTGACATTCAAAACATCTGAATAGCACCAGGGACTTATCCAGGCTGCAGATACCCTGAGTATACAAGGCCACTCCCTATGGTTGGAAATAGGAACCTGGGGTTTTTTCACACAAATGCCTCTTATTAGAATGAGAAGTATCATATTCAAATCCATATATTTGAAGTTTCAACTTCATTATAGCGGCCTGCTAGGGAAGGAACAGCCAAGAATGACTTGCATTTCCTTATGAATTTTGTGATTCTGTCTGCAACACAACATGTTTATGTTTTATATTTATGTTTATTATTAAATTTGTATACCGCCCTTCTCCCTTGCGGGTCTCAGGGTGGTGAGCAGGCATCAATAAAAACATACAAAAGACATCGATACATAAAATACTATAAAATAATATTACATTGGGGCCCGTTCTAAAATCCAGAATAAAAACTCTTAAATAAAACCAATAAAACCAATTAAAAGCTACTACGCCAGGCCGGCCACACGGAATAAATGCGTTTTCAAGGCCCGATGGAAGAGGCGCAGGTCAGTGGTCGTACATAGGTCGGGGGGTAGGTCGTTCCAGAGGGCAGGGGCTGCCACAGAGAAGGCTCTCCCCCGGGGGGTCACCAGGCGGCATTGTTTGGCCGACGGCACCCTGAGGAGGCCTAGTCTGTGGGAGCAAACTGGTCGGTGGGAGGTATTTGGTAGCAGGAGGCAGTCTTGCAAATAACCAGGACCCGTGCCATGGAGCGCTTTGAACATGGCTCATCATGAATCCCATATTCTCTCCACCAGGATATGCTACAGGATCCTTCCTTTGCCCTCCCTTATTGGAACTTTGCCACAGGTAGAAACAACTGTGACATCTGTACAGATGATCTCATGGGATCCAGAAGCAGCTTTGAAGACTCTCTTCTCAGTCCCAATTCCATCTTCTCACAGTGGCGCATCTTGTGTGAGGCTATTGAAGACTACGACACATTGGGAACCATTTGCAACAGTAAGCCTAGATTTGTAGTGATATTTAGCTCTTATCAGTTTCCATAAGAGTGATAAAGATATTTAGGTATTCTTTTTGGTTCAGATATGAAACGTAGCAGGTTTAATTTTATCTTTACCTCAAATTGCGCACTTACACACAAAATGTTACATGTTTAATTCAGAGGACATGAATACTTTTTATCAATCAAGTCCACTGTCATGAGAAACACTTCCAATATTGGATGTTGAGGAAAATTCTGCTCTCTTTCAAAAGTATACATAGTCTAATGAAGGGAAGAACTTGGAGTGACATGATAGCAGTGTTCCAAATTTATTTTTATTTTATTTAGTTTTTCGAACATGTACAAGATAACAGGTATAAGTCTAAACATCGGCATGAACAAAGAAATGAGTACAGATAAATGGAGACAGTAGGACAGGGATGGTAGGCATGCAGTGTGCTGATACACGCTCCCTTTACAGACCTCTTAGGAAAGGGGTGAGGTCCACAGTAGACAATTAAAGGTTTAAGCTGGGGGGAGGGGTTAGAGGATGTAACAGCAGAGTCAGATAGAGCATTCCAGGTGTTGACCACTCTGTTGCTGAAGTTGTATTTTCTGCAATCAGGTTTGGAGCAGTTTACCTTGAGTTTGTATCTATTGTTTGCCCCAGAGATGAGTTGCTCCCAGTTTGGCCAAACTGGTAGTGGCAGCCACAGGAGGCTCTGCCCACCCACCCAAATGGTTCTGTCCATGCAGAAGTATTGCATGCACGCCTGAGCCAACCAGTAGTAAACTGGTTAGGAACCCACTACTGGTTTTCCCATGTATGATTGATGTTGAAGCTGAAATAGTCATTGACAGGTAGGATGTTATAGCAGATAATTTTGTGTACTATGCTTAGGTCAGATTGTAGGCTGAGGCGTTGTCACAGAGAAGGGATTGTCACAGAGAAGAGGAGGTGGTGGTCAACCTTTGTTCCAAAGCACCTGAGGACAGGAGAAGAAATAACAGGTGGAAACATATCTGTCAGCGTTCCAAGTAATAAATCCATAGCAAGCAAGATTCTGAGGCATGTAGATTCCTCAAAGAATACTTTTATTTGGAAATATCATATTGGCACATATCTGGTGAAAACCGACTCTAAAATTCCTGTGGTTTTCACCTTGTTAAAAGAGAAAGTTTTTCCTCAAACCTCAAACAATCAGTCACATGGTCCAATCAAGACATTGTCTAGTCAGCTGGAAACCTTCCTCCTTCTTACATGGCCCAGATGTGAAAATGTCCTTGGTTCCCAAGAGAAAGTATTTTATTTTGGGTACACAGCCCCTCTATTTCTAATCCCCCCTCCCTATCCCTCAGCTCCAGTGTGGCAACACTGAAACTCCAACATGGCTCTGGTCAGGTCAGCTTCAGGGTTGACAGTGTCAAGAAGAGGTCCAATCTAGAAATAAGAAGAAAGACACATTTCAGAATGTCTAGCTTTTTTCTGGGACACACTGGTTTAAGAAACACACTTTGAGGTTCCAATTGAAAAAAATGCACAGAAAAAAACCTGGGTAACTCCAGAGAAAAGCCATAGGTTTTATTAACTTTAAATATATGGTTTTTCCCTATGTTATTTTCCCCCCTACTGTTTCATTAACAGTTGCAATTTTGCAACAGAAGCTGTATGTGCTATGTCCAAGAGGTTGGGGGAGATGAATGTGACCCTAGCACAACGTTTCTCAATCTTGGCAACTTTAAGACGGGTGGACTTTAACTGCCAAAATTTAGTTTAAGTCCATCCTTTTTAATATTGTCAAGACTGATTGCCAATTACCCTAGTGTCTCAGCATTACATCCCTAATCTAAGGCCATTGATTGAATTAATGGCAGAGGCAAAATGTAAGTAAGAATCTTTCTGACTCAATGTCTTAAAAGTAGGTCTTAACTGTACTTTTATATATCACAATGATTTCTATTACCCTTTGTATAAGCCTAAATGATGTTGCTACCATCCTCCTTCTACTATAAAAGCCCCAAAGTAGCAGAGAAAGAAAAGAAATCTATTCAGACTAATGTTTTATGTTTTAGTGATCCCATGTTACTTATATAAAAAACAATATACCTTTTATATATCAACAGCTGCACATTTGGAATTCTCTAGTTTAATTCACAGCTCAAAATATCTACACCAAAAATGTACATATAGGGAAACAATGTATATGCAAATTAATAACATATTTTTATCCAGTCTTGTTTTAGGGGGAAAACCAATGCATAAATAGAGTGAAATAAAGTTAGAGGGGGGGAAAACATAACAATTGAGCACAACCAAGTGGACAGATTGTGAAATAAATCTCCTATGTATTTTCTGTATTTAGCATATGATAACTTGCCTTTGGAAAAATAAAAGGCATTCCGCAGCTTAAGTAGTGATATGCAACATTAACTGTGAGTGGTTCTTGGCTAAAAATGAGGAACGTGGGATTTTTTTCCTCCAAGATGCCTTCCCTGCATTATTTCTTAGATTATGAGATTAACCCGATAATCCATTAAATCTTATTCCCCCTCCCTCATGCCCCTGTTTTTGTTTTTTCAAATGTCAGGCACAGAAGGTGGTCCAATTAGACGCAATCCAGCCGGAAATGTCGCCCGTCCCATGGTGCAGCGCCTCCCAGAGCCTGAGGATGTTGCTCTTTGCTTAGAAGTCGGCTTCTTTGACACACCTCCATTCTACTCCAATTCAGCAGACAGTTTCCGTAACACAGTAGAAGGCAAGTCACTCCAAAGCAAGCAAACAAACTCTTGAAACCCAAGGTGAAATCCACCACACTCCTCACACTGAAGTGGGTTTAAAAAAAAAACACAAAAAACTACCGGTTCAAATCCTTTGGTGGGAAAAGAAATGGTTTTGGAACTCACACAAACACACACACATACCAAGATTCATCATCTGGTTTTCCAAATCTGGAAACAAATAGGATGTGAGGGAATTCCTTTATTGAATTCAGCAGGTTTTCTCAAAATCAGTGGCCTTGCCAGTGATGGGTGAAATGAAAGCAAATGTTGGCTTTATCAACTTCAGCAAGCAATACTATTTGAGGCTAAGGTTTACGGTACTTTGCCTTGGAAAATGATTAAAAAAAAAAAAGCACTTCGAAACTTATTTTGAAGCTTATTTATGACTTTGTTAAAAGCACAAATGTCCATCTCTTGCCATATCTCTTGCCATACTCAAATGTCCATCTCTTGCCATATCTCTTGCCATATTACATTACATTACATTACATTACATTACATTACATTACATTGCATTGCATTGCATTGCATTGCATTGCATTGCATTGCATTGCATTGCATTGCATTGCATTGCATTGCATTGCATTGCATTGCATTGCATTACATTACATTATACCTGGAAACCCTTAGACATTATGCAGCACATAGGCCAGGGATGTCCAAACTTGGGAACTTTAAGACTTGTGGACTTCAACTCCCAGAATTCCCTAGCCAGCTATGCTGGCTGGGGAATTCTGGGAGTTGAAGTCCACAAGTCTTAAAGTTCCCAAGTTTGGACATCCCTGACATAGGCAGAGGAATGAAGGGACTCAGTGGCTCAGTGGCTAAGATGTTGAGCTTGTTGATTGAAAGGTTGGCAGTTCAGTGGTTGAAATCCCTAGTGCTGCATAACAGGTGAGCTCCTGTTACTTGTTCCAGATTCTACCAACCTAGCAGTTCAAAAGCATGTAAAAATGCAAGTAGAAAAAATTGGAACTCCCTCTGGTGGGAAGGTAACAGTGTTCCATGAACATTTGGCATTTAGTCATGCTGGCCACATGACCACAGAGACGTCTTCGGACAGCGCTGGCTCTTTGGCTTTGAAACGGAGATGAGCACTACCTCATAGAGTTGGCAACAACTAGCACATATGTGCGAGGAGAACCTTTACCTTTAGGCAGAAGAATTTAGGCTACAGCAAATGTCTTACCCATCATTAGACCATGATTTATCTAGCCTTAGGATAGCCCAACCCTGAGAGGTCCAGGGCCAAATGGAAACTCCCAACTTTCTGGTGGGCCCAGAAGACCATTTGGAGATGTCTCTGGATAATGAAAGACTAACATTGGGGTAGGAGTGTCTCTTGTACTTTAAAGGTTGGAATGGGATTAGATATGGAGTCGTTTGAGAAGCAAGCTGCTAGAATTCCCATCCTGTAAGTTACACACACCATTTCAGGAAGTAGACCCACAATAGTCCTCGAGGTTATTTTGAAGTGAGAATAGGAACATGAAGTTTCAGTGAGATAAGCTACTACTGTTGCTTTCCTTTGAACCCTGTTAAGACTTGAAAACCCTTTTGAACTGCATACAGAGATTTCTGCTATATTATTGCCAGATTGATACAAAGTAGTTGTTTTATTCAAGGCTGGAAAACACATTCTCCCTTCCTTCCTCCTTTGTCTTCACTATCCATGTGCTCTACCTCATTTCGTGAAACTAACATCTGAGCCAGGCATATTGTAATATATTGCTAAGAGTCACTGATCTCACACTTATCTGTTCTTGGGAAATAGGAAGTTATATCAGGGCTATGGGATGATCTGTTTTTTTCATATAATTGGCCTAGCATTTTAGCAAAGCAACTTCTGTGGAGAAGATTAAAACATTTTTTTTAATATTGTGCTAGGCAGGACTGTGCTTAGCTTGGACAAGCAAGAGTTCCAGAATTGCTTTAGAACAGAACAGAACAGAACAGAACAGAACAAAACAAAACAAAACAAAACAAAACCAGAATTCTGTATTGGCCAAGCTTATTGGAATTTGTCTTTGGTGCATATGCTCTCAGTGTACATAAAAAGACAAGATACATTTGTCAAGAATCATAAGGGACAGCACTTAATGATAGTCATAGAGTACAAATAAGCAATCCTATCATACTAGGAAACAATCACTATAAATCATTTGTTCCCCTCTTCTTTATTCTCATGTCCAGGCTATAGCAATCCTTCAGGAAAGTACGATCCGGCAGTGCGAAGCCTTCACAACCTGGCTCATCTGTTTTTGAATGGAACTGGGGGGCAAACTCATTTATCCCCAAATGATCCCATTTTCGTCCTCCTCCACACGTTTACAGATGCTGTTTTTGATGAATGGCTGAGAAGGCATAAACCTGGTGAGATATTTGGAATTATCTTATTCCTCTGTATAGAATCCGAGGTACAATCCATACCCAACAACAGTCCTTGAGATAAATTATCCAGGCAGCAATCTCTGCCTCTGTAAAGAAGATGCTAAGATCCCACAGCAGCAATGCAACCAATCGCAACTGCATCCTTACAGATTAACAGAGTTGGAAGGGACCTTGCGGGTCATCTAGTCCAACCCCCTGCCCAAGTAGGAGACCCTACATCTGCCTCTACCTAGGATTGAACTCACAACCTCCTGATTGGGAGGCGGGAGCTCCACCTCCTTTTCCAGGGCTCTACCAAGGGCTTATCTGTGGTGTATTTATGCTTGTTCCTTTACTGCCTTTATTTGATCCTAAAAGACAGAAGCTATCTACCACTGCCTTATCTCTTCTCACTAGCAGCAGAATAAAATCTAGCCCCCAAAAGGAATTACTGTATATACTGCTGATAAAGGATAAATCACACCAGAAGATCATAAGCTCTTCTGGTATTTCCTTGCATCAGCAGATCCAAGAAAGAGAAATGCTAACATTTTTTTTTTTTAATATCTCCTAACTTCCCGAATGTGTAGCGCTCTGTATTTTCATCTCCCAAAAGAAAAGCAAAACAATACACACTCTGTTGCAGGGTATACATTTGAAGGTAATCTTTAAACATCTTACACCAACGCTCTCTGTGTGTTTTTAATAGCAAGTCAAGTGGCATTTCTTAAGATTCATATGACTGTTCGTTGCTGCAGGAGAATTCCTTAAGATCATGCCATGCTTTGCTGAGCAATAACAGCCGAAAGGAACTGGCACAGTAGAAGTTAGATGGGTTTTTTTTTTTGTAAGTCTTGTAGAATTTTTTTTTAAAAATGAGGATGAAAAGAAACTTTTAGGGACTGCACCATGAGAGTAACAGCTTTCAACTGCACTGAAAGATGGGAAGGCATGGTGAATCTCACAAGATTATGTCAGGAGACAATTAGTAGTGGATAAAGTAGTTGGCTAAGTACTGGCCCAGTTTGATTCATCATACCCATGATCAATGTCCAAGTATGAATGTCCAGCATGAATAAATTTTCAGCTTCCATGAGGCAAAAGTGACACTTTGTGACTATCACAAATATTCATGTGTGGGTGAAATTCCTTATAACAAGAATAATAACCGAGACTTTAACTCCCATCAGTCTCAGTCTGCATGATCATTGTCAAAGGGTTGTGGAATTGTTAATTCAAAGCATCTGGAGTGTATCCGACTGACAATCCTTATTTTAGAATGTGTTCTAGAACAGGGGTCCCCAACCTTTGCAACTTTAAGTCTGAAGGACTTCAGCTCCCAGACTTCTCCAGCCGGCTTTTGCTGGCTGGAGAATTCTGGGAGCTGAAGTCCTTCAGACTTAAAGTTGCAAAGGTTGGGGACCCCTGTTCTAGAAAATGGGTCATCAACTTTTCGGACCTCAGGGACCACTAAATTCATAATTTTAAATCCCGCGGACTACTAATATGATTTTTTTAAAAGATAAATTGTATTTAGTGCAATATAAAAAATGCAAATAATTTTTACCACCAAAATTTTCTCATGGACCACCAGTTGGTGACCGCTGTTCTACAATACTTTTCAATACAAAAATTCTATGAAAGATTCACAACAAGACTCCAAGATATAAGTTTAGATTTTCAGGTGCTTTATGACACCTGAATGGTTTAGAAATACACACACACACACACACACACACACATCTGTGATTCATTCAACCTATATTATTATAGAATATTAATTGGTTCTGTCGGAGAATCTATTCTAAGCTTTGTAAAGTTTGGCATCTATAGAAGGATGGTTTTCCTATAAGGTAGCATTAAACATTAATTCAAGACTAAAAGCTTCACTTTATTTGCATGTCAGTCATGCTTCTATTATTAAAATAATCCATAGATAGTCAGCCCATTAACTAACCAAATAACACTGGAAGCCGGGCAGCATTAGGTGACTATTACATTTGGTCTCACAGTCAGTCTGCTGTTTATAATGGATTTGGCATTGTCTACCTATCAAATCTTTCCCAGGGATATAGATAGGCAGATGCTGTTGTTTAATCTATCATTTAGTACTGTTTTATCAGCTATGAACAATGTCAAACCAGTTTTTCTGAACAACCATTTCAGTATTTAATTCCAGGTTTTTCAAACTTTAATAGTTACTTCCTTTTGTTTAGATAACTCAACATACCCATTAGAAAATGCCCCTATTGGACACAACAGACAGTACAATATGGTACCATTTTGGCCTCCTGTAACCAATGATGAGATGTTTCTTACAGCACCAGAAAACCTGGGCTACAGTTATGAAGTTCAGTGGCCATGTAAGTTATGTAATTTCTTCTTTTATTTATTATTTATTTTATTTTATTAAATTTATACCCCGCCCTTCTCCTTGTTAGGACCCAGGGCGGCGCACAGGCATTATTTAAAAACACAAAATACAATAAATATCAATTAAAATGCATTAAATTAATAAACCCGTGCTAAAACCCAATATTAAAACCCTTACCAAATTATAAATTTTTCTTTAAAAAGTCAGAAACGGGGGGCTATCCTAGGCCGGCTTGTTGAAATAAATACGTCTTAAGATGTTGGTGAAAGAGGCGGAGGTCCGAGATAGTACAAAGGTCGGGGGGTAGGTCGTTCCAGAGGGCCAGGCCCGCCACAGAGAAGGCCCTTCCCCTGGGTGTCGCCAACCAGCATTGCCCCGCCGACGGCACCCGAAGAAGACCCTCTCTGTGGGAGCGGATCGGATGAAGGGATGTATGGGGCAGGAGGCGGTCTCGTATATAGCTAGGTTTTCATCAGGTAGCACATTACTTTTTTTCTCTTAGATCAAAAGAAATGTTACTATTTGCGTATAAATCATGTGCAAAATAACCGTCATGGGATGGACTGATTTTTACAGCTTCTTTGACTGGTTTGGACCATTAAATACTAATCGGGATAAGTCTCAAATATGTGGTTTTTAAAATCTAAATATCTTGATTCATCTGTTTAAGAAAAAGGTATTTGATAAATGGTGAATGCTCCTTTTTAGCATCAGAATCAGCTGATCAAAAATATAACAAGTCTCTAAAACAAATAAATTAAATATTGCAATGTTTTGATTTGATGAACAGCTTGGTTTATAGTAAGGAAGAACAAATATTTTGAGTTGGCTCCATATTTTCTAGTAATGTTACCAAAAGTTTTCATTTCGTTGCATGAGTTTATATTACAGAGTAAATAGTTCAAGTTTTGAACTGAATTCAGACTCCTAAAGGATGCATTCCATCAATTCAGTATTTCAATTGGTTAAAAAAAAAGAGAATGATTTTGGGAATTGGGCAGCATAGAAATGCTTATAAATAAACCACCCGTAAAGCCTATTATTTTAGATCTATGGCAATTTAAGGGGTCATTAAAAAAAACAACCGCTATTTCTGGAGGGATCAGGCTGCAATCAATAAGATCTTGAAATGATTGGAATTCAGTCCAATAAAATTAACTTCCATGTTGTCTAAAAATAAATACCCAGGTGGGTTAACAACTCCCAAAACAGACACTCTTCTTTGTGTTTTCCCCATTTCTTTCAGCTCCAGCTTTCCATGTGACTGAAATCATAACGATTGCAATAGTTGCTGCTTTGATCCTGGTTGCAATTATATTTGCTTCAGCCTCTTGTATTGTGTATTCCAAGAGACAGGAGGAGCACCAGCCACTTCTCACCGATCACCATCTGACCTATTCAGATGATTACGACAGCATTCCAACACCAAGGCAGTCAAATGTGTGAAGATAAGTGACTTATCTGCATTTGATGGCATCTACTGTGCCTGGTCCATGCTTGCAGAAAAGCCCATTTCAGAGTGAGAAAAATCTTCCTTTATCTAATATTTATCTCCAATCCATATTCTTTCTTAGACGGGTTCAACACTTCTACTGATTTCACTCCTGCTCTATCTACAGTATGTTCACAATATAAAAGACTAACAATGAATATTTTACAGAAGTTAAAGTAATTACTAAGTATGCATTAACTGCTTTTATATGAAAGAGGGTACAAAAATTAAGTTTATGCTAATCTTGTTCTGAGAGCCAGTTTGATGTTGTGGTGAAAGCATCTGGCTAGAAACCAGGAGATCATCAATCCTAATCCCAAATTAGGCATTAGATTAGCTGGGTGACCTTATGCCAGTCACTCTCTTAGTCCTAGTAAGAAGGCAATGGCAAACTACTTCTGAAAACTTTGCCAAGAAAACTTCAGAAACTAATCCAGGCAGCCTCCGAATTGGATACAATTGAACAGAAGGAAACAAATCTTGTAATAAGATGTCACAAAACACTACTAGGACCAAGGAAACAGTTACCCTGTTTTTTAGGATTCAGTCACCAGCTAGATTGTCTCTGTGCTCCTCAACAGCAAGCTAATTCTAGTATCTCAGCAGCCTATAGCGATGTGTTTTTCTGTAACTATGTTTATATTGAGGCATGCCCAAATAAGGTTCTGGGCATTGTTTGGAAAAATTCCCTCAAAGAGATATTAATAACTCCTGAATCCTGAAGATCCATCCCTATCAATCCATCCACCCAGGCTGGGCATTTGTCCAATCCACTGATGATATGAGAGAAGATCCTCCCAACCTCTTTGGGCTGAACAAGATCCTTTTGCAAGAGGTTTCCTCACTCATATATGCTAGATCACACCCAACTGGCATTCTATCCAACCAAAGACAAACAACTAAATCCGAAAAGGAACTTCTAGACTTTATTTTATGAGTCTGCTAGAGCAGGGATCCCCAGTCCCCAGGGCACAGGCTGCTTGAAACTGGGCAATCAATAGGTTAGTTAGTTAGTTTAGTTTATTCGATTTATATACCGCCCTATTTCACCTAAAAGGGACTCAGGGCGGTGCACAGAAAGATAAAAACCCAACAATACAATACGAAATATAAAAGACAATTAAATTATTAAATCTGTGCTAAAAGGTAAAGGTGTATATGAGAAGCTCCACTCACATGAGTAGCAAGCCCTTGTGCTCGCATGCAAAGCTCCACTTGTGTGAATGGAGCTTCGTGCACAAGCACTCTACACTCGCACAAGTGGAGCTTCGTGTGTGAGCACACATGCCCTCCACTTGCTTGCAAAACTCCATTTACAGCTGCCACTTACACACACACACCACACAGGGCCGGGCCACCAAGCTGGAAAGGTTGGGGATCACTGTGCTAAAGTAGGTCTTGCCTTTCCTTCCATAACAGGTGTAAATAATTCTGAGCAGGCTCACTGAACAGAGATCTACAGATGCAATAAGAATACAGAACTATTCATTCTTTGCCGTCCTTATCATCACAGTGGAGGCCCAAATCTGGGCACTTAACAGTATTCAGTCATAATCAGTCCATGATTCCTTTGCCAATATTGTTCCAGGCATATCTATAGAAGCTTTATTTTCCAAATTGCCTCAGTAAATGAAAGACACCCTCCCCTCAAGGATGAGTAATTGTAGAGAGGCACATGGCAGCAATTTTGTCCAGCACCATACATGTAATCCTTGATTTAAGACCATTTATTTAATACCATTCAAATTGATAATGACACTGAAAAAAAAAGTGACTCATAACTACTTCTCCCACTTACTGTACAACCACAGCATTGTCCCCAAAGTCCACACCATCAAAATTCAGGCCCTTAGCAACTGGCATGTATTTATGACTCTTGCAGTGTTCCGGGGTCATATGATTGCCATTTGTGACCTTCCCAAGACACTTCTGACAAGCAATGGGGAACCAGAGAAGCCAAATTAGCTTTATAATTGTGTGACTCAATTAATGAAGATGATAATTTGCTTAACAACTGTGACAAAAATATTGTAAAATGGAGCAAAGCTCATTTAATGATCTAAGCACTGGACGTTCTGGTCCTAACCATGGTGATAAGTTGAAGATTACCTGTATTCCAATTATTGCCCAGATGTATGATGAAACTTTCTATAAAATCTTTCTATAGGGAAAGAAATCCCCAAAGGCATTCAGAAAGACCCCAGGGTCCATCAGATATCCGGCTTTGTATCATCCTAACCAAAGGTTGACCCATCCTCCCAGACATAAAGAGCCTCATCAGTTTACAACTTGACGAGAAAATAAGTTCACTGTAGCACAAGATTGATCAAAAATATCGTCCATCCTCAGATCCTCCACATCTACTCTGATTTAGCACACACCTGTTTGTGTGAAGTGGGATTAAGATCTGCTGGAATAAGCCCATAATGCCAAAAGAGCTAGAAATTCCCAAATGCCTCTGAGTAGCACATCCCAGGGACGCAGTGGCTCAGTGGCTAAGATGCTGAACTTATCGATCAGAAAGGTTGGCAGTTCAGCGGTTCGAATCCCTAGTGCCACATAACGAAGTGAGCACCAGTTACTTGCCCCAGTTTCTGCCGTTCGAAAGCATGTAAAAATGCAAGTAGAAAAACAGGAACCACCTTGGTTGGAAGGTAACAGCGTTGTGTGTGCCTTTGGCATTTAGTCATGCCAGCCACATGACCATGGAGACGTCTTTGGACAGCACTGGCTCTTCGGCTTTGAAACCGAGATGAGCACTGCCTCCTAGAGTTGGGAATGACTAGCACATACTGTATGTGAGAGGGGAACCTTTACCTTTACCTTTAGCACTCCCAGAACAAGGAATATGACAAGATGTTTTGCAGGGGGCTTTGTTGTTTATTCAGATAATCTGTGCATTTTCAGAGGGAAAGAAAATCATTAAATCAAGCACATTCTTAAACTGCAGAACGAACCCTTATGTTGGCTGTTGAGAAAAAATAGAGGACATCCATAGCTTTTTCATGTACAATACTTATTCCTTTGCTTAATCTCACTTTTCCATTAGTAACTCAGGGTAGTGTATCCTGTATTTCCTCTTCTCTTTTTGAGCTCAGGGAAGGAAGGAGAGAGAGAAAGAGAAAGACTGGTCCAAAATCCTCTGAGGGTTTCGATGGCTAGAGTGGACTACAACCTCTATCTCTCCAGGTCTAGGCTAACTCTTTAAATACTTTTTTTTTATATTGAAAAAGTTTTATTGGTTTTACATTTTTCTATAGGGTAGGGTAAGGGATACAAAGAAATTTTGAGAGCATTCACGTCAGAGTCGTCGGCCCTTCCGAGACCTCAAAATACACAATAAAAAGATAACCAAAAAAAAAGCATTTTTCATAACACTACAAGGTAAAAGCAAGTACATATACCTAAATTCTCAATTCCATGCTGTCAGACATTTACAAAAAATCCAGATGCAGATATTATGCAAAATTGTTCAGAAAAATCAAGGCAAAGTTATTTTTTCGATCTAAGTCTCTTGGCTATTGTATCTTCTTTTTCTCCTCCCTGGCCCCGAGCGGGCGGGGCCGTGGCCCCCTCCGTCCCCCCTGGATCTTCCCCCAGGGCAGAGGAATATTTTTTAAGAAAGGCTTCCGCCTCAGCAACTGTTTTAATCTTCACTCTTCCTCCTTCCCAGAACACCAGCATCCCTTCGGGTGTCACCCACTTGAACCAAATCCCATGATCAAATAAAATTTTAGACAAGAAGGAAAATTTCCTCCTTGCTTCTCGAATCTTTCTAGGAATCTGCTTCAAGATAGTGACCGTTTTTTGTTGGTAAATTAAAGGGTTCTCTCTCTGCGCCTTCAGGATTTCCTCTCTGGTTGACCTTCTAACAAATTTCACATGTATCTCTCTAGGCACTTCATTTATCCTGGCATATGCTGAGTTAATTCTATAGGCTAGGTCAATGTCCCCCCTGATCTCATCTTTAGGTTTTTGTAAATAGTCTGCTAAAATTGTGCTCATAAGATCAGGGAGGCATTCACCAGGTTCCTCAAGAACGTTCTGAAATCTCAAAAAATATGTCATTCTTTCCATATCAATCCTAGACACATGCCCATCTATTTCCCCAACCTCTTTAGTAACATTTTTAATCTCTCCCTTAACCCCCACCAACCCCCCTTCCAATTCTTCAGTCTTCTGTGTGTTTTCCAGCATTTGCTTCCTTGTGTCCAATAGCTCCTTCTTGAAATTGATGTTTTCAGCCCTCTGGGCCTGAATTTCGTTTACCAAAGTTTGTATAACAGTTTCAAGAGAAGCCATCCGTTGTTCTAAACTTGCCAGTGCTGTTTCTTGAGCCATGATTAACTGTTAGAGTCAATGCCACCAAAATGGCGTTTTCAGGGTGGGGTTGGTGAGACTAACCGGGAGCCAAAAGTTCAGATCAAGGTTGAAACGTTGTAAAATTCAGGAACCAAGAGAGAGACAATTTTCCAGCTCAATAGTTATAATAACGAAGGTAATCCAGAAAGGAATCACAAATCCAACAAGAAAAAAATTCTTCATTAATATGAGAGTGCCACTTGTAAAGAGACGCTGGGAATTTTCCATAGTTAAAATAGTCAGGCAGGGACAAAGAAAAGCCACTTTCCACCGCCCATCTCAGAGCCCAGAGGAGAGAGTAGAAAAATAAAAATTTTTTAACCAGCCAGACCTAGAAACAATGTTGCAAGTAGCCGCATACCACTTTCCCTTGTTAGAGACAGTCCGGATTTAAGATTTCCGCTTTCTCTTCCAGAGAAGCCATTTTTAAGTGCCGCTTAAGTCCGAGGGGGGGGGGGGTTTGGAAACAAACACCCCCCTCCCAGTCCATTCAGCCTGGCTGGCAGCAAGGAAAAAAAAAGTCTTTTTAAACTCACTCTCCCTCGCAGCTGAAGCCTCGGCAAGCCTTCCGATCTCTTCCGCTCAGCCCTCTACATTGAAGTGAATGGCGCCGACAGCCGTTGGCGAAGGGAGAACCCCCCGCAGCATGTTCCTCCTCACCTAGGTCACGGAGGGGATCGCTTTCCCCACCGCCGTGAGGAGAAACGTCTCCTCCGAGCCGACCCTACGGGAGACCTCCGGTAACCGGATGTCTCGCCCCCGTGGGGGGGCAGAAAAGGCAACAAAGCGGCGAGCGAGCCCCAGGCTCGCCCGTCGCCGCTGGAGCCGGAACCGGAAGCCACTCTTTAAATACTTTTGATACCCCTAATTCAAGTTCATTTGATTTTATTCTGATATCAGTACATCAGACATCAAAGCTCTTTATTATTAACTCTACAACATTTGATCTGCCCAGCCAAGAGGAATTTGAGTGGGTTAGCAGCACAAATCATGTGCTCATTAAATACAGCTCTGGTGGGCAGAATTCTTGGCCTTCCTTAGTTATGTCGGCTGAACTGTAGCACTGAATTGTTATGTCAAGTTTATGCACAGCTGATATAATTTTCCAGTTTTGAGGGGAAGGGGCTCATCCCCTCTTCCTGAGTATGGATTTAATTATATTATTGTGATTACATTCCACAACTAGTCTAGTGAATAAGCTCCACTAGGTTCAGTTTAGTTGGGATTAGCATGGATCAGCACAGGGTAGAACAATAAGAAAGTAGTTCTTGGATTAAAATTGAATTTGCAGATGGTAATATTGGCATCGTTCTTAAATAAATGGTGTGAGATGCTAAAGTTCATACTTGAGCCAAAGGGGTTGAGAAGCTCAATGACATTTATAATTCAAAGAAAACGGGGCTTACATTGTGTATGCGCTGTCAAAATGTTACACTTCTTATGATTAAATAAAGGGCACAGATGGGGAAAATAGATCATAGAAAAATATATCTGACAGTATAAATGTGTATATGACTAT